>LQNS02278174.1:13670929-13699112 GCA_001587735.2 Parhyale hawaiensis
AAACTAACCTCGTCAGCAGGAACTGCGGCCAGATGCTACATCCCCTGCGGAGAAGGCACTCGGGACCCTTGGGTGCGTGATGCCCAAACATATTGTGGCAGGGAAAGGGCCCGCCACAATATGCCCCTGAGGGCAGGGCTTCAATGAGGATATCAGGAACTTAACTAGTTAGTAGTTACTGTGTTTCGCATCGATATCGATACAAAGGCAAGTTTAGCTTTCATACATTAATCTCAACAGTCATATATGATAAGAATAAAAGCAAAGGCAACCAATACTATCCAAGAAAGACGAGAACCGGCTGATTCTGCTATCTTGGTAGTAGTTCAATATTACTTACATTTGCATTGTACTGAACAATAAACGAATGAAAGCATTAGTAGACAATTGCAAAGCCAGTCTACACAATCTTGCAGTCAAGGGCGTTAGATGGCTTTTCCGTCATAATAATTCTGCTAACATTTTACACAGCATTCGAATTGTGTAGAATACATATACACTATAATTATAGTAATATGCATGAGGCACACGGTATATAATTTATCACACACAATATGAGATACCACGACGGATCAAGCAGAGCTGTACACACTTAAATTAAGTTAAACATCTGCAAAAAAATAGTAATTTCTGCTGTAAACTTAATGCAAAATGAAGGCAGCGTTAACCTTAGAAGAGTTCAACGGCGGACGGCTCTAAGAGATTTGCTAGGTTGGGGGTCCTTGCCATTATCACGGCTGCTCTAGGGGCAGCGAATTCTTGTCTAGCGGCAGACAAAAGCGGATTTTCCTGCTGCTGCATTGTTATTACTATCATCAGGATCATTAATATAATATCAATGGTAAAAGTACCTGTACTATGTAGTGGTGGGTTACTATGTACTAATAGTAGGTAGAGGTGGTAGTGTAGCAGTAATGGTTGTGGGTGACTAGTCGTAGTAGGTAGTGATGGGAGTTTATACTAGCCAGTGGTGGGCTATTACGTCCAGCGGGCATCGTGGAAAGTCAGTGGCAGAAAAAGGCTGTGAGTGAATGGAAGCAAGGGAAACTTTCTTACTAATGGAATGATGAAATCTTCCACTAGATCAGTTAGGTACTGATCATGAGAATAAGGCTGATACTTTCATCGTATCATGTGGTACAACTTATACAGCATGGTACAGCATATACAGCTTGGTACAGCATATACAGCATGGTACACAGCTGACTGACCTAACATAATAAAGATGTGGCTAGTGTGTACAGAAATTCACACAGTCATAAGGCAATGTTGCTTCTGTAACTGCAACGTAAATAAACATCTATGAGAATAAATTGGCTTGTCATAGAGAAAGGATCTGCAGTATTTAAAATAAATTCCTACTTCAACGGTAGAAAGCGAACTGGTGTAAGGCAAAGTAAGCGCACAGTGTGTCACCTAAGCTTTGATGATGTATAAAAACTCCGACGGCAGTAGGTCGACAACATCAGACATCGACGGTAGAAGGCGGTTGAGGGTGGACGGTGGTGAGGGCGATACTGTTGTTGCTATCGCCGTGGTTTTTCCGCTTACGGCCGCCACTGGAAGAGCCGTTTGCGACTTTGTTGATGGAGCTGGACATAAACCCTGCGGCTGCTGCAGCGGCGGCCATGCTGGGGTTGTCCGCATCAGTGGTCGGGTAGGAGGGGGCGGAGGATATAATACCGGTGGTCACTTGGTTGGGATGGACACCAGGAGAGGCAGGACTGACCTGGTGGCCAGCAGCACGGTTGCCGCGGGGCTGCACGTGCAGAGGGTTCGGTCGCATGATCTTGCCACTCGTGATCAGCCGACCGAAGCCCTCCTGGTGAGCGAAGGCGTAGCCTGAGCGTACGGACCGACGGGACCTGCGTGCCACAACAGTTAATGAAACGCTACCAAATGGCTGAGGAGGTGCATAGCAATACATGAGGGACTTGCTGATAAATAAATTAATGAAAAGACTATAAAATACCAAGTGACGACAGATGACATGCAGAAAATGGAATTGGAAATGGAGACAAGGTATCAATATATATACTGGCAGAGCGTGGAAAAAATCCGACCAACTATGAAGTGATGACAGATGGAAATACATATAATGGAATTTGAACCTACAAAGATGTAGAAATTTATATAGCTACCGTACGATATACAGTCCAAAATGAACGGTGACCAAATGTGAAGTGGTTAACACATAAAGGGTATGTTCCATTGGACGAAGGAATTAAGTCTTTGAGGCTTGACATGTTCTAAACTTGAAACATTATTATTATTATTAGTATATTGAGTGGTTTAAGTCTCCGTCTCCACAGCAACGGCGATCTAACAGAGGAAGAAGCAAGGGACACATAGTGTGACGATAGATACGTGGAACCCATGCACGAGGGTGTTCCTACACAGGATCAACGCGCATGGGAACAGCAAGTCAGGAAAGAAGAGTGAGAACAGATTGAAGAAAGATCAGTAGGAGTAAAAGATGGGAAGGAAAACTTGAAGCAGGTACACTGGCTTCGAACCGCTGGAGTGAGTTTCAGGCACTGACCCTCAACTGGTTAACATCCGGAATTGCGAAAACTCAATCTTGTTCGAATTGATCTCCTAGCTCCTGACAGTTGCAGCACGTGTTTCGAAATAACAAGTCCAAAGCCTCGGTCTAAAGTTTCCGGCAAATTTCGGTGCTCAATCGTACGCGCCTTCACTGCTGCCCGTTGACCCGACACACGGAAAGACGAATGTCCCAAAACCAGCACGCTTTCCCGTGCACCCAGGGAAATGCCTGCCTCGACGCGCTGATGCAGCAAGAAAACTGCACTTGTTGTCCTTGATGCATAAGAAGGCGCGCTGAGTTTGGGATAACAATTTTTCAGCACACGTGGTAGTGAAGAAAACCTTCATATGTGTCGGCCACGTACTGGTGATCCCGAACTCAAAACTGTGAGTCGACAGTTAGTTCAGCAAGTGCTACTTGCAAAGTTACGGGGTATCTTCAAATTAGGAGTGAAATAAAACGAAAATTGTAGACTTGTCAGTTGAATAAACGGCACAGTAACACTTTCGGTTGATTAGCTGAAAGGGACGCGTTCGAAAGAAGTCTGTGTAAACAAGCGTTAACCTTTACTTTCACGAATTAATTACTCCTCTCGTAGGAATAACACTCTAAGTGTAACATGCATGTAACTGTATGACAATGTTAACGCAACGTACCGTCTGGCAGAGGGCGTGCGCTGCATGGTGCGGTGGGACCGCTTGCTCGCCAGCTTGGCCTCCAGTCTCTGCTTGTAGCGCACTTTGTCCGCCAGTGTTGGGTGCACGTCCACCCAATAGAACCTCCACGCCACCACCGGCACCATCAGCACCACCAGAGTAAGCATGCAGGTGAAGTAAAATATGGGCTCCTTCAGCGTCTGCAGAATATAAACGCCGCCGTTAGTGGAAATTTGAAGTGAAATATGGGCTATCTTAGCGTTGTGCTGTAAATGGTATATTTCTGAAATATATCTAGCCATGAGCATCGTGACTGTCTGAAGAAAATAAAGCCGTTGACGTGGTTTTTGAGTAGTGCCAGAAATAAAACTAGAGCACTCTGAGAGCGCATACCTCCGCTAGGTAATGCAACGGTAACGAAAAATTAAAATTGGCTCTGAAACAATGATTTCTTTTGTATCAACTCCAAAAATCTAATAATTTGCGGTTTTTAATAGTATCAACAGTTTCTGTAATTTTTTTGAAGATCCTTTCATAATTGAGTTATGCTGCTAACAAACGTTATGACAAACACAACTCAAACATAGAAATGAATCAACCGATCTGCACCAAAATTTAATCATTCATATCTTTTAAAGTTACTGACAGTTCCTGTAAATTTCATAAAGATTCACTGAACACTCTTTGAGTTTTTGCGCTAACAAACATAAAATCAAACAGAGTAACAAACATACGAACGAACAAACAGAACATCACAAAAATTTGGTCATTTACTCTTTGTGATATACCTAACAATTCATGTAAATTTCATAAAAATCCGTCCATAACTTTTTGAGTTATGACATTGAGAAAAATGAGGCAGACAAACGAACAAATGGATAGACGGATCTTCACCAAACGTTAATCATCTGTTCCTCTTAACATACCTAACAATTCCAGTAAATTTCGTCAAAATCCGTCTAAACTTTTTGAGTTATCTTGTTGACAGAAAGAGAGACAAACCCGACAAAAACACAAGCTCCTTGGCGGAGGTAAACATAACCGTAGTGTAAATCTTAAGTACAGTAGAATATGCCACAAGACTGTTAGGACTTCCCAGCAGCTGCGGAACAGTTCTGGCTTCTGGGGCTGCCAAGAATTCCGTCAGGGTGAGTTGTCTTTGCATCTAACGTACACAAATATGCTATTAATATATTCTGGAGAAAAGCGATGGGTCCGTGAGACCTCTTGTGAATGCAATCAATAATATAAAATGCAGATTCAGTCAGACTTGCAGAGTCGAATAAGAAAAGTCCGCCTCCGACTCCAGGATTTACGATTACGACGCTTGGTTTGGTTATTTCTGAAGCCCCGACTACGATACCCAAAATCTTTCGATGCGTAGGACTGATTTCAGTCCTGGGTGTAGGTAGGAATAGGCTTAGACGCCACACACCGGACCGTAGCAAAAGTGTTGCTACAATTAGCATGAAACTGTGTCATCATTTTTATCTAAAAATTTTCAGTACTGTACGTAGGATCGGTGCCAGAGAACTCCCTGGCTTGAATAAAAATAAACAGGAGTGAGTTAGCAGCTGTCACCAAACAACGGGACCTGGGAATAATTTTTATACACAAACTGCAACACAGTCAGCAATCTGACAAAAGTCAAAATATCAAGCAGAGTAGAGGGATTAATTACCAAGAATTTTGAGTACAAATCCAAGGACAATCATTCCTTTGAACAAAGCACTAGCTTGCCCGCATCTAAATAGAATTTGCTTTCAATTTTGGCCGACACATAAGTCCAACTATATCTATAAATGGAAAGAATCCAATACAAACATTGCAGAGCAACCAAATTGATCCTTCAGCAGAGAGAAAAGCCATACGAGTGTTACCAACAGGAAGTGGGACTCGTCTCTCTCAAGTAAAGATGACTCAGGGCGCAACTGACAGAAACATTCAAGTACTTGCATGGCTTCATCGATGTCCCAGTAATGGGGCTAAAACTCCAAGATCGAGGAACTACTCTCAGCCAGCAATTTTCCCGTTTTTCATAGTGAACATTGGATAGAGGCTCCCCTCCAAAGTTGTCTGTGCAGAGACAATCAATACATTTAAAAACCGTCTTGATAAACATTGGGAGAAAACTCTCAACAGTGAATGCTTCGGAAGACACCGTAATTCTTTCGCGTCCCAACTAACTTAAGCTTTCCAAGCCTGGCGGATCTGCAGCAATTAGCTAATCGTGGTTGCACGATCAACTCGACGTCTGAGTTGATTCTTTCCTTCCTCAGATATATAAATGATGCTGACATAATGGCAATAGCTCAAAGACGGCCACAGCGTTAAGTCGCGGCTGCTCTTGGGAATAGCCTGTTAGTCCGTCTAATTCCAGCTAGCTATCTAATGTAATCTAATCAATTACTTTTATAAAAATTTATTCATATATTCAATTAAAAAGACTTTTTTTGACAACAACAATCACATTTTGCATCATTAACGCCACTTAGGACCTCAAGTTTTCATATTCCATAAATAATTACCGTGACTAAAAAGTACTTTTTCATAGCAAGTACGCAATATCAAAATAATACACCGGTATTAAGCTTAAGGGAATATTTTCTTGGTAATTACGAGTACAATGGAATTTTACATTAGTTACACAATTTGGGTGGTCAATTCATCAAACAATAGACTAGCTTCTATCATTTTTACAACTCAAGAATAAAACTTCTGAAAAAATTTCTAAATTATAGATTTTGTAAAACAGTTCACCCACGTAGGAGTCGGGCTCCAAATTCCAACTAAGACTCTGGAGCAAGTGGGTTTCGGACTCAAGACTCTCCGAAAATCCTCAGACTCCGATTCCGCTACGCTGCCTATTATGCAGTAGTAGTAGTAGTATAAGAAAGTTTGAGCCTCCCTAAATAAGTAGCTACTAAGCTCTTCTAAGAGAGGAAAAGGAAGGGACGTAGCTATAGGTATGTCGAAGAAACGGGGCACCCATGTACAATGGTGTTTTCACACAGGATCGACGCGCATGCGAACAGCAATTTGGGAAAGAAGAGGAAGAACAGAGGGCAGTAATATCAATAAAAGTACGAAATCGGAAAGAAGCAAGCAAAGTGGGCACGAAAGACAGACGTCAAGATAACCTATACAAACCCCCTGTGTGTCGCTGCTCCCAATAACATAGGATGGCAAACCTACACTAGCATAACCCTTTGGCCTATGGCGGCCTATCCTATGCCCCCCCCCCCCACCTCCCGAGGAGGCCAATAATGCAACCTGGGCTCCACCAACCTCGGTCGTAAAGATGTAATGGTATGAATGCCCATAAATGTAGATGCGAAGCAAAACAAGATCGATGTAACAAGCATATATGCCTGAAATACTATAAAGATGCCTCAACATGTAATGGTAGTACTCTCCTGGTTTAACCACCGTTGCCAAAGACCTTAACATCTATAAAACAAATACCAAAATGTCATCTGTTCATTTCTTACAAATACCCTCAGGTAGGCAATGGTGGGTCCAAACGACAGTCTCTTGAAACTTCCCACACGACTACTCGGCGTTTGTATGTGCAGTTTTGTCTTTGTAAGCACAAAGGAGATTCTAGTAAAAGATCCAGTAAGATATTAGCATCAAGTCAGCTGGCTTGATTTGTTAAGCACTGTAAACGGACACAGCAACACATTCAGACGCTGCGTAGCAAGGTGGGCCCACGGTAGCAGCAGGTCCCGCGTGCTGCACAGTTGTGCTGAAGGAGCCGGGAATGAGCCCCAAACTGGTGAGTGTTCATTGTGGCACCCGATGCGCTTAGTCAGCAAACTGCCTGGTATACACAGCTGCTGTGGGGACACTTACTTTAAGGAAGGGCGCCAATCGCTAAACCTTCCGCTAATACGCCCTAGTTCTTAACGACCCGTGGCCGGCTGCAGCTGTACTTACTCCTCTGGGGCCAGTTGGCCTATATCTACAGCACGAATCAGTGCTTGTGGGTTTCCCAGAGGAGGGTGCAGTCAAAGTTAACTATACCTATACTGCACTTTAAAGACTTTCGCGGGAACCCGACTTAAGGATCAACAGTAGCTACCACAGAATAGACACAAAACATTGCTCAGTCTTATAAAATAATAAACGTTATTGGATAGGTATGCTTAAACTAAATATCGAAGAACTTTTCAGAAATGATACCATCACACAAATGCTAAGGTCCAAGTGAAAAACAAGAACGGCGTTATCCATTGCTGCAGAAATAGTAACAATCAAGTCTCACCTTCGATAAAGTTCCGACGTATTCTCCTCCAAAGACATAATTGTAGAAAAACTGAGCAATGAGATACATGATCAACGACCCCCAGATGGTGATGTGGTTGAAGACGGTCCAGTAGGCGGTGTCCAGGCAGATCTGCACATGGGTGGGTGAAAAACATCACACTATTGGAAGAAATTATAGCTACGTTCGTCCACCTTCTTATCGTCCCATATAAACATAAACCGTCACAATAATGGCGCTGTTTGAAACATGACCGTAAGGTTCGGTTGGATGGTAAAATAGTAAGAGAAATCACTGACAAGCCTCCTCGTTAACAACACAGCAAATAGCAGAGTCGGCCTCTACGTTCAAAGTCCAGAAGCTGCTAGTATTTTGTTTCAGCTTCACTCTTAAGAGCACGTAAGGCACAAAACAATCACTTTCAACAACAGCCAAACAGAAGTTAACAGGACAGGTGATGACGAACAGACCTCGGACAGACAGCCGGCGCCAATTCAGCCATCGCTTTCGCACCGCAACTGCGAGCTGCTCCGAACTTAACACTCAGTGCTCATGGTGCCAATCGAGCGCGTAATTAAGAGCGCTCTTAAGAGTGAAGCTGAAATAAAATACTAGCTCAAATAGTGAAACAAGAGTATGCAATGGATAGGAAATTACGGCACTGCAATCGCATTGAGTTCAAGTTTAGTAAGCAGGTTTGCTAGCGTAACAATTCAAAGCCGCATCGCGCCGAAGGTCAAGTTTTTATCCCAGTATTTCTGCCGGAGGTCGTGAGTGACGGCGAGCTCACATAAGTGAGTTCTGTGTCTCAAATTTATAAAGCACGCGCATCTCCAACCCTACACGGCTCGGCTGAACGAATTCGCTCAGCCGGGCGGCACCGGGCAGGAGACGAAAAACGAAAAGAGAAGAAGACAAAAGAAAGAAACGCCCGCGCGACTGGCCCCTTACGTGGTCCTCTGCAGGCGTGAAGGTAAGGAGTCCCACGGGAATCGGTCAGCCACCTCGCAGAACAGAAGGGGAAATATAGAGAATCTACCCAAACTAACCTTCTCAGCAGGCACTGCGGCTAGCTGCAACATCCCCGGCGGTGAAGGCGCTTGGGAGCCTTGGGTTCGTGAGGCCCAGTAATCACATTGATGTCAATATTTACCGCAGATATCTCCACTTCATTATACAGTAAACACAGTGTGCGCATACAGTAGCTAATAGCTCAACTGCTGATATAAGACATATATGTATACCTATGAAATGAAACTACACTGTGCAAACTTAGTAGCTAAATGCACATGGCAACTATTACAGCAGCAAAATAGCAGTAAATAATTAAAGTGACCAAAACACAGTACCTGAACAGTGACCACCAGCACCAGGATGGAGGCCACCACAGTGCCAAACATCTGCTGATCAGCCATTCCGTGGCCCGCCTGATCCACTGCAGCGTAGTACGCGCCTGTCGGGCACCAAAGCTCATGACTCGTTTGAATGTTTAGCTGTTTGCCTACTTCACTATTGGGCTTTGATTCAAACTGGAGAATGGTACTGAGAAAAATATTCGAGCTTGGTAGTCCACTGAAACTATTTGCGACGACTCAACTGTAGGATCGTGAGGCACTTAGAGAACTGTATTAGTTAAGCCGGTCACTTATTTGTGGAGCGTGTGATGAGGTATCAGCTTCCCAGCGACGGGTGATGCACGGGTCGTAAGCGGATCCTACAGCTGAAGCCTATTACGAGGGAAGGATCATTTCGACATCGGACCGGCACCCGCCATCAAGCGCTCCACGTACTATCTCCTGATGTTTCGGTGTCACTTCTAAACATTTAAGGCTACATCAAGGATGTAAACAATTGAGAGCTCCCTAAAGGATATAAAAAACTGAGGACTACCAAAACGATATCTCGTGTTGTAGTGGGTCTAATGGTGAAAAATATTTTTAGTCTCGTAAAAGTAGCAAGCACCATGACGTATAGATAATAAAATTCCGTCAACTGAATACAACAATGCATCACATCAGAGTAAATAATCACACAAAGGGCTGATACGCTGTATATGGCTCGTGACTGAGTCCACACTAACAGCCTGAAAGACATACTGAAGCAATAAATCTTGCAACACAGACGCGCTTTCAGCACTAGGCGTATTTGTACCTAGCTATGATAACACTTTGAACTTTCAAACCATAAGCAGTAAGTAGCTGCGGCAATGACATCTCTAGCAGGCACTATGAAAGTTCATTGCAGTGAAGACATCTCTAGTACGGTAGTTACTATGCAATTCCCACTAACTAATTTGGTTAATCTGTCGAATTTACGGACCAGGTGTTAGTGGAATCTTTTGGTAATTCAACAGTGTCTCTTGACCCATTTGTAAGGCGACATAATAACAGCGGATATAGTATGCTTTAAAAGTTATACCGAAACACCGGTTACATTACAAGCTATACCGATCAGTAAGAAGTGTTTTCTATTGGGAAGCATCGCCAGGAAACTCTAGCGAGAGCTGAAATTGATCTGGCAAAGGGTACAGTAGCTACATCTATAGGACTAAAGCACACTAGGTCCACTATATACATAGTGTCTCCCTAATGTTGACTCCCGTGTGGAATAGGTAATAACCTATTCAAAATGGAAAATTATGGTAATTGCTACCGCCCTCAAGTGCAATGCGTTGAAGCAATTGCTAGCATACAATGATTTCATCCTCTCGAATATAATGTATAAATGAGAACAATCAACTAGTCTGCACAACAGCCTAGCTCACCAAAAAGATTTCACCACTTTGTAGTTGTCTGAGCTAAACATTTCCTACTGCAAAATATGAATTTGAAAACAGCGTAAAGCGATTTTCTTGTGGTTCAGTGCACTCAAGACACGGTGCACTGGGTGCTCATCATCCGGAACAGCGCAGGTAATGTACAGCTATCAATACATATAACTAAAGCTATGAAAAATCATAAAGTAATATAGATGAGAGGCACACATGGCCGAAGCAGCGTGTACGTATCACTAAAGCAACACTGCAGTGCCATAACTGTAAGTATGGGCGACACACAGGCACAGAGAAGCTACGCCAAGCAAGTATCATAAACAACTTAAAATTCATTTTAAATTGGTCAAATTTATGCAAAGAGGCAAGCATTTAAAAGCCAAACAAAAAATAAAACAAAGCTAAACTCTAACAATAAAGCAGTACGTTAAGCATACTAAACAATAAATCAAGCCGAAATGGTAAAGCATAAATTCATTAAATTGCATTCAAAATTAATCAACTTTTCAGGAAATAAAAGCATCTCAACAGCTGCACAATGCTGGCTGGCTACGGTACAAAGCACATAAATACCAATACAAGACAAGCAAAAGCTTCCAAACTGACTTCACTTACCACAAGCAGAACCACGCTTTGAGCTTCGCGTTAACACAATTCTCGGGCAACAGATGTAAAGAAATGTAAGAGTTTCCCTTTCAAGCTTCATTGCTCTGCTATGAACGGCCTAAATAATTACAATATGAACTACATTCAGAAGAGGTAACAATTCTTCTTATGGGTAAAGCTTAGGTTATATTTTAGGGGGAAAAGAGACTGCAAATACATATTCCGGGAGCTCTCGAGGGACAGAAAATTTTAGTGTAGCAGATGTCCAAGCTCCCGATGAGAATCAGTGTCCGCCCAAAATCGATAGTGTTCACAATTGAAGCAAACCCAACGAAAGGACGAGGCAGTATTGATGCGGCACATAGGCAAATCCATTTAACAAATCTAACAATGCAGACGTCAGTATCATAACCCAAGTTTTCCTATGCAAATGCCGTAAATTTAACAAACTAATGGCAAAAGGTAGAAACGACATGGTTTGTTAACGCCATACTTTGTACTTAGTGTGCTCCAAGAAGCAAATCAAAGAGTGAGACAGGATTGGTGCCACCGTAGATTTCAAAGCCACGTGCTCCGAAGAGTAAAATGAATAGGTTCGATAACCGCAGTAGATTTTCATGTTACACGCGCTCCAAAAAGGAAAAGAAGCATAATAAACGAAAGCCCTATAACTGCATACAACTTCTACAAGGCGGTGACACGACCCATTGAAACTAAAATTTCCAAACAAACGGAAAATAATTACGTGAGGGAATTTGTTTCTCAAGTCAAACTGAATCACTGAATACGAATGTTATCGGTTAAATCATTACCGAGCCCGATGGTACGAGTTGCAACAAGTAGAACAAGGGTTCTTTGGGTTTGCGGAAGTGAATAGACACTAAAATAATATACATTTCGCCTTTTTTATACACTAAAAAAAAAAAATCTACAAAATTACAGTTATCTCTGTTCGGGTAAGCTGTTAAATTCGCCTCACCTTAAGCTCCGTATAGTTGAAGATGAATATTCGGAGTAGAAAACATACGAGATCCATGTTATAAATTATCATCGGGAGTCACTGTCGACGCTGGATAAAGATCCGTAAAATATAACGGCAAAATGGAAATTCAACTAAGGATAATTTTCAAAGGGGAAGACTGTGAGGAAAGCACACGAAATCAACCAATGGTGACTACACTTTGCAGCCGCTCAGAGGCAACCGATAGAGTAAGTCTAGTAGAAAGCTCAACCAAGCCTACGAACTGCCATTACGGTTGACTATAGGACAGGACAAAGAATGGACATGTAAAAACAAATGTTTTCGGAAGCTAAGCCAAGACTACAGGATTTACGACTAGGATTTATCTTATGGCAAAAAGCACCGACATTTACGATAAATATTGCAGAATGTTCAGTCGAGTCTACGGTATTAGTAATAAATTACCCTGGGGTATCAGTACCCCGACATTTAGGAAGCAGTTATAGGAGCCAAAAATGTAGAAGGCGAGCCAATACTACGACGAGCAAAGGGACGAAGCAGGTAGACATGCAGTAGATGAGGGCCCTCTTCGGACCATCCAACTTACCGTAGGGAACGAAGAAGAGAACTCCCGAGGCTACGAAACCGTGAAATGCAGATCTTAAAAATTCGAGCTTGTTGAAGAGCGTGTTGTGAACACCGGGGGTGTAGAGCTTAGGGTACGCCATGCTGTTGCGGGCATTTACGTCTTGGTCGAAGACACCCAGTGCCAAAACAGGCATGGACGTGTAGAATAGATTATAGACTGCTATGAACATGGGGTCGAATACGGTCTGGTGAGGGGAAGCAGAACGTACCGGGTGAATCAGTGTTGAGTAACACGGATAGCAAAGTGGCATACGGTTGTGGGTCAATCCCAATCGGAAATTAATAGGCAACTATCGGTTGCCTATGAGTAAATAGTGAATGGAATTCGAAAACATCGGATAAATGCCCACAAATTTCCGATTGGGACTTGCCGACTATTGTTGGCTGACGAGTGTCGTTATACGACGGATTCGAAACGCAACACTAGGTTAGTTTATAGTCATTGTACAGAAACTTCTCGTACCGCATCAAATAATGAGATTATATAGCTACTGTAGAATCTTCAAAGACCACCGTTGTGGTATTCTCATAAGTATATGGTTATTAGTTTAGCAAGGCTGGCAAATAAGGAATAAAAACAATTGAAATTATTACTCGCGACTTTGTGCTTAAGAAAGGAACTGCACTAGTAAATATACCTATTAGCTCACACCTCAATGCAGTTATACGAGCGGTATTTCAAGAAAAGGCAAAGGATGTTGGCAACGTAACGTTCCTCGCGGAAACTCCGCGGCCTGCAGAATAGCGCAACATCTACTATAAGAACCTCAGAGGCACTGAGCCATGAACAGACATTGTTGGAGGGCGAAGACACACAGATAAAGCCCCACATCATTGCTTACAGAGCACTACTGTCGCTTCGGTACAGCAAACTGCTGCAACAGATCGACTGGCGTCGCAATTCACATCTAGTACCAATTTCCAAAAACTCTGCCGGCGTTTGAGTCAAGTATGAATACTTTTTCATGGACTTTTAGCAATGTTTAGAGTGTTCTGGTTGTTGCTTATTGATTAACCTATTTGAATTTGAAAACGTGATCAAAATTACGTGATTTTCTACAGAAGGGGCAGCTGAGGGCTTCAACAGGCCACAATTGTGACCACGAGAGATCTGTTCCGACAACGCAACGCACCAGCCAACAACTGGCGGGAAGTTTGACCGCTGTGGTGAATAACACAAGAATATATGACAACAAAGTTGCAGTCCAATGGTGGTGGTGGTGATGATGATGACTCAATACCTGCAGGGGAAGATGGTGACATTATTGCTGCGGGGGGGGGGGGGGGGGGGTTAAGGAGCAGGACTTAACGACACACACATGTGAGCATCTCTGACTGATGGAAGACACGCAGCTAACAACTAGAGCGAGGAGCTCAGAGCGCAATAGAAAACGAGCTAAAAATTAAACAGCACAAAAATGAGTGAAGCATTGAATAGTGGATGAGCTCGGAACTATACAGTGCGAGTGAGGTATGAAATGAGCAGTAAGAGACCGAGTCAAGAAATGAGCAGTAAGTGACCGAGTCAAGAAATGAGCAGTAAGAGACCGAGTCAAGAAATGAGCAGTAAGAGACCGAGTAAGAAATGAGCAGTAAGAGACCGAGTCAAGAAATGAGCAGTAAGTGACCGAGTCAAGAAATGAGCAGTAAGAGACCGAGTCAAGAAATGAGCAGTACGTAACCGAGTCAAGAAATGAACAGTAGATGAGCTAAGAATATCAACAGGAAATGATCTAAGAACAGTAAATGCGTGCTATTTATCTTTCCAGTTTAATTAAACGGTAGATTTTTTCTTCACCTAAAACTGAATGGTAAATAAATGGGTACCTTAGCATGTAAGAGCTACCTATTTAATAAATGATGGGTTTTCACTTTACACAACAAAAGGAACAGCCTAAATGTGATGACTCTTCAAAGTTTGATCGAAAGGTTATTATAACCGACCAGGGTTGAGATAGAACGAATATAGAAGATTGCCATTTACCAGTGCTGAAACAGCAAGATAGACTTCGCCATATACTCTTTTATAAATGAAGCGAACAGCCTTTTTACCTCCGCCAAGGAGGTTATGTTTTCGTCGTGTTTGTCTGTCTGTCTGTTTGTCTGTCACCAAGATAACTCAAAAAGTTATGAACCGATTTGGATGAAATTTGTAGGGATTGTTAGGTATATTAGGANCAAGAAATGAACAGTAAGTGACCAAGTCAAGAAATGAGTAGTAAGTGATTGAATCAAGAAATGAACAGTAAGTGACCAAGTCAAGAAATGAACAGTAAGTGACCAAGTCAAGAAATGAGTAGTAAGTGATTGAATGAAGAAATGAACAGTAAGTGACCAAGTCAAGAAATGAGTAGTAAGTGACCAAGTCAAGAAATGAGTAGTAAGTGATTGAATCAAGAAATGAGTAGTAAGTGATTGAATCAAGAAATGAGCAATAAGTGACAGAGTCAAGAAATGAGCAGTAAATGAGCTAAGCATATGAACAGAAAATGAGCTAAGAACAGAACAGTAGATGCGTGCTATTTATCTAACCAGTTTAATCAAATGGTAGATTTTTCTTCACCTAAAAATGAATGGTAAATAAATGGGTACCTTAGCATGTAAAAGCTACCTATTTAATAAATGATGTTTTCACTTTACTCAACAGAAGGAACAGTCCAAATGTCATGACTCTTTAAAGTTTGATCAAAAGGTTATTAAAACCGACCAGGGTTGAGATAGAACGAATATAGAAGATTGCTATTTACCGGTGCTGAAACAGCAAGATAGACTTCACCATATACTCTTTTATAAATGAAGCGAACAACCGTTTTATCTTTGGAACACTAATACCCAAATGCAACGGCCAATAAGAAGCATAATTTTTTCTGCACAGTTATGAAGTTATTAAGGCCCAAACTAAAGTATTATTTCTTGAAGGAAAGCACTATCACAATCAAAAGATCAAAATTATAGAAGAAAAATTGAAGTCACAAACCAAAAACTAAGAAAAATCGAGTCCGCAAACTTAAAATACCTACTATGAAGTGCGCCTGAAGTGTTACACAGGGTGTTTTGAAACAACGGGTACAAACTCTTACAGGAGATAGAGACACCAAAAAAACATTTTTACGAATAAAAAAATTTCCAAAACTCGTTAGTTTTCGAGATACGTAGCTTTAAATTGTTGAGTGTAATATGTGTGAACTGTAGACGTTACTTTTAGTTTGACCCTAAAATCTGGTAACACTTGGTTGCATGTGATTCCAGCACGACGGGGCTCCAGCCCATCACCATGGAGCTGTCGGCAGTACCTTAACGACACGTTTCCAAACAAGTGGATAGAGAGAATGGTCCAGTGACATGGCCTGCAAGATCTCCAGATCTCAATCCGTTGGAATTCTTTTTCTGGGCCACATGAAAACTTTGGTGCATGAAACACCTGTGGAATCAGAAATAGATCTTGTCGCAAGCATCGCGGTCGCAGCAGGCAACATCGCTGAAGATCAAAAATGCTTTCTCTTGTGTCGTACTCCTTCCAGAGGAGGTTTTAGGTCAGCACTAATGTAAATGGTAGCCGTTTCAAACAGTTATTGGACATTACTTTCGATAGTTCATTTAGTACATTTGTTCCCACAATATTCTTTCATTTTCCAATACAACGTCTGTTTGCAATGGGATCTTAAAAGATCTCAAGTTGAAAATTTAAAGCTACATAGCCTACCTCGAAAACTAACGAGTTTTGCAAATATCGGTATTCGTGAAAAAGCGTTTCTCTTTGGCGTCTATCTACTGTAAAAGTTTGTACTCGTTGTTTCGGAACACCCTGTATAGCACAGAGGTGAGACTAGTGATGAGAAGAGTAATTAGCTAAGGTTTCTAGGCAATATCTGCGATTTCTTCCATCAGGATCAGAGGTCATAAATAATAAGGCAAAAAAAAAAAAAACAATGCCCCCTCGACAACAATCTCGGTGGCCGTGAATTGCAATGGTGAGCCGTGTTGACACGCACACACGTACACGGACAAAAAAATATCGATGGACACACAAACCAGTTCTGTAAGGAAAACTATAAATAAACTTATCTCAAGTGCACAGCATAAATTACAGCAAATAAATTGTCAAAGATAGACGATGTACTTAAATATAGAAAGTGATGGTAAAAGTCAAAATAAAAAACCAAACGAATTGCTAAAAAAAGATAAATTAACAAAATCTAACAATATGCATTAGAAATCAAAGTAATGCTTATACAAAGAGCAAATGGCAAAATAATACAAAGCAAATACGTAGAGCACTGAAAAAAAATGGAAGGAATTAGGGGCGACGGCCGCTGGAAATGAATGCGTAGTAGATAAAACATAAAACAAAACCTAAGAAATAATTTTGTAAATTAACAGTAGATAAAATGAAATGAGAATGAAGTGGGCAATAATGCGCATATTCATAAATATTAAAAGTTTAGGGACAAAGAGCGTTAATGGGTAAACTCCCATAATTAAACCTTAATTTATCTTAGATTTAGAAGTATTTATGATATCCATAGGACCATAGATAAGGTCAATGAGCATTAATAGGTAAACACCTATTAGAAACTTTAATTTCTTGTAGGATTAGCAGTATTAGCTAGTTAATAATGAGCAGAACATTTGGGAACTGCGCATTACTGAGCTAAAATATTAAAAATACAACAAATGAGGGCGTATTTTGCCGGACATAATCATTTCGTAGAAATAGTATTATTTGTAAAGTCCATATAAGTGTATAGAAGATGCGGAAATGATAAAGTAACTAAATAAAAATGGGACATTCAACGTGATATTACAAATGAAAGTACACTAGAATAATGATAAATAAAATGAATGGTAAATACCGTAAAAGAAATGAAAGCTGAACAGATGTAGGTACACGGCAAAAAAAAAAGCAGGTGAAAAACGCGACGATAAAATTTTGTCACACTCAAAAGAAAAGAAAAAAATAATGTATAAGCAGTGCATTTTTTTCCAACTGAAAAGGTAGATACAAAAAGAATAAAAACCAATGTAAAACACGACGTAGCTAAAGGAAGTCAAAATTGCTATTGAATAGCCCGAGATATCAAGAAATGAAAAACATAACTATACCGGCAAACACATATGGAAGAAGAAATAGAATCTAACTGCTGAGGCACATGGAAGAGGAAATAAAAATACAGCGCCAGAAACAACACAGTGAATAGGAAATCTAATACATATTAACATATCGTAGAGGAATGATGAAGAACCGCGGACATTTTTCGAGAACTTGGCAGGAACTGATCTATGTACCTATCACTAAAGGGACTGTTGCAGTCACATAGGTACCGAGCAGGCGCCTATC
This sequence comes from Parhyale hawaiensis, assembly GCA_001587735.2. NCBI lineage: Eukaryota > Metazoa > Arthropoda > Malacostraca > Amphipoda > Hyalidae > Parhyale > Parhyale hawaiensis. The sequence continues at coordinate 13,688,724 of LQNS02278174.1, forward strand.
AGGTGCACGGCTACATTGCAATACATGGACACAGATAGTTTACTTTTGTAAAAGAGAAACACGCAGCAGCTAGAAATGGGGCGATGAGTAACTAGAATGATGCTATGAAGTGATATACGAGTACATGAGTAGGGAAACAAGGTAAGACTAAGGATCTGATGTAATAAGACTAAGGATCTGATGTAAGAGCTAACGAGAAGATCTGAGAACACTATCACCTGAACGTAAGGTCTGTTAGGACAATGTACGACAAGAGATCTGGAGTCAAGTTAGATGGGAAGACAAGTTTAAACTAAACAGACGACTAAATTTAGGTATTGGGAAGTGAACATAAGACCCGGCGTTGTAACTTCTTGATAGAAGAAGTGGAATTAAAAATTTGAGCGAATTGTATAACCGAGGAGAGGGTTAAAGTAATGGAAGGACTCAAGAAATTACAAGATGGCAGGAAGCAACTGCAGAAATCATTAGGGATAGACTAAAAATAATGACCCAATGTCAACAACTTATCATACCAAAGGATAAACATGAAAACGTGAACTGAGAGCTTATCAGAGGACATGGCGAAACTATTGACAAAACGCATGGCATTATTAGGAGATCAAGTGAAATCATTTGCTGCATACTCGGCCTTGATGGGCTGCCTCTTCATGAAGAAATACTGATATGACGTACATGATGTACGAATATATCCAAGGACGGGGTGAAGCTAATGACTTGACTTATCAGAAGACAGGGGGAACATTGTGTCTACACTTACCGTAACTGATAAGAGGACAAGGGAAAATCAAGAGTTGACCTAACACATCGTGAAGGAAACGAGATTTGACATACAGGGTGTGGATGATGACCTAACCAAGAATTTGTTGGAGCACAGACGGGTTTGAACAGGGCTAGGGGAAGGATATACATGACTAGCAACATGCTGGGACGGCACCACAGTATAGACTCAGCACCACTAGACACCTGCTCGGCTCCGTTGCACAAGCAAGAGTCACCAACGTTGGGACCTCGAGGAGGTTCTCGTCGACTCGAGTGTGAGGCGCAGAGTGGCACACCTTGCAAAGTTGCGTAAAGTGCAGGAATCCTAAGTGGGCTACGTATGTTGTAGTTACTGCAGAATACGAGATGCAACCAACAATATTAGCTAAAAACAGCTGCGTGCCAGCTTATAAAATGGGTTCTAAATAACATACCAACAGTGGTAGAACGATGGTTGCGGTGTATTGCAGGTATACAAAACTGGCGATTTCACACTAGTCTTTTGACGCCGTCAAAAGCCTGTCAAAAATTCGAATGTTTTGTGGCTTCACCGTAGACAAAAGAGAAGTACACAGCTTCTGTTTTAAAATGATTTCTTCCAATGAATAATGAACAATGATAATGACGGTCAACATCGTAGCACATCCTTTGCTGGATACAGCGTTGCGTTGCACGGAAGCAAACAAACATTCGAAAATTTGGTACAATGGACGGGAAACAAATGACTAGAGTGTGAAGTCACCTTTACGTACCAATGAATCAAACTTATTAATTGCTGATTATCACCATACACTGGACAAAAGATTGATTGTCTCAGAGAAGCTGAAGCCTGGCTTGCGCTTTCCCACCAGCCGTCACCACAAGGGCGACGTACGGTAACAGTCACGGGCGTGAAGTGTAATAAAGCGGGTCAGTGGAAGAGCACGGACATATGTACATGAGTGATGAGTCAATTATTTAGTTTTCCAGAGTGATGCGACTGCTAGATTGCACAGTATTTTTAAGAATAGAAAGTAATACAACAATATAAATGCGAACTACTATTTGTGTTAGGTTCTTTTGACAATACTTCTTAAATTAATGTAAAAAGTTCTATAGGTTACTGAAATATGAATAAAAAAGTATATTTCCGCCTTATTTTATAGTTTTCCCAAAACCAGTTTTCCGGCAAATTCTTACGGGGCTACCAATATGGCATTGTTAGATCGCCTATTTTTATCATTGTCCACAACATCATCACCACCACTGTACCATCATTTCCATTATAATTTAAAATACTGATGATTCATTAATTATAACTGTCATCATTATTATTATTAATGCTTTCGTTAGCTATTCTGCAAGTAATGCTCTTCACATAGTTCTCCCAGCCATGCCACATTAGCCAGTGGTCCAGTTAAGTAGGTACTATGACGCGGCTCCCCTGCACTTCACGCAACCTTGCAAGCGCAACCAAAACCGGTGAAGCAAACCATGTGATGAACGAACGACGACACATCGAAAAAGGAAAGAACACATATGTGTGTGTGTGTGTTGGTGTGTGCAAGCAAAAAACCACACAGTCTGGTGAGAACATCAAAGAGGACGCAACACTCACAGAGGGAGAGACTCACCAAGAGGAACAAAGAATATAATGATAGAGGTTAAGCCGCCGTGGACAGCACTCGTCAAGAAGAGACGTTTGTTAAAGAATTTATTGCAGAGGCCAGGATAGTAGAGTTTAGGGTATCTGATGCTGTTAAAATCGTCCACATCTTGGTCAGTGATGCCAATGCCCATCACAGGCATCGATGTATAGAACACGTTGTAGAACGATATGAATATCGGGTCATAGACGGTCTGCAAAGTAGCAATAAGTGGGTTAGTAGCCATAAGATTTCGGGTCATATACGGTCTGCAAAGTAGCAATAAGTGGGTTAGTAGCCATAAGATTTCGGGTCATAGACGGTCTGCACAAGTAGCAATAAGTGGGTTAGTAGCCATAACATTCAGGGGTCCTAGACGGTCTGCAAAGTAGTAATGAGTGGATCAAAACCTCAGGAGCTGTGCCCTGATCTTGTTGGACACAGTGCCATATGAGAACAATAAATGTTTTTTCTTTCTTTTTTTCTTTCAAGAAGGATTTCACAAGAGGTCGAAGAGTAAGTTATAATATAAGGAAAATTATCTTCAGCGGTCGATATTAAAACCTTCGGTGATGAAAATGGACTAGAGAGAATATATATAGAAATTTAAAAAGAAACTGAACTGAAGTATTAGTAATTGAGAATTGGAAAGCGTTTTGTACACAGTTGACAATGAGCAACAACGAATGCAAGACTTGCACCATTCACAGCTGACTGTTGCGACCCTATTAGTCAATACAGTAAGAAGAGCACCAGGTCCCTCAGCGCGACCAGTCTCGACACGAAGCAACAGACCCAGCGGTTACTATCAATTGATACCAGTCTCTCTTCGCGTTCCCGTGCACCAACGGAAAGATGCACGAGCACGCCCAGGAAGGTACTTCCCATGAGTGCACGGGAAGGCCTGCTGGTGGGGGGACAACCGTTCAATTACTACAGTACTGAATATACCGGAGCGTTGAAAAAACACAAAAACCCTGAAAGTAAATAGGGAATTTTGAAATAATTGTAATCTAAAGACTAGCAAAGTATACCACAGTTTTCAAGTACGGAAATATGGCACACAATGTCAGTTGACCCACCAGCGGTAAACTCTGCAGAATAGCAGCGAAAAAACATTATTACAGTAGGGTGGAACATCATAAATATAAAAGCTGATGGAACAAAAGAATATCGTGAAAAATGCCTGAAAAAAATGTTATTGTGACCGTCAGCCACAGTAGAAATGGGATCACGAAAGATGGAACTAGAAAAAGGGCTAAAAACAAAAATACATTGCGGCGGAACAGCGTACGTCTTCAGTGTAAAGAACATCGTCATGAGCAGCGAGAGTAAACGCCTAATAGTAGCATCAGCCCAAATGGCAACATCGCAGAGGTTGCAAGATAATATTGGGTTCAAATAAAGTACTTTGACAAACTTTCTCAACAGCCACATGCATTCAACAGGCTAAGGAAGATGCGCATGATGCTAAAGTCCTAACGCAAGAGCACACGATGCCCCAAGCCCATTAATGACAATAATAATAAAGCTTTAAAAATATCTGAGTTACCTCTAGAGCATAAATTCACATGTTGGATGATGTCCGAAATTGGCTGCTTTTGCATCAGACATTTACAGAAATTGGTATTCATAGAAGCTACACTGATATATTTGACCTATTGCTAATGACTGCACAAAATATCAGTATGTATAAGCACCTTTAAATACCTACCCTTATAGCGTCAGATAAGACGCATAGCTTAATACTGGAAAATGTTTAGTAAAAAAAAAACATTATCAATAGAAGTATTTGGAATAATTTACGGTTGAAAATACGTAAGCAAAACCGCAAGATAATTAGCCCATGAACGTCGATAACTCATACACTGGATATTAGCAACAAGAATATTGGTACGAGAAACCAGAGACTTTCATGTCTCAAAGCTCACTTTTTGAAAGCACACTAGATGGAATAATTTACATTCCACGTCTCATAGAGGGAAACATTTGCGCCCCATGTGTGAGACACTGTCACGAGAAATTATTATCTATAACCGCCCGAAAAATTAATATAAATTGGCAAGTAATGGGCAAGGGGCACCGTTGGTACAGACAACACGATACCAACCACACGATGCGCTCGTCATGGCCTCGTCTTTGCACGAAATGCTACAAAAAATGCTACAGATTCTCGATCAAACACAAACTGTAAACAAAAAAAACATAACGTGGAACGATTCCTACCTGAGCAGAAAATCCAACGAAGAAAGCAAACCAGAAATGACATAACGTGAAGGCGAAATTCTTGTAGAAGAAATATCTGAAACAAAAAGAGAACGGCCAGCGTTAGGTACGAATGATTGAAGTTTCATCGAGACGGAAACAGCTGCAGGGACGGTCCTGGTTACCAATGTGGGTGGGGGGGGGTTGCTCTGATCCTGAACAGAACTGGTAGTATAAGAGTGTTTGAGCCTCTCTAAATCAGCACTAAGCTGTTCTTAAGCAAGGGGAAGTGACACATAGCATGCCAAGATTAATGCGGGACACATGCACGAGGGCGTTGCCACACAGGATCCTTCCCAGGATTTTAGCAATTTTTCATTAATAATGGAAAAAATTGCCTTGATCCTGCACAACCCAACTAGGAAACCCACATGCAATGGTTCGTGCCGCAGGTAAATGCCCACCAGGGCCCATAAGAGAGTACGGTTGCAGTCGATCACAGATTGTCTGAGCTATGGCGTCATATTGTCGAAATACCCGATAGACAACTGCACCCCCGATCCTGAAGCCAGTGCCCTCCCTGTGACTACGAGTGCAAGAATTGCTGACGCTACACATCCCCGAGCGTCAAGACTTTTTTTTCTCTGGTGTGGGCTCGAACCGCAAAGTCTCGACAGTAATTAGCGAAGTCAGCAACCTTGGACGAGTTACAAATATGCTAGCACATGTAACTATGGAACGGTGCAAAACCCTCGCTTTAGTAGCCACGGCACAACTGTATAAGTAAGACCGTGGAAGCACAATCCTTCACATATCAAAAAAACATTGCGCATCCAAGTACAGAATTTCACACTCTAAGCGTTCAATGTCCACATCCAATACACTGATTCGATTAGATTATAAGTTAGTTTAAACCTCCTAGAAATAAAACGGTGGATTTAGAAAGATGTGTTCTTCTAGTTGCTAAAGCCCCCTGAAGCGAAGCGAAATCGGTGCTGTATCGGCGACAGCATGGTGGCTACAATCGTGTGTCCGAGCCAGTGAGCTAACTTTGTGCGGGGCTCAGCGGCTCTTTGACTCTACTCGTGGAGGTTGAGTCAGGCTACGGGCAGTGCGTTTCGGTGAGACCTAAAATTGTTGGATTGCCCTATTCTGTCCGGCTGAACAGATCGGTTTATCTGAGCTCGGCAACAGCAAAAACTGGCCAACTTTACGTATCTAAAAGCCCAACAATATTGTGTTGTGCAGCTACACAAAATAGTAACACAGTCAGCGGTATAGTACGATGTGTTATGCGTTGCAACAGTGTGAGCAATAGTGTGCTACAACCTTAACGAGCTTTTCCCGTAAGAGGAGTAAACGGCACCAGTACCACGCTCACCTCAGGAACTTGCACATCCTGTAGTAGGACCAGCGGCCGTGCACCAGCAGGAGACGCTCTAGGAAGCGGAACTGGGCCATGGAATAGTCCGAAGAGAGTACGGCCTGCATGCCTTCCTGTCCGGAGATCCCCACGCCTATGTGGGCAGCTGTTGGCAGGTGGTATTAGTAATGCAAAATAGTTGTAAGAGCTTCAGTGGCTACGTCAATACAAACAGTAATTCATAACTACTAGTACTCATCCTCCAAACTGATCGCGTCACTGAAGGATCGCTTAATTAACTCATAATGACCTACTGAATAGCAGCACTCTAAAGAAGAAACTAAGTATACAATTAAAACGAAGTTGCGATGGAAAGTCACAAAGAGCAGTCATATCACCGTTAAATATACCTCTATTTTACATCAGTATCGTATCCCCGCATTTGTTACACTATATTCTTCAAATCACATTGGAACTGGAATGAACCGACACGGCTGTAAATAAAAAAATCGGCCTATGGACCACTTTACTTCTTCGCTGAGCATAATTCGGTGATGTTTCAGATAGCGCAATTATTAAGAAAATGCTGGTATAATAAAGTTTCCACGAAGAACAAGGCCCAGAATAAAATTCTCAAAAAAAAAAAAAAAAACAGCTGCAGAGGTTTCGGAGGCCAGCTCCATCGTCGACTCGGTAAAACTTGGCGCTGAGAAACGCTGCCCTCAAGGTTCACCAAGCTGGTGCCTCATGTGGAGGGTAGAGGCTACAGCTTCGCTAAGCACGGCACCAATTTCCAAGAATAGCAACAGGAAGTTCGCACTATGACAACAAGAAAACCACATATGCAACCACGATCATTTTATGCAGTAAGAATAAAGCAGACGAAATACGAGACCGCTAACTACGTACGGTATGTACCATAAGGAAGGAAGCACAACAGCACGAAGAAAATATGTGTCGGCAGCTCAGGTCAGACTAAGAAAACCTATGACCTCCTCCCTAAGACACGACTGCTCACAACTGAGCGTAATCAACTGTAATTAGGTAGCTACTAATGGAATCCTTAGGCTTATCACATGCCTCCAGAGAGAAGCGTTGTGTTCATCAATCACACTTTTCAGAAGCAGAACCAATTGCAATGTTGAGTTATGGGGGACTGTATCAACAGAAATATGTTTAGAATTTAAATTTAGAGTTCAGCCAGATCTAACTTTCAGTGCTGCATTGTCACAACAGTCCTGATTCTGCTTTTCTTCCCATCCTGTTAGAACACGCTCTGTATACTCTACTGAAAATATTTTATCGGTATTCACGAACTTGACTGCCTTGTTCCAATCCTTTTTCTCCAACGTCCAGCAGTGTGTCCAGCCAATATACTAGTGCGTTGTGCTGGGCTAAGCTAATGAAACTCTAGGTCCCCATCAAAGTAAATTGAAATAACGAGGTGCGGCTGCACTTACTCTTGATCATCGACACATCGTTGGCTCCATCACCAATGGCAAGCGTGACGGCCTTCATGTGTCGCTTGATGAGGTCCACGACCATTGCTTTCTGCAGCGGCGTCACTCGACAGCAGATCACAGACTTGCCTGAGGGAACACGACCGAATACTTACACCCTAGTCAGAAACCACACCTAGCTACTGGTCTAAAGAACTATTCTGTTCTTATTAACAGTAGGACAAGAGCTGGAATTCAAAACATTTTCAGATAGATAGTAGCTATGTTCTTTTGATATAGAGCTTTCCATTCATTTTCAATCATCTTGTCCTACTGTTAATAAAAAAAACTAAGTTTTCCCAAGAGTCCCGTAAATTGATTCGCGAAGAATTCTGTTACTAACGTTTAATCGTTTAACTGTAGGGGGTCACCCGACAGCGTATCACAGATTTACCCCAAAAAAAAAAAAATAATAATAAAAAATAAAAAGGGGAACAATCTCACACTCTGGTGAGAAATCAGGCACAGGCAGGAACAGCTTCAAGTATCAGTGTTTAATTACATAACCATTTCCATTACAGTCAGTTCTGTAAGTTCCATGAAAACTGATGGCTTCAATTTTCTTGTCAAACAAAAAAAGATGGTGTTGAAATTTCCATCCAAACAGACATTTTCTCATTTTTAATCCCAACAGATGGTTTCGAAATTTCCATTGCCAAAGATGTTCCCCACTGCATGTCCGCATACCCGTCACGTCAGAAGGCTTCGCTCCTTCTATACGACATGGTTCATTTTCGATGGAAGGGACTCGCTTATCAAAAATCATATTTATTGTACGACGCCTTGGTCACAAGCGCTCTCAATATCATTGTAAATACCAGCACTAACGTCATTAATGTACAAATGAGTGTAGCCATAGAAAAAACGAAGGTGTTATACTTTGGTTTAAATGAAAGACTACACATGTCGCATTCACTCCGAGAAAATTATCCGAAGAAAGAATGTATTTAGACAGAGTTCTGGAAACAGGGAGTCAAATTTCACAGCGATATCGAGCAAAACACCAATAAAATGTACATTTTATACCCTATTCTGCATGCAGGGCCTTGAATACGGTAACCGCATAAAAAAAAAATCTCAAAAGACGTAAATAGAGTCGGCTCGTCACGGAAACTTGGAATATAAAGACCCAAAATATATATTATATATCCAGAAGATAATTATTATATTGAGGGTTTTCCCGCCGTAGCCGAAACTGAGTAATTCAGAAGTTTAAGTCTCCGTTTCCACAACAAAGGCGATATCACAGAGGTAGAAAGATGGGACATTAAGTACGACGATAGACACGGGGAACCCATGCACGAGGGTGTTCCTACACAGGATGAACGCGTATGGGAATAACGAGTCGGGGAAAAAAGAAGAAGAAGAACAGATGAAAGTCAGATCAGTGGGAGTATGAAATCGTAAAGAAACAAAGTGGGGACGATTGACAGACGTCCCGAAGGTTTATTATTATTATTATAACACTTTGTTTAACCTCCGTAGTCGCAGCTCAGGCGTTCCAACAGAGATGCATGTATAATCAGATTTATTTTCGGGGAGTGCGGTCTCCCATATTTATCTTGCTGGGTTCTTACAAGAACCTATAGATTTGAAATTCACATATTATACAGCACGTTCAAATCTGACAAGTATCGGTACAAAGGTCCCTAAATTGCAACAGAGTCCTTCAGCATGTCCATGAGTGTAACTGGAGCTGTGAAATATATCGCAGCCTTTCATCCATGTAGGATGGGCATTCCACCAAGATGTGCCTCACTGAGAGATCCCGAAGGTTTAGCTAATGGCTAAGGTAACCTACAAGGTCCTCCTGAAAGCACTACTCCACATAACATAGGATGGGCGAACCTACACTAAGGTAATCCTATGGCCCGTGCTATGCCCCCTGAGGGGTAACGATCTAGAAAAAGCAGTTCTCTGCTCAGGGTTCAGAACAGAGTGTATGGACTTACATCTCGTAGCGACCTCGAGGAAGAGCTTCTCAAACTTGGGGTTAAGGGCCCACACGAGCGAGTGTCCATTGATAACCAATGCGAAGCCTGAGCTGGCCTCCCCATCCTCACTGAGGGTGTCCATCCCCACGGCGTTGCCTTGTACACCTGTGCCATCGTCACTGCAGGGAGAGCAGAGGCTTATTACCCATTTGCTGTCGAAAAGGACCGTTCGGTCGTTCTCAGTTGCTATGAACTGAATATGACTGAACAGGTTGGGAAAAAGAAGAAAAACCGCAAAAAACACGATCAGCATAAGTATGAACGTGAAGAGAAGTAAAGTGACCAGGGAACAATCAAAGTTCTACGGAACAATGTCATGAAATTTTATTTTTCCAGAACGATGCAGCAAATGCATTATTAGCAAGCTACTTATCCAACCGTGACCAATATGTTCTATGTAATACCATTAAATCTCAAGCTTTACCTATTAAAATTGGAGTCCCTCAAGGAAGCGTACTTGGACTGTTGCTTTTGACCATTTTTATTAATGTTATAACTACCCTTGGCATGAAGTGTGTTCTGTTTGCTGATGATGCAGTGTTCTATACTAACATATGAATTTTCTATCGGCCATAACTGATGCTCAAAATTTTTAAAGTAAATTGTCAGAATGGTTAACTCAAAATAGTTTGATTGTCCATGAGGATAGAACTAAGCTAATGTTATTCACTCCATGTTCTCGTCCTAAATTACCGACGATTCATTTCAATGGTAAAGAATTGGATTGGGTGTCTCAGCTTCGCTATCTTGTTTTGATTCCTGATGATAAACTGTGTTTTAAATCCCACATTGAAGAGTTAGGGCGTAAGCTCAGCAGAGTTCATGGTATAATATATGCGGTGCCTAATTATGTCAATTGTGATTCGTTGAAATAAACTTATTATTCATTAGCCTATTCTTTGATAATTTAAAATATTATCGTCTGGGGTACAGCCCCTCAT
>LQNS02278174.1:13712348-13724974 GCA_001587735.2 Parhyale hawaiensis
GCGTGCCCTCGAACTTATTGAGCTGGTTGTTGGGCGGCTCGCAGAGGATCTCGCCATCAAAGGAGCCAATCTTGGTGGCGTCATCACTGAGTTCCGCCGTCTCCACCAGGCACTGTTTGCACTTCAGGTTGGACTCCCTGTTGGCATATAAGGAAGAGCATTTTATATAGTCTTGTTACTCGCTATTCATACATTAGCAATACTGTTATTTCGAACTTTTTCATATAATAAATAACACCGCTTTAAAGATTTTAAATATAATGCAGACCACGCGCAGGAAAAAACAGCGAGTCGAAAAAGAACAGAAATAATTGAATAAAAGTTGTTAGCTAATGTAAGAAAATGGCAAAGGCAAGGTTCCAAGAACTTGAAAATGCTGTCGTCAAGTCCTGGCTGCGTAGACAGTACACATTTGCACGACGCGGTGGGTGCGACTCGTCAAAAACAGAGTGAGGTTGAACTTCACTAAATTATCTCTAGTGCCTGTCCTATATCCCTTACGAAGAGTTGTTCGGCAATACACAGACAGTCTGCCAATTATTGGTAAACTATTGCAGGTCCTCACTCGTACAGCTCAGAATATATATAGAATATAGCCTCGTTATAACGTAACACAACGGCAAGTCTGAATAACTCACACGGTCAGTTCACAATAGGTATGCAATCTCCCCAATAACGTTACACTGTAACAAGAACTCACCCGTCCAGTGTAGAATATTCATGTACAGTACCTTGCCTCTCCAATAACGTTACACTGTAACAAGAACTCACCCGTCCAGTGTAGAATATTCATGTACAGTACCTTGCCTCTCCAATAACGTTACACTGTTAACAAGAACTCACCCGTCCAGCTCAGAAGTCTCAATATAGCACAGGCCGTTGGGCTCTGATGAAGATAAAAGCAAGATGTCCGCGGCCACGAACTGGTCGTTCTCCATCCTGATGACGTCCCCCACCACCACCTGCACAGTGTACACAGCGCTATACAATGGTTGTAAGTAGTTATAACCTTCTAACCCATATATCGCTGATACCTGGGTTATCAGAGTTGTGAGTCGTCGGTCAGTTGGATTTTGGCTTTGTGTTGCACGTCACAATTCGTATTACAAGAGAGCTCCGCATCAGTCAACGCTAATGAAGGCAGGCATCGTTGAAAATAATTTACTAATGATTCGGCGGACGAGCACACTGAGTTACAGGCTCGGGCACGGTCAAGACTTTGCTGTGTAAAGTGCTGTTCCAGAAAAAACACGCCCTGCCGAGCACCAAAGGGAAGCACACGCTCCGGCGCGTTGGTTCTGCGCGGCTACCGCAGGTTTCTTTCGTCCGGACGCGAGAAAGAATGCCGGTTTGAGACAGCACATGACTCAGTGAGCAGTCTTGGCATAAACTGTAGAGCACACACAAAAGAAACGCCCCAGAAAATCTCAAGTTTTGAAGTCCGTTAGCTCCTACACTACGAAACGTCTGATTCAAATTTGAGTGTGGTCAATATTTAAAAAAAAAACGCACTTTATGAGCTAGGCGCCTCAATGATGTAATGTGACGCTAGTTTCCCAGCGATGGGAGACGCAGGGGCTCTTGAGTCTGAAGCGGATCGCCCAGCTAAGGCCGGTTTCTAGGGAGCGATCCCTACCAAATCAGAATACCACTCACCGTGGTTGAGACTTGAGGGTGGTTGCACGATAAGAGCTCAGCCTTTCACGTCAATTGTGTCTTATGTTCATATTATATTCCAGTCTAAATTACGGTTCATTTTGGAAAGATGTGAGACCATTCAGAGTTTAATGTAAAAACTGCTGAGCAGTTTAGTGAGCCATACACCTAAGCTTATATGTTGGAGTAAGATTATAACCAGTTATTCGCGAGACTTCCCTACAAATTTAAGGAATTTCACATTTGGTTAGTTTAAGAGCGTTAGGTTAAGTGAAGTGAATATGGTTAAATAAGGTGAGCTACGTCAGACGCAGAGCCTTAGGTTAGACAAGGATACGAAAGTAGAAGGCCGGGATGAAATGTTCGTCCACACGAGGGGTTACACAATATCTTAGAAATCCAGGGATTCCGTGAAATCACTAGTTTCACAATCTTATTATAACGCATACGATGGATGAAAATAATACCTCGTAAAGTTATCCAACATCCCTTATTTAGCACAATGTTTTGCAAATGGAAACCGTGGGCTTGAAAGAATTAACATCCTTAACATACGTTACCTTGCTCCAGATCTCCTCCTTGAGCTCGCCATTACGCAGCACTTGCGACTTGCGTCTGTTGACTTGGTTGTCGCTACGATGTCTTTGCTGCACACACATTCAACTCGTTAACATCACAAGCAAGATAGATCAATAGCCTCATTAGCACAAATACGGTGTTAATGAGATAGCGAGACAATGCTTGGCTTTTCCGAAATAAGAATGGTAAGATCTTCCAGATTTCGAGGTAAACACTTTTTAGGTCACTGATAACGAAAAACAATATCTTCACCAGTGGCACGATATTTTTCTCTTTGCAGAATTAAGGTAGTTCAATTCCCACAGGTACCGACAGGTAAGATCTTTCCGTTCTAAAGAAACGTATTAATTGAATTACATCGCGTGTACTGTATACAGTATAATTGACGATGCAATGAAATGTTAAGTCGATTCATAACTAATTTCTCTTTATTATCTTCAACTCAACGTATAAAGAAATTCTGTGAACAAGTTTCAAACAATCATATATTCACCATCATTGCCGATGACCTTCTCCCATTTGTTAATTAACTTTTTAACGGGAACCATCGCAATAATATGAAGACTGTTTCAATTCAAAAAACTTTGGATGTACTCTTTCAGTTGATTGGCTTCATTAAATTTTCTGCTTTGAAGAGCATTCTGTAAGACCTAAATAGATGAAAATCAGTCAGGCGGTGTCAGGGGGATGTGGCCGATAGGGCAGTGCAGACCAGCTGAGTTGCAAGATTTTTTTCCTGCGACTTTCGCAGCCCGTGGTCGTGCGGAGTCATGAAGAGAAACGGGTTTTATGTGGACAAGTGCTGGACGTCTATTTCTCAGAATATAACCATTCGGGACAAATGGCAATAAGGTCATTTTGGAGGCAAAACTGATTTCGGCCTCACATATTCATTTTTTTTTACCTTAGAAAAGCCATACAAACACTAAAATGACCGCAAATAAATGCTCTAGGAGTTTATGCACTTATTTCTTGTCCACAGTGATTCTAACTCTCCTGAGGCCGAAATGCCCTCAGGGGGCATAGGAGGGGCCATAGGCCACAGGGTTAGGCTAGGTTCGCCCATCCTATGTTATGGGGGCCGGCAACCCCAGGGGGCTCGAGTAGGTTACCTCAGCCATGAGCTAGGCCTTCGAGACGTCTTTCGTGCCCACTTTGCTTCCTTCCCGAGTTCATACTCCTGCTTGCTCATGTTTTATTCTGTTCTTCCTCTTCTTTCCCGACTTGCTGTTCCCATGCGCGTTGATCCTGTGTGGGTCAACTTTCGAACATGGGTTCCCCGTTTCTAGCGACATACTAAATGTCCCTTGCTCTTTCCTCTGTGACGTTACAGGAAACGGAGGCTTTAACTTTCTGACTATAACTATAACGGAGGCCGAAATCATTTTTTGCTCCAAAAATGATCTTATCGCCATTTGCCCCAATGGTTATATTCATATTCATCCCCACGCAGCAATTGCTCAACATACAAGTTTGCATTTAGTGCATGGATGAGAACCAAATGCTCACGATGAATGGAAAGTGACCACAAGAAAATCAGAAATTATTTATGAATCAACAAGATCAAAATAGTAGCTAGAAAAATGTTATTGTCAACGTAGTAAGTTATTACAATTGCGCTCTTTAGGCGTATATGGGCGTGACAAGGTTATAAGCAATGAGGTTGTTATAGAAATCAGCAGCGCAGACGCATCTCTGTTGAGCAAAATTCCTGGAGGTAAAAAAAAACTGTTTTACGATTTAGCTTCTGGGCCGCGTAAGGATTCTGTTAGGGACATGGAAAGTAATACAGTAATAGGCCCGGGAGACCCGAACTGGCATCTAAAGCTTCAATCACTCAACAGTAGCTATTCAAGAACGTGCAGGGGAAACCGATAAGGAACATATCCTGGTAAATTATTTTATACTTCCATTTCAAGAATTGTACTAATTTTATGTCTTAAGCGGCCTAGCTTCCCCCCAAAATTACAACCTTTATGCTGAATAGTAAAATAATCTCCTTTTACTGGAAACTTTAAAATCGCGCACCGTAACGTACCTTTACTGGCCTTGGCAGCCCGTAACAGTATGTCCTAAAGTTATTAGGCTACAAACTTATGGTAAATCTACAGGTTTTCAATCGTACATCCACGACAATACAATGGACGAAGCATGTGAAGTACAGTATTCTATGTTACAAACTTACAATACGAGCATAGATGAAGAACCAAAGCACGGTTCCTCACAGGTGTTAGGTTCTTCACGAAGGCTGATTTATCCACCTAGCTTAGATTCCTTACGGCAAGACAACCTACACGTGTCGGTAAATGAAATTGCGCATGTATTGAGAAAGTTGATATTCTGAGCCCGGGTCACTCGTTGGTGTGTTCTATAACGTCAGTTTTTCAGCGCCGGGTGAGGGATGATGACGCAACGGTTTTACAACCTAAAACGGATCCCACAGCTAGATCCAATATCTCGGGAACGATCCTTTTTTTTAACATCAAGGGTCACCCGTACCAAGCGGTAAAATATTTACATTTTCTAAGGCACGCGGATCCCAGAGCTAGATCTAGTTACGTCCCTAGGAAGCGATTCTGCCGACAATGGCGCGTTACTCAGCGCAATAGGTTAAAAATCGTTATAGGCTAAAAGTACTACTTACATAGTCATCGTAAGCATCTTTGCTAGCCGTGACGAGAAGTACCCCAACGAGGGGCACGGCTGTGGTGATGGGAGTGAGGGACGATATGACAGGGATGAGCTGCAGCACCAGTAGGCACAAGAAGTAGAAGTTGGCCAGACGTTGGAATTGCTCGAACAAATTGTAAGGCACGAAGTTGATCAGTGTGTACTTCGAAGTCTTGATGAAATTTTTCTGGAAAGGAAATCGAATACCGTTAATATTCTAATGACGAAATGACACTGGGATCTCGTGCGAACAGCATCGTGTGTGCCGTAGCATATAAAGAAAAACGGGGTTACAGGGTGAAGACGGCGCGATATTAGCACACTAACGCATGCCCCTGCTGCCCTTGTTCAGGACAGTAGCGTATTAAATGTATTATTTTTGCAAGAAATGAAGGTTTACTTTACGCGGCAGTGGGCTAAACGATCTGGCAGTTTCGACGAGAAAGAATTTAAGTCAAAGGGTGAGGAATACATTGGCATCTTATTATCATAACCAGTCCTTCATTGGTGACCTATCTTAAGAGTTCAGTATAGGTAAGATAACAAGCTATCGTTGAATCCATGTGATGCTTCATATTTATAATATATTAGAAGCATAGGACCGGCTCTGCTTCAAACATAGTGACATATGGGCGCTATATCCGAACAGATGCGAAAGTTTTACAGATGCTGAGATAATAATTGCAGGAGTCCTCATGTGTGACTGTGGTACGGAACATCGCTATTGCACGCTCAGCATTGGTAAGCGGCGCACGTGACAGTGTGCAGCGGGGAACAGAGTTAGTTGAAAAATTGAAGGGTAATTGTAGAACTGCAGTAACCAGGGTCGTGGAGTCGGCGCCTCACGTATCTAATATCCTAGGAATTTGACCCTTAACCCTATAAGAACCAGCGTTCTTCCTAGAGACCGTTAGAAATAATGATATTCCTGAGAGACGCGGGCATTGCAGTTGGTCTTTATAGGCTAATAAAACTAGCCTGAAAGCAAGGGCAAACGTAAAAATGCTACTTTTATTCCGGTTTCATCTCATGAAACAGGCTGGCTGTAACTCCATGCTGCCACAAACCCTCGACTCCTACGATTCGGATGTTACCGCACTTGTCAAATTAGCGCGCCAAGTCAGGGATGCACGGTAAGGTGCGGAATTTGAGGCCGTCCTAAAGATCAAGCCTGTGACTTTCAAGAAGACCTTTACACCATGTGGTCTTCAGCACAGCGCGACCTTCACACACGGGCATCTCGCGTCAGCAACTACTGATCAATGCACGAAGGCATACACAATAACAACAATACGACGATGCAACGCCCTTCGCCTTCAGCGAGAGATTGGTACCTGAATTGTATCGGTAGTAGCCCAAGTAGAGATAACCCACAACAGAATCACTAGAGTTTTTTTAGGTGAAATTAACGGCGTCTGGTACAGCACGTCTAGTAATTTGGCTTTGTACTCTTAGTGAACCAGGATATGATGATAAATCAAGGAAGTTCTCATAGATAAATGCTTGGGTTAGTAAGCAGAATGAGTGTGTACTGTGTAAGCGGGAAGGTGATATGATTCAATATTTAATGAAAGAAGGGCTTTGAAACAAGAAATTTCTTATTGATAAATTTTTGTGCGGTACATTAACACAAGAAATGCAAGGCAGGCAAAAAGGCGAGTGAGATAATAGTCTTACTTGTTAGCCCATTCTCTCTAGAATTTATCTGCCTTTCTGGTAGGAATAGCACTATTTGAAATGATGTACATCGACCACGCTGTTGAAGAAAGGGTTAAGAATTCAGCATCAAATTTCACGTACGCTCATGGCTGTAACTGATATAAACAACGATGCCTGATACTCGCATTGATTTACCCATATCTTAAACTGTATATGGTGTGACAGAATCTATTATTTATCGTATACTTTTGCAACAATACATTTATAGACTGCATTAGCGAAGCGGAGGCTGAAATGAATAGGGTACAGTGTCCATCTCTATCGCTGTTTGTCCGAGGCTTCGAGAGAAGAGCGACGCAGTCTGTCCGACCAGGCCCAGCCAGCTATAGTGTGCCTCCAACAGGCAACAGCTGGGCTGAGAGGTTGTGTTGTGCAGGCTGTGGGTTGCGAGGGTCCAAATAGCTCTAGTTCTCAAAGGCGGAGGATTGACCAGAAGAGGGCGACAGTGAGCATGGCGGCTGGTGCAAACTTTGAATGAAATTCGAGTATTATAGCAATAAATTAATTGGTAATTTTTTTACTATTACCCCAGCTCAAATTCAGTATTTAGGTTGACATATTTAGGTAAAAAAAGCCATTCTAGGATTTTTCCAGTAATAACGTTTTCGTCAAAAATGCTTAGTTTTCGGGATACTTAACTCTGAAGTTCATATTGTTTTTCTAAGGGAGAAAATAGCTGGCGTCAATATAGGTTTGCTAGCGACCCCGTAAGAACCTAACCCAGCCTAGCCAAATCGAGCCTCACCCAGCCGAGCCTAACCCAACCTAAACGAGCCTAAGTGGGGTACGAAAGAGATGACCTGTCCCGAAGGCCGAGCTAAGGCTAAAGTAGCCTATATGTTGCCCTGGGGGCGCTACTCCCCATAAAATAGGATGGACAAACCTAGTTAACCTAACTCTGTAACCAATGGCCAATCCTATACGGTCACTAAAATGTAGGCACAATCTAATATCTTTTCATCATTAACGCTGCCAAGCCTAAAAAGAGAAAGCAAGACAAAAATAGCAGTCAGTAAAGAATTGATCAAAAGCTAAGTAGTCACGAATGTAAAAAACTGAATGTATCGGATTATCTGTTCATCACCGGCGGAAAAATATCCTCTCACGAAAAATACATTATAAAAGGGTCAATTCTGACTTGTAAATCTGATTGTTTTAATATGAACAGAGTTTTACGGCCCCAACAAAAACTATCTTACCAATCCAATATGCATATTGCATACCGTACCTTCTTTGAGCTTAGATCGACTTCCCAAAAGGAGTTATCAATAAAGGAAGAAATGATAATAAAAAAGAAGAGTGGGCAACGCTATAGATTAGCGATCGCCACAGGAAAGGAACTGTGAGTATCATTTAGCGGAGGTTTTAGTTGGAAAACAAAGTGGCTAGAATTCATAGGTGAACTTTGTAGGAAGTGGTGCTAGGATATAAAGAACCTCTACAGAAATGGAATGGTACACTGTGAATCATGTGTTCTTCTAATAATGTCTTTACGGCCTGTTATTTTTGTCTTGTTTTTTAATAAAGGCGAACGCCTAATATCCTAGGAGCAGCATCGAACATCGGATACCTACTTGCCTACGCTTAATTCTCCGACGGTGTGAATTCTCATGGGAGAAGGACGGAAACGAAAGTGAACTGGGAGAGAAAAAAAGGTTCATAAGGTCTAACTACGGCTTTGGTAACCTGTAGGGTATCTCATGGGGTACGGCTTTCCCAGGCATGGAGGGCAAGTTCAGCAAGCGGTCCACCGGTCCATCTGTGCCTCCCCCTCGTTGGGGTGGATAAGCCTAACTCCATGACCCAACCTTCAACCCTTACGGCGGGCAAATCTCTTACATTTGACTTTCGAGGGCAAACAAACCCTTGCAAGTAGACTGATGTAGTCTACCTCCAACCCGGAGGGCGAGCATACCCAATTCTGCTCTATCCCATAAGGACGGGCAAGCCTAACCCTAAGGCCCAAATTTTACCCCAAGAGAAGTTGGTTCAATCGATGAAGACAGGAGCTCACCCAGACAAATGAAGGGGACGCTTTGAATAAGACGAAAGTAAAGCAAGCCTTCCTCAGCGATCTGAGCAGTATTGACTTGAGACATTGAGAGCAGCGCTAAATGAAGCAGCAACAAATACATAAGAAATGAAGCTTAGAGCGTTAATGAAGCACTGAGTCTGATTAAATGACTATTGATCGCGGCACTGTATTCGTATTATATATAAAGAGAGCGTTCTCTACTTATCTAAGCAGGGCCGGCAATGGTTCCCGTACTTCATAGTGAACATTCAAAATGGATTTTCTTACACAGTTGTCGTCGTACAGACGGCCAACACGTAAAATTCGTACTGCAAGTATTGGGAGTAGCACCCATTGCGGCGTTGAATCCCTCCTCCGTAGCTCGTTCATTAACCAACATTTACCCTGCTGCTTCATGGTAAAAAAGGCAACTTTTTACCCTTACCTTTCACAACCAATTAAACGTAACGTGCTAGTACTACAGCCAATTTACTGTAACTGCTCTCATTTGCACACTAACCCTAAAGACTCCGCTTAACGTTTCAGGCAGCAACTGTGCTATGTACGTGATGGCAACATTCAGAACGAACCGAAGCCTAGACTTGGCTATTTCAAGGAATGGGCCTTTTGGCCAGCCTGTGATCGATCAGTATTTAATCATATCTGTCCGTCCGCCTTGCGTCATGCCTGGAGATCAGCATTGGATAGAGTGCGAACTTCACTAACCTACTAAGTTACAGCAATAACTGGGAGGGTTTGTGCCGATAAACTACGATACAGTACACATGATCCAACTCTCGGTTTCGTAAAGAAGAAGAAGATGAACAGGATAAGACTGTCTGATGAAGAAAACTACATGCTGGCACGTAACGACATATATCCAGATGATCTAGACGAAGTAACGGTAAACGGGTAACCCATGAAGTAGCCCCAGGGTGCAGCTCTCACAACAAAGGGTACGCACGCTAAGTTGAAATCAATTAATTATGGCTGAATCTTAAACCTCCGCCTATAATTCACTGGATTTGTAGAACAATGGCGTTTAACGAGCAATACTGACTTGGCAAAAAAAAAAAAAAATAGCGGACGTCAATGAAAGGAACGTGAAAAAACAGCAGTCGTATATGGTAACGCTATTAGGTAATGAATTAACACTGTCAAGTATGAGAACTCTGAAACACTTGAAGCGAGCGACGCACCAATGTCGAAACGATCGCTCTCTAGAAATTTGCTCCAACAGTCGGACCGGCTTCAGACGTTGCAATATCCTAGTATCACCCAGCGCAGGAAGATGACGTCACAGAAGACAAAAATGACTAAACCTGATCATAAAAGACTTTTTTATTTCTCATTACAGGACGATACTAAAGTTCTGTAATGTTTTAAGGCTTGAGGGTGAGATGTTATTGAGTTGCATCAAAGCATTCAGTGGCGAGGTTTATCTTCGGTGCAGAATTCAAAGCTTGCCAGGCTATAGTGCAGAGCATATACATCACTTATAAGTAAATTACCAGTGGTAGGTAGAGACTAAGTGTAATGCTCC
This sequence comes from Parhyale hawaiensis, assembly GCA_001587735.2. Classification (NCBI taxonomy): domain Eukaryota; kingdom Metazoa; phylum Arthropoda; class Malacostraca; order Amphipoda; family Hyalidae; genus Parhyale; species Parhyale hawaiensis. The sequence goes on from LQNS02278174.1 coordinate 13,722,530, forward strand.
AAGGTGTCTGTCTATAGACAAGAAAGGTGCAACGTCTACGCAATTAATGCTGCTGGTGATTTCCAATCACCCGCTTTTAAATACAAAGACTTCCTCTCACACTTGCAAACGGGAGAGTCAGCCTGTTTCCCCCAGATCTTAGCGTAAAATAATTTGAAGTACGTTTGTCACACGTGCAAGCATACGAGGCTAAGGTTACAACGGCAGTTTGAGTGACAGCCTGAGGACAATGCCTCCCGCCGGATCAATCAATAAAGAGATTGCGTCTTTAAACTAATATCTTGGCTTTTGGTATATGATTCATTCTAGAGCATACCAGTCCGACCTTTCCTTTCATTATATCTCATGACCATTCTGGCGTTGGCTACGTACATCCTGTCAGATGAGCAAAAAATGTAAGTAGTAATGCGTTTTAGCTACACGTCGTGTTGAGCTAGAGGTACAAAAACCGTTGTAGGCGCTACCAGCATATAAAACAAGTTCGAACCAAGATCTACACGGGAAGAGTTTAATCAGAGTGCACGGGTATTTGCGATGTGTAAATATCAAATAGATTGGATCAAGCAGTTACCGAGCGCACGTACGTAATAAAGACAACACAGTATTGATGCCCACACCTGCGCCACTCGAAGCTTGAGCTCCACTTTTGTAAACACCAATGATAATGGACCATGGTCTAGGGGTAATGTAAATAATTCTGCGATGAAAGCTAACAGTAACGAAGTTCGCTCACGTAGAAATCTAAATGCAAGGGCTCACAGCGAATATTTTCTCTCGTAACTCATAAAACATGCACGGTTGAATACAGTGTTCGTCCCACGAGAGAGGCAAGATTAAAGAACATAGCATGATGCACACTATAGTCAAAGGAAGCGATTTCATCAATTCCGTGTCCGTTTCAAGAGCACAAAAGCGCAAGGCTTTCCCAGTTACAGTAGGTAACTACCGAATTGAAAAAGACAAACGAAATTTTCTTAGTGATACAATGAGCAAGTTAAACTCCCGGCACACAGAAGAAAGAGGCTTCAACAGAGGAGAAAACTCGCGCATTTGATCACCGAGCGAATACGCCTCATGAAAATCGTGAACTAAACGATTTAATGGTGTTTGAATATTTAATTTTACCAAATATTTCGAAGCTTACATAAAGTCGGGCAAAAACTGCATGTGACGCGAGTGACTAAAATAATAAAGGCTAGATGATTTTTAGCAAATTTCCATTTCGTAACGATGAACTCAATTTGTATCTGCCTAGAAATTCGTTTCATTACACACAGAGTGGAAATAATAGTTTCAGCACAAAATTGACCATCTCATTTTTGTGCGATCAAATTTTCATGAAACTTGCAGGGAAATCAGGACATCTTACGGCAACACTGTTGAGTTTAACATTTCACTGTGTTTCTTGATTGACAACTCTTTGCATTTCCCTCTTTTTGAGGTGAACGACAATAATAGCTGCTTGTATATTCTGCTAAAATGGGACGTGGAAAAGCTCTAACGAGGAGAAAGAAATTATCATCAAAGAAACTGATAAAGGCACCTCTACTGATGTTATTGCCCGAAATATAGGACGCCATATTGACACACTGACAAGAATCTTGAAGGACCCTTCACCGCGGAAAAAATGATTAGATGCTGGGCATTCAAGGACTGTTACTGCTAGAGACATGAGAAATGTGGTTCGTCAGCTATGTAAAAGACCCGGGCAAACAAATCAATTTTTAAGGCTGCTGGGCTTCCTGAAATGCCCAAAACCACAAAAATGACATCATTTGTTCCATTGCTTCTGTCAAATCATCTCTGAAATTGCCTTCTCTGACCCCAAGACATAAAATTTTGAGGATGGAATGGGCAGAGAATTACATGAAGATCGACATGAATCATGTTTCTTCTACTGACGAAACCCGGGCAACCCTTGATGGACCTGATGGGAGGAGTAAAGGTTGGGTGCTACCTGGAGGTGAGTGTCATCAACGCGTAAAACAACAGCAGGGAGGTGGTGTTATGATATGGGCTGGTATCATAGGGGATCGACTTGTAGGTCCGGTTAGAGTAGGTACCGGATTGTGTGAAAATTACATTTGCTCCATATTGTGACATGTTAAAGGACGCCTCGGTCCCACGGCTGGATGAATTAACCCTTTCGTTGCTTCGAAACTTGTTTTTCATGCATGATAATGCGCCTTTTCACTCTGTCCGTTACCCAGTTACCCTCTGTGGCGGTCGGTTGTGATGTGTACGGTGCTCCGCTAGAGTAGATAAAATCAGAAAGCTATAGATTTCTCTCTAAAGCTATAAACCAATTAAGTGTTAAGCAGTGTGCCAGCCTGGCTATATACTCGTAAGGGCCGTGTGACCAGCGGGACCAGTGACCACAACGTAGCTCGCTAAATTAGGGAGGCCTAGACGTCAGTTATGGCAGGCAATAAAGAAGGGCGCAAT
>LQNS02278174.1:13729080-13765598 GCA_001587735.2 Parhyale hawaiensis
AACTCGTTGTTAGCCACCCCGCTGGTCACGGACTGCAGCATCACCTCTGCACAAGATGGGCGGCGTGCATAACGTCGCCTGGACCTCGTCCGAAGTATCATCAAAGGTATCAAAGGTACCACAGCATTTTTAGACTCTTTGAGGTTCCATGGAGAGACAGTAATGGTTTGGCCACTGTACCCACCTGAACTAAACCCAATTAAAAATTTCCGGGCCAATCTGAAAAGGGAAATTTACGCAGATGGAAGGCAGTACAGTTCAAAATCTGTCTTGAGGGATGCTATTGCTGCAGCAGCAGCAAGGGTAGGTCCACCGTCTGCAACAAAGAAACTGGATGGCTGCATGGATTCAAGGATTGTTGAAGTTATTGAACGTCATGTGGGTCATATTGGCAAGTAAGACTTTTTTCAGTCATTTTAAACTGTTGATTAGCCTATTGATTTCTTGTTTAATGCATATTTTTCTCATTTGTGTTGTTCATATTTGCTCCTTTGGTGACATAAAACTTAATATTTTTTTTTAGTCAAAAAGCTATTACCGCCGCTCGGTGAAATTAGTAAAATTAACAAAAATCACCAGTTTTCTAGAACCAGCACGATAAGTCGTTTGAAAATTTACAGACACTATAAGCATCATAAGTTTAACTTTCTGTGAAAGTTTCACTGAAATTTATAGCCAAATAGTCGAGATGTGGTCAAATCTGCGATAACACTATCATTTCCGTTCTAAGTATATTATTACATACATAGTCACCAAGTTCTCACTAGTGATCGCATATTTTTTTTCTGCTGAGCAGCTTCAAAATTGCAGCAAAACACAATCAGGTAGGATTTATTCGCGTGATGATAAATCAATTAACTAGAGAGCACTCTGAGAGCACATACCTCTGCCAAGCAAGGCAACGATAACGGAAAATCCAAATCGGTTCTGAAACCGTGATTTTCTTCGTATCAACACCAAAATCAAATCATTTGTGCCTTTTGATAGTATTAACGATTCCTGTAATTTTTATGAAGATCCGTTCATAACTTTGAGTTATGCTGCTAACAAACATTATGACAAACATACGTCAAACAGACAAATCGATCATCACCAAAATTTAATCATTTATGTCTTTTAAGTAAATTTCATAAAGATCCATCAATCATTTTTTGAGTTATTGTGCTAACAAGCATAAAATCAGGCATAGCGACTAACAAATGAACGAACAGACAGATCCTCACAAAAAATTTGGTCATTCAATCTTCGTATTATACCTAATAACTCATATAAATGTCATGAATATCCATTCATTACTTTTCGAGTTATAGCCTTCAGAAAAAATAGGCAGACAGACAATCAAACAGACATACGAACGGATTTTTACCGAAATTTATTCATCTGTTACTGTTAACTTGCCTAACATTGCAGTAAATTTCGTAGAGATCCGGCGATAACTTTTTGAGTAATCTTGGTGACAGACAAAGAGATAAATAGACAGACAAACACGACAAAAACATAACCTCCTTGGCGGAGGTAATAACAAGTTACAGCCGTCCAAAGTAACTTAGGGACTGTGAAAGCTACGCACAAGAACCGTCCCAAGATTCGTAGAGAGAGAAAGAGAGGGGTCCGGTCGCAGTAGACACATTAAAAATTAACGCGATGGGCGGCCAAGGCTAGGGCCAACGAACAGTACTAACGTGTCTAATTTATTCATTTCACACAGACTTGTTGGCGGTGCGAGGTAAAAAACAGGGGAGCCAGCTTCGTATGCAGGAGTCCCATGTATAGTAATGTGCTGTATGCCTATTTCGTTAATTTCACACTAAATTTGACGTTATAACCGCAGTGGCAGAATATTAGAGTGTCAGCACGTTAAAACCGAAGATCGAGCCTTTGCCTCTTCGCCAGTTAAATATAACGGCATTAAATTATCCTGCAAACTGTGGGTGAATCGATCGTACCTTCAGCCTACAATAATGTTCTCGTAGGCTTAGAATTAACTGGATTACGTCTCTGAAGAACTGAGCGGTCATGATTCAAATACACTTCATGCTATTGCTCAAAAACTGGTATTTAATACAAATGGTCATGAGTTACGCTGAGAATTTACAGCTCTCCACCGCCGGGAGCAATTATTACAGTTCTCTGGGTACCACAGAATTTGGAATAACAATTACAGTGTTTCCATAAGTTTCAATCAGCTGCGAATATATTAACCTGGTATAAGTGGCAGCACCAGATCACATGAGCAGTAGGGCGCGTTACACAATTCATTATTTCATGAAGGAGTTATAGTAATGTGCTAGAAAGTTTCGGAGGGTCTTACGACGATAAACGCTGAGAACCGCTGCTGCCGACGACACTGAGACCACGCAGGTCATAGGACGAAAAGCTTCAGAACCGCTACCGTCCAGCTCATCAAAATGTCCTGGGCTCATTGGACACACCCGGTATGGGCCTGTGTTGCGGAGAATGGCAGAAACCTCAAAAGATTCGGAGCGCCCAGGCGACGGGTCACGAAGAGCGCTTGTCGAGATCTACGGCATTCACTGCTCACTTTCGCTACTACGATCAAGAAGGATACCATGCATGAGGTGGGGAAACAAGTAAAAGGTTGCCACAATCCATCAACAACGATCTCGATTGGCAAAAAATGTTTAACTCATCTCGTAATTTAAGACGCTATTATCTATCTGTTCTCTGTACTCTTCAAAGATTAGACATCTGTTTATTGCCTCCGCCAATAAGTCATGGACACACTTGAAATTCTTCATTATCCCTATTCCAGCAAACCATACACAAATCTATATCCAAACAAGACAATCAGCACTTCTTATATTTTAGTATCTCGTCGATACGTCAAAGTTGAAAAAACTTAAGTTCTCCAATATTACCAAACAGCCAACGAAGCCAAACTCAGGGGCGGAAGCACGGTGGGCGGTGCAATATTTGAGGCAAGTAAACAGAGGAAAGCAGAGCAGGTGCCCTATTACCGCGTGCGGCAGGGAGGGGGCTGCGTGGCGTCACGACGGCGGGAGATATTACTAAGATAAAGATATAGGGCCTCCAGAGTTAGTGTACGTATCAGGGTTTCCGAGTACGTGTCGGAACCCCACTATAGTCACAGAAGTCCAAGTAGGAGTCCGAAGAACAATAGTCAAGTGTCCTAATAAGGAGTCTTGATTCTGTTATTAAGTCGTGAGTCGGGAACCTAGGATACCAGGAGTCAGAAACGGACATCAACTGGTCCCAGATTAGGAATGCGGCCTTCTACCTTCAAGACTTGGCAAATCTGGTACGTTGTGTGTCACCAAAATACTTTAGATTCATACTTTCGATGTGTCCATCAATTATATACAGTCCGTGTAAGGCTTGTCGTACACACACTCTGATAACGTGATAGAGAAACATATTGTGCCATAACAAGTTTCTAAATTTTCCGAACACTAGCCACTTTGGCACAGAAAAACTATTCGAAAGTAAACAATTATCACTTAAAAAATAACTGGGTAGAAGAAAAATGCAACAAAACTCACATGAAAGGCAATACTGTCCCATTTCACGTGTTTTACATCAAGTGTTCAGGACGATTATACAGCGGCTAAGCTGATTATTGTCACTGGCTCACAAGTTGACCATTTTGTGCATATCCAAATACCATATTTCTGAAATGCTTATAGCACCAGCTTCAGTCGAGGTACCAATTATACGGAACAAAACTCCAAAAACTTCAGGACAGAACATACCTTTGGTTGGGGTCTCTGTTTCATTTTTGTAGGTCATGTACCCTTTGACTTAAATGCATTAACTGTCTAGCAGTTTTATTCGCGTCATCTTGTATTAGTGGACTCTGTAGTCGATTAGACGAAATTACGTCAAGAACTACCAAAAAAGTTAACACTAGAGTGCAATATAAAATTAAGGTGCAGTTAAATATTAATTTTATAAACATAAAAAAAGCGCACGGTATCAATGATTTGCAGGAGGGTCGAAATAATGAAATTAGAATCACCCCGTAAGATTAGCAACTCAGGAGAGAAAAGTAAAACGAAACAAAGAGTACTAGAAGTCGGAAAAAGGAAAAGAACAAAATGGGTACGAACACCACGGAGCACCAAAGGCCTTAGTACGACAAAGATCAGTAGAGACCTCACGGAAACCCACAGCCCGCACACGAACACAAACTGACATGACACGAGTGTGCCTCCTGCACACAAGCTTGACTTTGAAACCATTACCAATTTATTATTGCTACTAGTGGACCCGTGCGTGAAAAATTTCACGCAATGATCGATGTTTGCTTTTTCTCTGACTTGCCGTTTCCACATTTTCCCGCTCACTCTTATTAGCAGCTCTTACTCCCTTCTGTAATCTTTCTGCTTCAAGTCTTTCTAGTCACTGTGTCGCATAGGCACTTCATCTCTCTCTATTGCATGGTAGCACGTCTTCTTGAGACTGTTGTTGTCTCGTTCTTCTTTTACGTTCCATGACCTCTTTCTTAATTAAACGTGCGTCTTTCAAAGTAAAATCTTAAGTAAAACGCTGCAATAAACATGAATGGAACACACCAGTCAGCTTGTTACTTATGCACTTGAGTGCACCGTATCCATAATACAGTCTTCCATACTCAAATATCTGCTTCATTGAAGAGCTGAAATTTTGGTCTTTGAAGCGAAATCTGCTCTCAAGGTAAGGCAGTAAGCTAAAAGAAATGATTGTCTACTACCCGTGAAATAGTAGTCTACTGCCCGTCGTTAGTGCTCCGTAGATCATCTGCCGTATTTATACGTTATGAACTGAGAGAAAAAAGTTATAGAATTGGACTCTAGAAGTTGCATAGGTATATATTGTTCATATTTCAAGAAGTGTTCCAAGCAAGATGTGCATTCAGATAAAGCGAAAAGGATCCAACCATCGCCATCTTCTGCAACCTGGTCATCGATCTGTACAATATCAATAACCTGGCCTATTTTCGCCGACCTATTTCGTTAAGAGCGGACACGAAATAGGGGAATCACTCAACTGTAAGTAAATAAAAACACCAAGCGCTTTATTATATTAGGATTAGTCTAGGTTTAACCACCGTACCCACCCATGCAGCCAGTGATACCAGCTGCGGTACTTGGTAATTTATATTCATTTTACTAATTATCTATGATATTAATAGCGTTGTTTTTACGTTCCCTTGTGTGTTACGCTCTTCAGCAGTAACAGATTGCAGGAAATTAGATACATACATAGTTCGGTTGTACCTACGATACGGAGGATGAAGTCGAGCTCGGTTGTATGAACGTGGACGTTAAATTTAAAGGTGATACGAGAATACAATTGGACAATGTCACATATATAACTACCTTGCCCACAGGCAGTGTTGAATATAGCTTTCAAAGCAAAGGAGCTGGTGATGGTGACCCACACGGCCAGGAGTGAACGGGGACAAATAGCGCGTTGTCCATGACCAGCTAAATAACACTTTAACTTTTGCGAAAGGAAAAAATGGTGATAACGATTCAACGAGTCACGGACATTTTATACTATAAAACTTTATAATATTTGTTCATTACTGTAGAATTTCCAGTGGTCCAACTGTAAATGTGAACTTGTGACAGGACTCACGAAGGGGTTCATTGGGTTGTAGCTACTGAAATTAGGTATCTTGTTAGTCCTAAGTTCCTAATTATGGGACATCGTTGAAACCCGCGAACTCTGACAACGCATTTATTTCTCTTTACTCTTTCCAAAAACGGCAAAGGCTACGGAACTCGTTGAGTTTGAAATGCATACAATAATCCAATGAAGTGATAAGTTCCGTGATTTGTATCAGCGAAGCGAACATTGAGAAAGGGAAGGTGTGACGGTCTAAGCCAGTTGGTTGGTGGAGCAATGGAAGCAACGCACCTCCGCACATAGCGAGGGAGGAGTCACAGGAGCAAAAAAACAAGTAGCTACGGGAAAATCTACCTAATCGACTGCCAAATAATGAACACTGTACGTGAGCAAAATGGTAAATCTAGTACGAGAGAACAATGAAAAAATACACATATGTATAACCGTAATAATTTACCACGAGAGACTGACTAATTTCTTGCACGCTAATGAGAAGATAGTCTGCGAGGTCACTCATTCGTCGGGAGAAGCTGGCCCATCATTTCAGAAGATATGGATTTTCAATGTAACAACGTAGCACTACCGCCAAAATTGCGACTGAAAACAAAGAGCCGAGTGCTGAAATTCTAAGAACTACCTACAGAACTAAATGTCGACTTTCAAGAAACACTCAAACCATAATTGGTAGCAGCAAGTGATGAAAAATATGCTGGATTCCAACAACTCAATTCCAGAAATATAGAAGAAAACTGCATGATCAATCACTTGAGGTCAGGCGTCTGGCGTACCATGCATTATGTATACATATTCTCCATGGTCACGTCAAGTGTTCATGTTTTATAGAAAAGAAAACGATCCAACAGCAGCCTTTCATGGTCACGCTATGCCTAGGCCAAAGAGCTATTCACTAATATTTTGTGAAATAGATAAGCATCAATAAGAAACACAAGTTTAGAAAATATCCTTTTCTAAACATTATGACAGCTGCTCTGAAAGAGCGAAATCTCGCGAAACTCTAAAATCGCTCAAGACACGAGAAAAGTAGCTTTGGAAAATGAAAGATTTCTCCAAAGACACTTGTTTTTGGAGAATTTAAGATATGTTTTTCGGCATTTTAGATAAGTTTTTGAAGCATTTTAGATAAGTTTTTTGAGCATTTTAGATAAGTTTTTTTGGAGCATTTTAGATAAGTTTTTTGGACCATTTTAGATAAGTTTTTTTTTTGAGCATTTTAGATAAGTTTTTTGGAGCATTTTAGATAAGTTTTTTGGAGCATTTTAGATAAGTTTTTTGGAGCATTTTAGATAAGTTTTTTGGAGCATATCAGATAAATTTTTGAAGCATTTTAGATAAGTTTTTGGAGCATTTTACATGAGTTTTTTGGAGCATTTTAGAGAAGTTTTTGGAGCATATCAGATAAGTTTTTGGAGCATTTTAGATGAGACTTTACATTGCAATTTTGACACCTTCAGAGGAGTGTAGTTTTAGTGCACTCACATCGTATGTCATCCACAAAGTGCCATCCGAACGGACAGAGCTCATCAAATAATATGCATTATATGGTGCAAAGGCAGCATGAGGTTTACCTGAGATGGGGCCCCTATGCTGGCTGAACGAAACTTGTCCCAACCTATTCTTAAGCAACCTGACCTAATGCAAACTCTGAGTTAGGCTATATGATATACAAGAAGTTGCCGAATATTTTATTGTAACATGTTAGTATCTTACCAGAAAAAAATAAATGACGTCATAATTACACGCGCTGGTTTCAAAATAGAAGTCCCAATTACGTTAAGCACAACAAATTCTCGAAAATAGAAAAGTACTGTCGGCGCAATTTCATAATGAAAGAGGCATATGAATATATAAGTTGGTGCCAATCTACCAGCGTCATGCCGCAATTTACAATGCCACACACGCATAATAAGTAAGACAGTCCAACATAAAGATAAAATCGCACAGAAAACGACGCTGATACTATAGACTTGCCACAAGACAATGTTACTACAACATTGCAGCTACTTAACAATACGCACATGATTTCCAAATGCGCATGGGAAGTAAGTAGCTTGCAAGCAAATAATATACCACAGAACACCAGTTTTTATCATAACGAAGCGCATTCAAATTTTCGTTCCGGTCACACACCAATAAAAGCGTGGCAGATCGCTCGTGCGATGATGAAAAGGGTAGCTAAAAGTCGATTGGTATTTGAGACACAAAACAGGAATATTTACTTTTGTTTGTAGCTGATAGGAACTGCAATTCTCTGTCAGTGTTTTAGGGAGATCATGGGCAAGCCGGCTCCAATAATAATAATAGTAGGCATTAGAAAATAATTTCGAAGTCACGCACATTAACTAACCTGAAAAATTAATGAATTACAGTCTTAACCATTAGCAATCAGGGAACTGAAGTAGAGAATCAGATGAACAGGCCATTGGTGTAGCGTAACTGCGTTCGCACCATTTTTTTACGTTGGAATAGAAAAATACATTTTACAGGCCACAATAACAAATGTGCTAAAAACATAGGTATATGCTATGTTTTTAGCTACCGTTAATTTGAGACTCGATCGAACTTATTGAAACTAATCAACTCAATTATATTGTTACTACACAACTAACTTTATCTAATTTACTAGCTAAGACTCCTTGCAACTGACTCGAATCATTAACATATACGCCAAGACTCACGCAACTGACTCCAATTACCATATCATACATTCATACGAAATTAATGGATATAATCAATTCATTAGACAGCCCGTTTTTCTGCTACATATTTCACTATAAAAACAGCACGAACTCTCTAGGTAACTTGATGTATTCCTAAGGTTCACAACTAGAATATAACATCAATACTTACAGAGCTGGAATCATTAGCATAAATAATAAAATGTTGAAACTTACGGCGTAATGGTACTGAGCGTTGAACTCGGGATTGTTCGCCTGAATCCTACGCTCTGTTTCTGCAGGACAGAAGAAAAGATGAATCGTTATCCACAGTCAAGGAATACGGGAAGACGAATGTGAATGTCAACACTTTTTGAGATCAACTGATTGTAAAAAGTAATAATAATAATACAGAGATCATGTAATAGTAAACAGAGCTAGAAGTACGTCAGATTATAAAATAACATTCATAACGTAACCACCTGCAGAACATGTGGCAACGTGCGAAACGCTTGAACCGCTGCAGCATGAAAAGCTAATCTGACATTAGTTCTGAACCTGTAACAACAATGTAAAAATGGACGTCTGACATAAATTATGAAACTGTAACAACAATGTAAAAAAAGAGACGCCTGACATAATTCATGAAACTGCAAAAAAGAGACCTCTGACATCAGTTATGAACCTGTAACAACAATGTAAAAATGGACGTCTGACATAAGTTATGAAACTGTAACAACAATGTAAAAAAAGAGACGTCTAACGTAAGTTATGAAACTGCAAAAAATGGACGTCTGACATAAGTCATGAAACTGCAAAAAAGAGACGTCTGACATAAGTTATGAACCTGTAACAACAATGTAAAAATGGACGTCTGACATAAATTATGAAACTGTAACAACAATGTAAAAAAAAGAGACGTCTGACATAATTTATGAAACTGCAAAAAAGAGACCTCTGACATCAGTTATGAACCTGTAACAATAATGTAAAAATGGACGTCTGACATAAGTTATGAAACTGTAACAACAATGTAAAAACAAAGACGTCTGACATAAGTTAAGAACCCGTAACAACAACGCCAATAGTTCGTCCGCCCTAAGTTAGGAATCTGCGACTGCATCATAAAAAGGTCGTCTAACACAAATTTTGAACCTCAACAAGTACGTAAAAGGTTCGTCTGACATAAGGCGGGTCAGACTGTTTACATACAGTGACGTCACAAGTGCCCCCCCCACACACAGCTGCCGTGAAGCATCTTGAAGCATCGACCTGAGCATTGCCGTGACCGCGGGCACTCTAGTTCTTATCGATATCGCCTGGTCGAGAGCAAACTTACTATAGCGAGACTGAAAAGATTCCGCAAAATAGGGAGATTTTGTAGGTAAATTTGCAAGAAATTTAGTCATTAAGCTGAGCAAATATATTATGTGAATGAAAATTTGCCGGAGAAATATGCTAGAGAGCTATGAAGCATATACCTACTGTTGGGTGAGGTGGCTGTAACAAAGATAACTGAATGAAACCGATAGTTAAGACATTAGTTAGCAAACGCTCAGTTTAACAATTATACAATCTACCAAATAGAACTTTTAAAACATGGCTCTGCTGATTTCAACATAAATTGAAGTTCTGGGCTAAGAAGTTCAAACCAGCCACCAAGTATCACTTCATCGCAGACGCGAATCAGAAGTAATCTACGGGCAATGGGAATAAACTAAAGATTTAACGAGTAACTTTTAGGCTGCAACGCGTTAAACAATGTGTGTAGACATTTTGAAGTTTTTCATTTCACAACATCTTTCATTTTCACTTTTTAATCTTGTTCTAAAATATAATTTATAAGATTATGAGTTCTTGTACTGTTATTTGCGTTTCTCCTACTAATTTCCTTTTTTCTAAGTTAGATAACAATTTCAATTAAGGCGTTTCATGTAGGAATTATAGAATCTGAAACTTGTGCATTTATTAAAATCACTCTTTCATTTTTATTGTTAACAAATATTCAGTAGCATCCCAACACACTAGGATAATGAAAGTGAAGGGTAGGCACTAGCAAAATATTATCGCTAAAGTTATCGCAAAGTTTTAGAAGCCGCGATTGAAACAAGTAATTTTAAAAATATCGTCAGAACAGTAATAATTTTCGTAACTATTCTACACGTGAACTTAATCACCGCGAGTCACAAAAATTTCAAAATTTTGGGGCAGCAATGTGAGTTAAAGTTAGACACAAAATATCAAAGTGCATAGCTGCATAAACATTCAAGCTATAGTTAGTTACAGTAAGTTTAAGTTCACAGAGGAAAGGGCAAGTGACATAAAGTATGTTGATAGAAACGGGGAACCCATGCACGAAAGTGTTCCCACACAGGATCAACGCGCATGGGAGCAGTAAGTCGGAAAAGAAGAGGAAGAACAGAATAAAGCATGAGCAAGTAGGAGTATGGAGAGTATGGAGATGTCAGCATGTGTGTGCATTAAATGAATTTCACATTTCTTCACGTGGTTTAGAGTGCAACTGACCGTTCTAGTGAATGCTGTTCTTCCAGCTGTGATACCGACAACCTGATTTTACAGTGTCCACGATGGATCTGTTATGATGATCAGATGCGTCTGCTACTTTCAACAAGCTTTTTCATCAGTGCCCTGGTCCTCCTTATTACGCGTGTATCACACTAGAATGAACACGGTGTGTCAGAGTCAGACCAGCACATTATATAAGAACTGTAAGTAACACAGCCATGGATTAAATGTCATGAGGTCGCCCATGAACTTTAAGCTCGAGGGAGCACAAAGGGCCCTGCCAAGACTGTCATTTACGGACAGCAAAAACGTCACCACTTGACAACACGCATCGACTGGGACGCTACACAGCCGCTGCTGGTGTGCGGGTGATCAAGGCTTTATATTCGATTGCAGCGGTCGTGTTCAGCGGTACAAGATGAGTTCACTGCCGAGTTTCTCAACGGGTGAAACTACTCGTAGCAGATTAGTTTTTAACCGTGGTTCAGTCTTAACAGCTCTAGTTATAAGATTATAGTTTTCAATAAGCGTGCTCAGTAACACAAAGTTTAGTATCAATAGATAGTAACGCTTTTCAACAGCTCAAAATTTGAGACTAGTTTCAAGTAGTTGTTTTACATGACTCAAAATTTCATGACTAAGTAAATAATACTAAAGGTTGCAACAGCCCAAAATTTCGGATAACTTTGAAGCATTGGTTCCCAATGGCTCAAAATTCACAATTGGTTTCAAGCATTGATTTTGAATGGCTCAAAATCAAGGGTGAATCAGAGGCAATGGTTAAAATAGCCGTTTTCAACTAAATAAAACTTTAGGCTAGTCTAGTATTAGGTCTCAACGGCTCAGGATACCGTATTAGCTCACGGCAGTGGCTCCATTTTCAAGCCAGGATCTCTCTGACGTCAACGTAGATCCCTAGCACCCCCCCCCCCACTCCGGGCCGCACAGGCGTCAAACTCGCCATTCACTATGTACGTTAGTGTAATGCGGGCGACGTTCAAGTTCGTGCGTTGTGCCTGCTCGCTGTATCGCAGGTTAGGTTAGGTATGGTGTTAGGTAGTGCTTATTGTAGTGCTTCTGGTAGTTGTTGCGCGGCAAGAAAGCTTACTTGAACGCACGCATAGCGATGAGCGTACACAGAATGGTGAGTTCGATGCCAGGGCCTCACATACACACCCTAGTTATATTCAAAATGAGTGCGAGTTTCATATTTTAGCTCAACACTTTCACTTCCGTCTGCGAATTCTCTCGTGACAAAAAGTGAGCGACATGGACACGCTAAGCCTCCCTAGCTGCGCACTGCGGGCGCTGCCACCCAAATCGACAAAAAAGAAGGGATATGTAGCACGTCAAGCTATACGTTGAATAAAGTGCAGTGACGATGAACGCGGAATGACTGCCCGGCCGCTGCACAATAGGAAAAGTATAGCGTAAAAGTCTTCTGTAACTCATATTATTACGAAGGTGTAATACTTCACAAGAACATAGCGCGTCGACACCAACCAGATGTCGTAAGAAATAGTAGGTTGGAAACTACGTTCTGGTCGGTTTTTCAACATTTTGGTTTGCTAAAACCGGCAAAAATTTAGTTTTAAGGCTAATACAATAACGCGCATGCTACAGTTCATTCAACCGATGACTTGAATTGGAGCAGGAAGGCACGAAGAGTATAGTGGAAGTACCACAAAAAGCTTATTGTGAACTAGACCAACATTTACTATCTCCCAGAGGCTCAGAAAGTTCCAGTACTAAGGCTCGACACTCAAGTATCTCTCGACATCGTTTGGGGAAAACAAAATATGCCAATGTAGCTCAGTATTCAAGTATCTCCGGCAGATTGCAAAACGTCTTCGGTATAGCCGTTCAACATTCAAGTGTCTCCGACAGGCTTGGGGCTTCTCTACACTGAACTGAATTCTATTTAATGCAATGCTATGTAAAACGCGCCCTTGTATCTGCACACGAGGCGGGCGTCCGTTTTGCTCCGATGCGTTTGTCCGGCGCGTCCGGCACAGGTTTAACATTTAATATTTGGACGCTTCATTTCCACGCATTCATCCAATTCTTTAAATTTTTTGTTGGTGTGCTGTGCCAGGGTTGCTAGCTGACATTATTTCACTGCCAAATTTGGTCATATTTGGCAGCAAAAAATCAATTAAATTCAATTTGGCAGTGAAAGAAATTTTGGCATTAAAATTAATAATTTGATCATTCACTATATCGCAACCAGGCTCAGAAGAAGATCAAACACATATCGAACGTGTATATATCAATCACAACCTGCACGGAAGCGATAGCTTCGTCAGGGCTCAACAGCATAGCTGAATACAACAGTCTCCCTCAAAACTCCGATTTCTCTTAGTTGAAGCGTCCAAAGTTTCGCTCTCGGTCTAGGAGCAAAACAGACGCGCCGCTTGCGCTGACGGACGCGCCAACGGACGGAACGGAAGAGCAGAGTTCAGTGTAGAAGCGCCCTTAAAGTCTACGGTATTGCAGTCCAAGATTCAAGAATCTTCTGAAGCTGAAAAAATCTACGGTCTTACAGCTTAATCTTCAAGTATCTCCGGGAGAGTAAACAAGTTCCTGGATATACAAATTAAAATCCAACTTTCTTCCGCAGACTTGAAAAAGTCTACGGTGTTGTAGCTGAGAAATCAAGTAACTCTGGGAGGTCATTATCGTCAGTCAGGTTGTCGGACACAGTATTTAATAGGAGAAAAAACGCCGCCATGCTAAGCACCACAAACGCCCGCAAAATGCTCAACATTTGTACGTCGTTAACAAACCTGGTGATTACAAAAACAAGGCCGTATTATTGTATAAGAAAGAGTGTGAGCCTCTCACAACGTGTCCGCACCAGGCGGGCAATAATTGTTCGGGGCTCAGTGCCTGTCCGACTAATGTTGGAGAGTCTTCCATACTACGGGCTGTGGATTTTCACGAGAACTCCCAGTTTGCGTTCCCTATAGAAGTAATTAAATACCAGCAAAACATGAACATTTCAAAATTTGTAACTATGTTACTTCGGGAGAAAGAAAAGTTGGTATAGCGAAATTTCGAATAGTACAGTTATTTAGATGCGGGAAGTTATCATTGAATAAAACTCAACGTTTTGACCATCAGTTGATCTTCATTAGAAATTACGTAACAAAACGGATGACATTTATAGTTCAAAAAATAGCAATAGTCCCAGAAGTAGGTGGCCTACGATAAGTTAAAAAATTTACGGTAATTCAGTCTTTTTAATAAAGTAAAAACAGCTATCACCGTTAGTGCGTTTTTATAATTACAAACACATAACTACTTCTCACCGTAATTAAATTTCCAGAGCTCGGCAGAAATAGCTTTTATAGAAAGTCACACCTTTATAATACTAAACAAACGCTGCTTACACTAAAAAATATTCATAATTCGGTAAATAATTTGGCACAAATACCATGCGGACAAATCGAACACCTCCTCACCACCACGTCAAAACACGATTAACATTGCAATGACGTCGACAACAAAGCAATTCCGACAATTCGCGCCATTACGAGAACAAAAGCCTGAGCTGCGCTCAGGGTGCAGTAATTGGCATTCGTAATGAGGCAAAGACGAAAAATCTATACGGGCTTCAAGGCGTCTCAGAGACGTCAATACTTGGGATTTAGAAAATATTCCACAGAATAACAAGAAGTTTTCAAGCAAAAGTAATGATAATCTACACTCCATTCATACACGGCGAAAAGCGTAGTACGCCGGACCCACACGAATCTCACGTTCACTTCAAAAGCGGGTGTTCAACTCGCACGGCGTTCAACTAGAATACTTGATAGAGGAAACTTGGTACAGACTCTCAACGCGTAAAATGCGCAAATGTGCGGGCTGAACATCCAGTCCTACGTTAAACGGGATTGTATGGTGAGACCCCAGCACAAGAGAATTAAAATCAGATGAGGATGGCAAAGAACATCTGTGTGTTTTATAATGTCTCAATGAGACATTGGATGTATTCTTCTGTCCCTGCCATCAAGGTCTTTGGGAGAAATAGACGAGCTGCGGCTAATGCGCACTCATTCACTGCGGAGACTGTAATGTAAGGTGCCGAACTCATCAATCAGTCGGTCTTATCTCCCCTGGTTCGTTTTGTATGGAAGTCATAGCCGCAATTAGTTTTCAGTCGTGTCGGCCTGCAGGCGTTACATTAACTAATAATGGCTTTCTGTTGTATTTTTCTTACCAGCGTTTCGGGCTCGCCGGTGTTGCATAACGCTTCACTTGGGTTGCACTAATTATAATAAATCACCAAGGCCCTGATGCGCCCATATTATTGACGCTTCGGGATTACAGATGGTCGCCTTTCTGAACTGGGCAATGCGGATGGTCGAGGACTGCCAAAACCACGAACTAGAGTTTGGGCCCCAAGGGGATGCGATTTTCCACCCGAGTCTACGAAACAGGCTCTGCTTATGGCCGGATTTAGCTCAACTCCCTTGCCAGCCAATTGGGCCGATGTATAGAGCAGTGTGATGGAGGTTACTTTTTTTTTGAGAGAGCGACAAGCAAAACCATGAATGGTATAACACGAGCTACGGTGCCAGCCATAAGTACGGCAGCAGAGCTGGCGGTCGCGACAATGTTCTGCAGGCCATAGTAGCACCACGCTCCCGTACCATATGACCGGCCTAGCGCAGCACCAGGGCAACGGTCAAGGTTGATACAATAGCGTATCTGAGATCCATACATTCACTAATGGCGCGAGACGAGCACGGTAAGCGCCGGAGACCAGAGAAATTAATATGAAGCCTTGGCAGAGGAAAAACTTCTGATGTCAATTGAATTAAGGTACAGCTTCCTTGTACATTACAATAGACGTTGCTTAAAAAAAGACATAGAATTTACAAGTAAACATGGAACCTATACACGCGGGTGTTCCCACACTGGATAAGAGAACAAGGGCACTGGAAGTCAGAAAGAAGAACAAGAGCAGAACAAAGTCTCATCAGTAGAAGTACCTATATGGATAGTATAAAGGCGCAGTAGTAACTATATGGATAGTATGAAATCACAGAAGGTACGAAGGAAAGACAATTTTGATGCGCATATCTGGGTGATCATAAATCGCTGGTAGTCAATTGCGTAATTCCAAGTCCAAATATCTGTTAGTATCATACGGCGAACACGGTAAGCCCAGGATTCATGAGCAATTGTTTTGAAACAGAAATACTTACAATTTCGATGCGTAAGCCTTGAAGACTCTTTGGGGCATAACCATGACCAATGGAATCAATTTAAGTTGGTGCAGTAGACTACAGTCCGTGTGTTACACCATTGCAACTCGCCAGTTCAGCTCGGTGAAAATAAATTCTGAATCTTTTCTAGCTCCAAGAAATGCCGAGCGACGTCTCCTATGGCCATACGCTCAATTATTACTGTATTAATAACTTTGAGCCTACCAAGCCACGACCAAGGTGGTACAAGTAAATAAGAGGAAGGAATATGTAGCATGTTGATCGATGCGAGGAACCTATGCAGGGCAGTGTTCCTCACGAGGTCAATATTCAAATTCTAACTGATCTTTTATTCCAAATTAAGCCTTCTAATTTACAGCGTACGCCGAGATCCAACGAGAGGAAAAAAGGAACACGGGAATACGTTAAGCGAAAAAATTGATGGGAACAGAAAACCGGAAAACAGCAAAAGAGGTCTTGAATAGGAATAAGAAAAATGAATAAAAATACGCAGAAACGAAAGTAAAGGCGTCCAGAGGGCCTCATGAAGACTAGAGTAGCCGCAGGGGTCCTAAAAAGCGCAACTTCCCATAAAGTAGGAAGAATGAACCTAAATAACTAAAGCTCATGCTGTGATCCCACGTAGTAGGGCACGCATGACACGGGGCACTGGAGTGAAGCGACAAGGAACTACGAACAGTCAAGGCAGCTCTCTGTGATAATCAATCACTTGTTGCAAATTTGGCCCTGCGTACCTATGAATTAGGTGCAAAGTTTGGAGACTTTCGTGCATGCGAAATTATTTCCATGCGTGTCCGTGCGATACAAAGTGTTTTTTTTTTTTTTGTAAAACATGACCAGTGAGAGCTACCACTTAAGTTTACAAGAGAAAGAATGCAAAGTTTTTTGCAGAACAGAATAGCCATACATACTGTTACGGTTAATATCCGAAACTTAAGTTGACGCGAAGCATAAAGCTAACATCCCTTAGCTAAACCACAGAAGTTTCTACTAGTACGAGCAACACCTGGAAGTCTTGTATACTAGAAGCATGCAATTTAATTTGCCTTTAAAGTTTTCTACACCAGGGAAGCTATTACTAATGCGAGCCATACCTGCAACAAAATGGTCACTGGCGAAGCGAAAAAGAGTGATCACTATTAAACAGACGCTCTGTAGGACCCAATGTCTGCGAGCACTTCTGACACGAACTACAACAAAGAAATAATTGAAATCTTTACTGGTACAAACGATAATCAAAACATGATTAGCTCTACGAAAAATTACAAAAAAAATGATATGGTCAGTATAAATCAGACGCTTTGTGGGCGTAAAAGAATAGTTTATCCAATCTGAGCTAAACATTTCTGATACAAATTCCTTTTGACGCGAGCGTGCGTACTCTAGGCTCTAATTAGGGCTCAGAATAGCGATGGTAATGCAACTTTCATCAACGACCCCTGACATCCATTAGTTACGCGCATCATCCACATCGCAACATCGATATGTGTAGCGTCCACTGGACGATACCCGTGGCAAATTCCAGTTCGAAATGAAATGGCTATATGTTTGGACTGAATCAGATACGTACTAGTCTATCCGTGACCCGTTGGGTCACTAAAAACCAATCTTAAGCATGCCATTTCCTTCGGCTCGATTCGTGGACTGGAGTAGGTTATGTCAGATGTACCAAGTACCAAAATACAGTGGGACGAATATTTTTCTGCAATATTAGTACTGCCGAGCCGTGTCCAGGACACAGTGGTCACAGAATTATATTAATGATGAATGGAAATAAGTTGAAGCATCATTATTTTCAAATCTCCGAGCTCTCTCATGTTACTCCCATTGTACAACAGCGAAGATTGTCTGCACGGTGACATGCAAACAAGCAAGATTATTTAGAATATCAGAGTTTTGTAGGTATATAGATAGATAATTAATTTGAAAACACGACGAATCAGACTGAAAACACAGCATGTGAACAAGAATGGACGCGCGTCTTAGGGGACGCCCACAGCCCGCAACATATCGCGCATCATACAACAACACTCGGAAATGCACTGAGCAGTCAACCCCGAACAGACATTGCCGCTTCCGGGGCGCAGAGCGTGGACACACACCACATTGTCGCCAATACAGCACCGCTTTTGCTTTGCTACGACGGATAATAAATAGCAATGAAGGGGATCCGGCGAACACCGGCTACAGCAAGAGCCTCATTGACATTAAGTAGTGTTTGCTGAAGCCACTTGCCATTTAAACTGAAAGACGCGCCGAGCAAACAAAGCTGTAACAACAATCTATAGCTAACAGAACTAGAACATACCGGATGAAACAAGTATCACCTCAACTCATATCTTTAAAAATACATTTGCGACGTAAGCCCGAGGCAGTCAACATGTAAACGAGAAGGTATTAATCTAACACAACTAAAGAACACCGACCAATAAACAATATCTTATGTTTCTGACGAACTATTTACGACTCGCGCTTGAGAACTTTAATTTACAAACAAAAAATCAATAACACCAACAATGCATCAAACTGGAATAAAAAAAGTCCAAATATTTTTTTTTTTAATGCACGTGTCACGACCTAGACTCGCACCATCTCTAACAGCAGTTGCAACATCTTATTTCTTTTCAAGTGTCACCAGACACCGTCAAGGCAATGAAGTGAGCGATGTGGACACACACAAACAACACGGTCGAGCAGCAGCAGCAGGAGCATCAGTCATTACTGTTGTAACAAAGAAAGAGAGTTGGGAGCGCGGCGTGTGGAAGTGAAGGATTTGTGGACAGGGTCGATGTGC
Organism: Parhyale hawaiensis; assembly: GCA_001587735.2. Classification (NCBI taxonomy): domain Eukaryota; kingdom Metazoa; phylum Arthropoda; class Malacostraca; order Amphipoda; family Hyalidae; genus Parhyale; species Parhyale hawaiensis. Next base: position 13,747,902 of record LQNS02278174.1, read on the forward strand.
GAGGCGTGTGGCGGCACTCCAGATACGACACGCGCGGTCGATTCGTGTAAGATTTTCATGAATAGGCCCGTAAGGCGGCAGGTGATGGGCGGGTCGATGGGTTTCTCTTGTGTAAATTTCTTGCAGTGAAGGAATGCTGCCGAGATGTGTACGCTCAACTTGGAACTGGAAGAGTCGATGGTCAGCCATTTTAGATGGCAGTATCTTCCACTTTTTTGCGTAAATTTCTTAGGTGTCGCGATGTAGCGTAGATGTGCACAATGAACTTGGACTTGGAAAGTGGTCGCTGAGGCAGTTTTTGCCTGCCAAGTCGTTGCTTTCTAATCTGAGGCGTTATGACGTCACGCATCGATACTAGACCACCAAAAAAGGCTGAGCCTTTGCTGTATGTGTAAATGCTTTTTGTGGCCTTAGCAGATACTACTTTTTTCGAAGCATTAATACTTGCTATTGACAATAAACGACCAAAACGATACCGTGTCAAATAACTTCAAGTTTCGGCTGAATGTCAAGGTTAGACAAGGGCGAGTGAGGGTCTCTTGGGACTGAGAAATTTTCGATCACTTATCAATATTGACAACTTTGACAATAATTTCTTGATAACTTTTCAAATACTGCCTCTAGATTACATAAATTTTCATAAGATAAATATTATTGTAGTTGCTTTGATATCAAGTTTACATGCACTAACATTTTCCGTAGGTTTTAAATGACAAATCACGCAGCACTAGCTACAAAAATTTAAACATTTGCGATGAAAAATAGTTTAGGACGCTGATAAAGAAAGCAAAACAAGCTTACGAAGATGAAGTTATATAAACAAACCAACCCAACAATAGTAAAACTTCATCTGAGAAAAATTTCAAGTTTACCAAAGATTAGGCTACACCACAGGAGGAAACGTTCAACATCCAGAATAGGAAAAGGCGTTATTCCTGCTTCATAAGAGTCTGGTTTAACGTGACATCGATAGCTAAGAAGATAAGCAGATTTAAACATGTTATCACTTTTAGGAAAATCCTGATAAGTATGGCAACCGAAAACGTACAGGTCTTCGGCCCAAACTATCCATAACGGCCCCGCCTCACATTACCTAGAGAGGCTTCGAAAGGTCACAAGAGCTCAAAGCAGTTTCAAACCTCGCTTGACGCGCGTATTTGCTACATCAACAAGAAGAGTTTGTCAAGTATTAGCTACATGATTCCAAGTATTTTGCTTACAAGCAATACGAACTGTATATCTTGCCTCTTAAAAATTAAGCAACAGCTCCCAACTTACAAGCACTTTCTGAATGCTTAATTGAACCACCGCTCTAAACTTAGAAACAAAACCCAACTCGACCATAATATCAAACAACAGCTCTCAATTTAGAAACACTTTGCGCGCGTGAAATCATGATAGCTCTTTGAAATTGAACACACAATTTGAATATAAAACATAACAGGCACCAAATGTCGATAATTATTAATACTAAAAATAGACCCTAATGGCCATGGCAGGGGCAAGACAAAGGCTGAGCGACAAGAGTAATGTGATGCGTAAAGCCATAAAGTGAGGCTGCTGTGTCAAGAAGTGCTGCGCAATGGATTAACCACGGCAACAGATCCCCCGCACGGTAATTTTGTAAGCTGCGAGGGTGCTAATCAGTATTACGGGCATATGATTAAAACTGGAGCTAATTTCGCTTTTAAAAACTTGTGACACGGGAGTTTTTCAATACGTGCAACCCCGCTTGAAAATAACCGGGCGACATACAACCGGAACAGACCTACTAAACGGTCGTTTAGTAAGGCGTGAAAAAGGCCATCAATAATGTGGACGTGAATATAATTTTGTATCTAATTTCAGCAGGGCTCTAATTATAAATTTATTGATGTAACTGCTAACTGTGGCTTATTACAACTAGCGGCATCGATGCACGGCAGTGAACTTTAGCAAGGCGAATGAATACCAATAGAAAATATTGGCACGATAGACAAACTGAAACAGTTTGAGAGGATTTGAATTCACGAAGTACAAAAATATATTGCATTTAGCAAATAAACAGAAGATGTAAAAAAAAAACGAAGAGCACATCAGCATGGTGGTGTTCTCTTGTTCACAAATATATGAACAAGAATGTTAAGTATCTGATCGTTGGATTACGCGCATTCGGATTGCACAATATCACTTATCGCTGTAAAATCAGTATCATCTCTTGATATATGATACACAGACAACCGATTTCAGGTAAGCACTTACCATTAAAAAAATAAAGTGGAACTAGAAAGCCTCGTGGTGTAAGACCATCAACCGCGGTGAGAGCTAATTTCAACGCCGACATTGTTGATAGCTTATCCTAGTTTTTGGCATGGGTCGTATGGAGGGCAACCACCCAGACTCCCTGCAAAAAATTATGAACATTGCTCAACTCCTTCTACCACTTTCTGGGTGTACAGACAAATATATATATTTACTTCGTATAGGCCTAATAGAGGTACACCCCAATGAGCTCTCGCTGATCTAGGATAGGTGAAGGCCAAGACTGGTTCTGCTAACGTTCCAATGGTCTTACTAGGAAATAAAAGCAATTTTGAACGTTAGCAGAACCAGTCTTGGCCTTCACCTAACCTTAATGAGCGAAAGCTCATAGTTAGTTAGCTATTTTTGGGGGCTAGCTGGGTGTGGGCAAGCTTTCTCGTACTCGGGTGGAGGTGGTGGCAACATAAAAAACTGTTGGACGTTTTACTTTCGAGAAGTGGGCGGAATTGAAACGTACATTTTACGTTTCCTTCAAAATGCGACAAAATGTGAATAAATTCACAGTGGTTTAACCCCTTTTTAACAGCTCAAAGTTACAGTCCCGTTAGAGGTAGGTACCAGAATTTAGGTACGTCTATAGAGAAGCCGACCACTTAACAGACCGTATTTGAATATTCATGGCCATCTAATATCCCGTATCGAAGTATATACTTAAATCTTCAACAAAAACAGTATCACCTCTCTAACGTCGTTCGCCGGTGATAATTATAATAAAAAAGAATAATTTACGTAGAAAAATTGAGCAAACCTCCTGGATGGACACTTCTAGATATTGTATGGTTTACAGCTGGGGTTCCCAGCCGGGGGTGCGAGATGACCTTCCAATTGGTGAAAAACTTCGAAAAAATAAAGTTGGATACAATAAATTTATCACAAATTTGGTGTAAATTTCATTCTTTATGTGTTATCAGATGAGTTAGTATTTTTTATGGGGTATGAAAACATGTTGAAAGTTTTCTAGGTGTACAAAGCTGAGAAAAGGTAGGGAACCACAACAGATGAGGAGATGAAGCATTGAGCAAGACTGGGAATACCGTTTCTACAAGAAATTTGAGACGAGATAGACAAATGAAACCTATGCATTCATCGAAAAAGTGCAAAAAGAAAGAAATTGAATTTAGAATGAAACCAATCGATCCATAATTGTGCAATTGGGGTTCTGAATGATAGGGTGTCTCGTGCTAGATGGGGTGCGAGATGATCTTCCAGTGGGTGCAAAATCTTGGGTAAAATACGGTTCGACATATAAATTTGTTCACAAATTTTGCGTAAACTTCATTCTCTATCATCCGATAAGTAATTAATTTTGCAGGGGATGCGAGAACATCGCAAAAGTTTTCCAGGGGTGCTAGGCTTAGAAAAGGTTGGGAACCGCTGGTTTATAGCAACAGCTGGAAACATTCGGGTAGCTACCGATGACGGCGGTTATGCTACTTATTTTGCTGACGCTCGCTATAAAGTTCTCCGTCTACTATCATGACAATTCATTTTTTTTTTTCGGATACGCTCATCACGACTTAAGTTTATTGGCTAGTAGAGGTACATACGTATTACCCGAAAGAATAATTCAATAAAAATTTTTGTGGTTTTGAATTTACTTGCGCACGTCGTGCGGTGCTTTGAGTTACCTTGTGTACTTCTCATGATATGTAACTATTTCAATGAATAAATAGAAGAGTGTACTTCTGTCAGTATCTAGAAGCTTGTTTTCCTACCCCTCACACAACCCCCAGACGTGTGGCCAGCAGCCGCTGCTCCAACAAAGCTCTCCAAGGACAAGAAAAGCCGAGTCTCAGGGCGCTAGAATCGATGGCGAAGATAATGGTAACCGTTCAGAAACTGCGCCTTGATAGCGGTAAACACAACAGGGAGCGATCGCTGGCCGATAGCAACCGACACTTGGTGGTGGCAGGGGAGATACACAAAGACCGCGCTCCGTAAATGGTTCATGGAACCAATATAGGTATGTATTTTAGTCAGAAATTATTAAAATTTGAAGAGAAAAACAGTTAGTCTTGGCACCTACCATGGCATGAACAACACGTTCTGCTGTTAGTCGTCATGCAAGATGGCAATCCATCTCTATTCTAAGTTGTATAAATATCAAGAGTAAAATAGCAGTTCTTCTCATTCAAAATATATAGCGGGTATAACTACAACACAATTAGTTCGTTTAGTCCTCTCTCTTGCATTCAATTCAATCACTCAAATACAGGATTTTGCGTTACCTTGGTAACAGACATACAAAATAGCGAGCAACGACCGCTCTCCCCTAACAACTCACACCCAGATAACACAGCCTGGTATGTTTACAGTTGTAGGAAGAATAAGCTGTGCAAAAAGGTAGAAAAACATAACCTTTGCGACAGAGCAGAGCTACTCAGACAGAATACGTCTCCCTCAAAACTATAATTATTGTTATTATAAGTTTCCCACCGTATAAGAGACGAAGACAATATAACATTATTATTCATCATGGGGATTTCACAACCCAAAGTCTGGGTTGGTTGAGCGATGTTGGGCTCAACGCTCTGGTGCCGGGTCACATCCCGCGACCTAAGGCTCAGAGCACTTTGCGAATGATGTGCGCTGTTCCAAACAGAGCGCTTTTCTGGAGGGTTCCTGGGTGGGGATGGCCGCACCTCAGCTCTCGTGGGGCAGTCTTGAGATTCTTGGACATTGCCCCCAGAGCTCCTATGACCACAGGAACGATGTCCACCTTCATATGCCACAGTGTCTGGAGTGTGATGGCAAGGTCACGGTACTTTTCCTTCTTCTCCGCTTCCTTGTCCACGATTCTGGAGTCGAAGGGGATTGAAATGTCGATCAGTTTGGCCGACTTCTCCTGTTTGTCTTTNGTCTCCCACTAAATAATAATTATTGTTATTATAATGAGGAGTTTCCCGCCGTATTAGAGACGAAGACAATATGTATAACCTTATTATTCATCATGGGGATTTCACAACCCAAAGTCTGGGTTGGTTGAGCGATGTTGGGTTCTACGCTCTGGCGCCGGGTCACATCCCGTGACCTACGGCTCAGAGCACTTTGCGAATGATGTGCGCTGTTCCAAGCAGAGCGCTTTTCTGGAGGGTTCCTGGGTGGAGATGGCCGAACTTCAGCTCTCGTAGGGTAGTCTTGAGATTCTTGGACATTGCCCCCAGAGCTCCTTTGACCACTGGAACGATGTCCACCTTCATCTGCCACAGTCTCTGGAGTTTGATGGCAATGTGACGGTACGTTTCCTTATTCTCCGCTTCCTTGTCCACGATTCTGGAGTCGAAGGGGATTGAAATGTCGATCAGTTTGGCGGACTTCTCCTGTTTGTCTTTTACGACAATGTCCGGTCGGTTGGCGTGAAGTACTCGGTCGGTTTCCATCCTCTTGTCCCAGTAGATCTGCAAGGCTTCGTTTTCAACCACGGGCGCAGGTTCGTGCTCGTACCACCTCTCACCGACCGGGAAGTTATGGAACCGCAGGAGGGTCCAGTGAAGGTGTCGAGCAACTTTATCGTGCCTGCGCTTGTACTCCTTTTGCGCCAGCACTCCGCATTCGCGTATCACGTGGTTGATGGTTTCATCCGAGCTCCTGCAAATTCTACAGGTAGAAGGGACGTTTCTCTTGTCAATCTTGTTTTGGATGTAGCTACCTGGTTCTAAGGGCTTGCTCTTGAGCTGCCAGGATGGTGCCTTCTGTTTCCCGTTTCAGCTCACCCCTCAGAAGCCAGTTCCAAGAGTCAGGTACGATTTTGTCCTGAACAGATTCGAGGTACTGGCCGGACATCTTCATGCTCTTCCATTTGTTAGTTCGATCGAGGCGGCGTCGCTGTTTGAATAATTATTCATTATTATTATTATTATATAGTGGGTTTTCCACACCGTGTTAGGTACAAAGACTATATAACAGCGATCCAATTTTGCATAATATAGTTTAGAAGTTAAGTCGAACTGAAATGAGCTCTTTTAGTACAATCTTAGCCAGGTGCACCTAGTCTGGTAGGGAATAATGCGCGAGCATTTCTAACCCTACACGGCTCGGCCGAACGTAATCGCTCAGCCATGCAGCGCATGGAAAGATACGAAAAACGAAAAGAGAAGAAGACAGAAGAAAGCGAACACTCGCGCAGGGGGTTCCTCCCCTGGACCCCACACGGGAGCAGATAGGAGTCCCACGGGATGGGTCGCTAACCACCATTCGGCGGCCCACCTCGCGGAACAGAAGGGGAAACATAAAGAACCTACCTAACTCTAAAAAACTAACCTCCTCAGCAAGAACTGCGGCCAGATGCTACATCCCCTGCGGAGAACGCACTCGGGACACTTGGGTGCGTGATGCCCAAACATATTGTGGCAGCGAAAGGGCCCGCGAGAATATGTCCCTGAGAGCCCACAAAACTATAAATTTAAACAGATGGGCCGAATATAGATTCTCAATCAGGATATAGAGAAAATCTCTACAGAGAAGGCGACCCAGTAAAATTTAGGACAGCAGTTACCATAGTACTCCATATCGTACTATTGATCACACAGTATGCCGTGTCATAGGGAATGGAAATCATAGAGGGTGATCAATTGAACATAGAGCTGTCTAGTGAATAGTAATTTGAAAACACAGGTACTGAACATCTCAAATAGTTCCCCTTCGAAGTTGTCGGTGTGGAGGTCAACATGTTTAAAAAACGTCTCGACAACCATTGCGAGAGCCGGAGAGACACCCTCCACAGCAGCGAACACCTCCTCCAAAAGTCATAAACTCTTAACAGCCAAAGCTTCGAAGGCCGCCTTAATCGATTATGTTTTCTCTTCCTCCCCAACTACCTTTAAGGTCTACGATCTCCACGAATCTACAGCAATAAATCTTAGGTACTAGCAATATCGTCCGTTTGGCTGACGTTTGTTTGCCTCCGATATCTAAATGGTACAGACATAATGGCAATACCTCATAGAGGGCTGGCGGAAGGGTAATTGGCCTGTTGGACCGCGTCATGCCGGCTATGTAATTTAATCTACGGAAACTCACAGATAATTAGAACAGTACTATGTCAACTAACAGGTAATTATATGAGCACTATGTTCGGCTCAGGTAACTAGATACCGTATGGTAAGTACCTACTATGTTGACCCCAAGGGGAATACTTAAGTACTGTTTTAATCTCCAGATGAACAGATAAGTAAGCCTATATTAACTTCCCGGCGAATAGACAAGTACTACGTATGTTACCTCCAGGTGCTTACAACGTAACAGCAAGATAGATAAGTTCTACGTTAATTCCTCTCCTGAACTGCTGCGACACTCTACAGCCAGCGCCCTGAAGAGTAAGGGAAATGAGCAGCTGGCAAGGACCGTGCGTGCTGAAGAGCTTGGGTCGTCGGTGCAGCGAGAGGAGCTACGTACGTAAGCGATAGGCTTAGATGGGCCGTCGTAAACAAGGTTGCCTGGCAACCTAAGTAAGTTTGTTACACAGTTTTGTTTACTGCCTTGCCACAAACTCTGGTTTGGGGAGGAAATGGGCGTGACGAAACAGAAAACTAGAGCTGCTGAGCGTGTCAACACACTAATGACCCTGTCACGGGCACTGGGCCATTAACAGGAGAAAATGGGAGTAACTGACAGCGTCAACATACAAATGATACTGCCACTGATACAGTGCTCTGCATCACGTACATGAATCTCAATAGAAAGCTAAGGAGACAGAAAGCATCACTGATTCTCATGTATTTTCTCTAGCCTAGACGTCGAAGCTTTTGCTGAGCATTCATGTCGAGAACAAATTTTTTTTAGCGCATGCTTACAATTCTTTACGGGACAAGGAGCAGAATGAGTGCCATTAAACGTTAACTTTAATACTCGAAATCGGCGTCACGTTTCGTAGATATTACGTTATGCTAGACGTGTCATATTTGCACTCTGAAGCGCTCGTAAGTTACCTCATAAATGCCTAAAGCAAGCCCTTATTTTTCGAAATAATAGCGCTATTAATAAAAGCAGGCTTATAAGAATTTGACAAGCGCGCGCTAATGCATTAAGGGTCATAAGAGAAATAAGAAAATCTGCTGGTTGAATGTCGTCGTAAAGGTGAAAGCACATCTGTTCTTTTGTGTAGCTTGGAACTAAGGTTCATGAAGTGATGAACATAGGTAACTTCCTGCTCGGTCAAAGTTGAAATAGCCCACACAAACAATTTAGTTATGTTTCAAAAAGCGCTTTCGATGTGAACACAGATGCTCAATCTGCCCATGAACAAAGGAGTTGCTCAGCAAATTACATTAAGTGAAATTTTTAAGCCTTGGGAACATTTACGCAAATTAATATACTATTGATGAGTTATGCATGAAAAAATGGAAGTCGTCGAGTTCCAACACTGAAATAATACTATTTTAGATATTACAATGCAACTGAACTTCGAAATGGGTCCGTTTGTATAGCGAGGTAAAATAACATGTTACAGAGGGGTTAAGCCGTTAAATGAATAATTACTTTCTTGAAACACGTTTCAAGTTGGTGCGAACTAACAATTCACACTAGCGAACTGCTGGACGCATGTACCGAGATTAGTCTATTAACACGTCCGAGATTAGTCTATTAACACGTTGTTTACAAACTTGGTCTACACTAGTGTGACAGCCGAGATGAGACATATCCCATGCGAAAATAGTACCTATAACAGAGCACGCAGCAGCAGAATAGGTAGCCTTTTGGTAACAGGCTGTGACTTGTTCCGGTCCCTATCCGTAATCGCTCCAGTATTAAGCGGGCAGCAAGCCTGCCTTTCGCCTGTCATGATCTTCTGAGAGTGCTAACTGGAATACTGAGTCTGCAATACATTGCTGTATTTAATGAGAGAGTCAATATCTAGCGTATGCTGGCAGAATCCTCGGTGGTTCGCGTTAGTCAATTATACCCCAGTAGAAGAGACATAATCTTGGCAAGAGAATCCAGAGTTAATTAAGGAAGAACTAAGAGACGAGATTATTATCACCAATGCGGAAGACGTAAACGTCCGTACATTAATTAGCACTGATACGTGTACTTCTGATCAAAATATTGCTTGCACTGTTTCCCCAGTTGTCACCAGGGAAATAAAACAAAATGTCAATTGTAGGCAACGAGTTAATACGCACAGTAAAAGGCTCATTACTCACCATCTGTAGGCGGTGCTTCACTGAGGAGGAGACCCACCAGCTGCTGGTATATGGAGGGGGCAGCACTGGGGGGCGAGGAATGGCTTTTCTTGTTCCCTGCAGCACTTTTCTGGCTCACTTTTTCCGCCCAACCACTTTTCGAATCGCCTTTTTCATCGACTAGCGCTTCCCTGTCTTTGGACACCGTGCGGCGTCTAGTGAAACTGCCACCGGTGCGGCCGTTGTTGGAATTTTGGGTGTTTTCTTCGTCGCGGAGGTCAAAAACCTCAAAGTCGGGGTCATGCTCAAACATGGTCAGTCAGTTAATCGCGCCTTCGCGGTCGATGCCACAAATACGATTCCATTGAATGGTTTTGAGATTTTCTTTGGACACGAGGAATGTGGAAAGGTGTCAACTGTGCATTGAGACTGCTGCACTTATCTTTCAAAAATATTTAATAAATTGGGAAAACTATGCAACCAGATTTAGCGCATTTGATTTGACCATCATCATTTATTCATAGATATTTAGATACAGAGCAATGAATCAGTCACATGGATGAGTGTGTATAAAAACAATACGCTCTACGACTTAGAAATTTTACAGCGATAATTATCAACTTTTTAGCGGCGGACTTGGTGTAATATGTCAGATAATATACCGTAGGTAAGGTGGTCCTTGTTTACGTGGCTGGAATTACCTGTATTCATCATAGATTAGCATTCGTTAACTAATATGTCAACATTTTCATATTTAAACAACCGGAGTCCGGGATACCTAACTCTTGGCGTCATCAAAATATGTTACAGAGAGCGTTGAGCACAACTTTTTGTTTTGAAGAAAGATGATACATCAACTAGCCTGTAACCAGCGAATTTAAAATTCAATTCCAACATATCAATTGAAAGGAGAAAAAGAAATACATGAATTGATCTTTTCGTCGACAGACACTACAAACCGCACAGATCTGTGCAATGAAGTGAATATACTAAAGCACAAATTTCAGCACTACTTTATCAATATTAGCAGTATAGAAAACGTATTCCACATCTCAAACCATCACAGAACAGTCGCTATATCTTTAGAAAAAGGCACTTCACTTTGCAATGTTTGTTATGGCCACTGAAAAAGTATTTTAATGATCTAAGAAAATATCGAACCTGGAGAGATAGGAAAATAAGTTTAAAAGTATAGCATGCTTTTCCACGGATAATGCGTCACTCGAGCACCGAACGTCTGGTAAGAACTATTTGCTCCTCGAATACATTCGCTACGGCGGCAACTTACAACAAGTCAGCTTTCTGGAAATAATATAGAAACATGAACAGAACTAGGAACCTTTAGACAACTAATGGCCTTCAAACATAACGTGTGCAATAACTTTTAGATCAGTCCACTCTAATCACATTAAGAAAATTCAGCTGGTCAAAATTACCATGCTGCGTGATTCAAAGAGTAGCTCCAAGTCGATGGCAACGAAATACGTGTTAAGTTTATAAATGAATTAAATTAATAGTGTGATATCTCGGATTTGCAGGTACCTTAATGAATTCAAAATGCTGAGCATAGGCTACACGGGTCACATTGTCCTTTATTGCGAACACGATAGTTACGGTACCTTCAATGGTTACCGTGTGCACTCGAGGAAATTAATCTGGAAATATTTCTATCCAGTACCTTTACTATCTTAGGGAATTAAATATACTTTCCATGCACTGATTATATTGCGCAAGAGCTCCGTACGTATATCAGCAACGTCACCCAAATATAAAGTCGATTGGAATAACAAACGTACAAATTGAGACAACAAATTACGGTAGCACTACAAACACGCTGCTCGACGCCAAATTATATATAATACGTTTGTACCAAGAAATATATTCTACGAAACAAGACTCAGGAAGTCAACATTAAATTATAAATATTTGCGTTAAATAATGTACAATACGCAGGTACGAAACTCATGAGTCTAGATGTTCATCGTAAATGTTGGTACAAGAAACGTTTGGTGCAAGTACGAAGATAACACATAGTGCAATGTTTGTACCAAGCTGCAATGTTTGTACCAAGTAATGTAGAGCGTGTGATGATGTAACCGAAACTCCAAGGCAGGCGTGCGTATCAAAGTCTGTACGAACGTACGAGGACGCCTCAATTAAAACTTGCGGCAGTACCGTAACTACTTAAGTAAGGCTAATAATGTATACAAAATAAGCCGGGCAGCACACAGCAGTAAGGCACCAACACATAAGTTGAAGATGGTAAATACTGCCAGCCCTGGGATCAATAGATACTATGTGAGTACCAATAATATATGAGCATAATTAGGGCATGTCGACAGAGAAATGATACCGCGACTGGCAAAAGTACCTATATAACAGCAATACATCAACAACCGTAGTGTCATTGATGACTACTACTGAGATCAAATTCTATACCTGATCATTTAAAAGAGAAAAAAAGGATAATGATCGAGAGGCAGGATGAGAGTATAGGTGCGCATATATAACGCCAAACTTTATTTAGTTTATGTGAGTGCAACAGTATTAGAATTCTTCCAAATACAATTTTGCCGTGCCGAATTTTTCATTTGGTATTTAGTAAAAAGCAGTGGTTCTCTGATTCTTTTTTCTGCGTCTCTGCCTTTATTGGCTGTTATCTGGAACCCCAGCGCGTCAGGCTTACTGAGACACAATGAAACGCTTAGGTAAACACAGAACAAACGAAAACCTTAGGCGATTTATTCGATATCAAACACTATATAGACGTAGCATAAATGCTTACGCATTTTTCTACAGATCGCACAATACTCGAGCGCTCTCATGATAACTGGAACACATTCTATCATAATTAGCCTTTCATCCATCAAAAGCAGGAGCTAGGTACTTGTGAGTTTGAGAGGTCGTCAAATATAGTGTCAAGCTATCATTTTTTCGTGAGTTCAGCATTATTTCCTTACTTTTTTGGTCGTGACGAGGGAGGAGGAACAACCCGCTTTGCGGACGACAGGCGTGGAAATAAAATGTGCCGACACACAAACATCATCATGCGCTGCAAGCAGATATGTGCACAAGAGTAAATGGCCTATGGCATAACCATGACGTAGCAGCTCAGACACTTGCAGGAGCAAGAAGTGGCCGGAACTCAATTTGCTACCGTACAGTTCCTACTATTGTGGCTGTGTAGCAAGTACCCGCAAATCTATGATTTACCAATTCATTTGATCACAAGCGCCTCAGGTGCTTTTGAAGGCACAATTACCTACTCGTGTCGCTCACAAACTCCATTAAAATGTATTCGGCCGAGTTTACGTTAACTCTACGTAGATATTTTATTTGGTAATTTACACGTAAAGTACCTACATGTATATCTTTAGTTCGGCTGGCCTTCCGTTAACTCCACGTAATATAGCTTGTGCCCAACCTTTGCTCAACGAACGCGACAGAGTCACTCGCGCTATAGCCTACATACATAAATAGGCGAAAAGTTCAGCGCGTCTGTCTGCATCTTTTCTCACTTGAAAATAATAAAACTTGCACAGATATTGCTCACGTGTCATAGTACTTGCACTACATTCAATTAGTACTTTGCATCGTGTTCATAATACCGGTACTAATAACTATATTCTGACAATTTTTACAGTCCCGGATAAAAAATGTTAAAGCAGCAACTTCCTCTGCAATACCTAGCTATTATATTGCCTGCCAAATATGTTTCATAGTAAGAGCACACTGACTAGTCACTGGGGTAAATTTTCAAACAAACTGTCAGTTTTTTCCCTACTGTAGCCTTAAAACTTGACAACCCAGGGTGCTATATGCCTTTAATATGCTGGGCACAACATCCTGATAAGACAATAAATGTATGTTCTTCTTTTCTTTCATCTTGCTTTGTTTTACATCAAATACAAGAATTTGTTCGGCCAGTTTCAGGTCAAACACAAGTGTTTAGTTGGCTAGTTTTATATAAAATACCTGCAGTTTGTTCAGCAAATTAACTTACCAACTGATATTGTCCATTTTACAGATGATTTTAACTGTGCCATTGCTGTGAGAAACTAATGTCAGTATCATTATGTGCCAAAGGGTCCAAGCTAATGATATTAGCTTATCTCGATGGAAATTACCATCTTTATCAATGATGCCCGATACATAACTTAAACTGCAATCAATAAGTTACCCACATGGGCGAATTCAAATAAGGTTGTGTCATCCCGCGGCAACCATATGGATAATAGGCGACGTCACAGCTCGCCACAGTCAATCAACTCTCGATAAATTCCCCACTCCTATATGACTGCTCATAACTACTGCATTATGATGACGTCACCTAATTGGTTGCCCCGTGATAATATTGTACTTATTATATTGAATAGTTCAAGCCTCCGTTTCCACAACAATGGCAATCTAACAGAGGGAGGAGCAAGGGACGTTTGATGTGACGATAGAAATGGGGATCCCGTGCACAGAGGTGTTCTAACACAGGATCAACGCATAAGGGAACAGCAAGTCGGGAAGGAAGAGGAAGATCAGAATAAAACATGAGCACGTAGGAGTAAGAAAATGGAAGGAAGCAAAATATGCAAGAAAGACAAACGTCCCGAAGGCCTAGCAAATGGCTAAGGTAACCTACACGAGCCCCCTGCAGGGGTCGCCGCGCCCCGTAACATAGGTATGGGCAAGCATAACAACACTACGGTCCATTCTATGCCCGCTGATGAGGATAATATTGAAAATACTATCCTATGGCATATTACAAAAATGAAATAAAAGGCATCCTTTATAGTTTTTATTAGAAATTTCTGATGATGGGAGGAAAAAAATTCCCGAAACGTTAAATTTTAATATTAGTTTGTGTCGAATTTTATTTCATTTTAGGATAATATTGTAGTTGAACCACGAGTAACACACCAAGCGAAAGTGTCCGAAGGTAACGGACACGGGTTATCGTGAAGCAAAGGATGCGAGAGCGTGGCGCGGGCTGTTCACGATATGGGTTGCGACAATTCTAGTGACATTTCCGTTGAAGGGTTTCCGCTTCTAAACATACCCACAATGTTCTAGAAAGGCTAAGACACTTCTTGTTTTCTCAATGGCGAGCAAGGCAACTAAATGCACCATTGCAGTGACGTTGAACATGCCCATATAGCACGAACATCATAGTTTCTCGGTCATTCCTAGTATAAGTCTCGCCATCCACAGCGTATACTGCCATTCAACCGAGAATACTAGAGACATGCAGATAGACAAGCAAAAAGAGGAACCGGTGGACGGCTGCTAGAACTAGAAGTAAAACAAGAAAAAAAGAAGCCAATCTTTTGCGAGCAGTCAGGACTTGCTATCAAACGGGAGGAAAAGTTACTCAACTACGAGCAAGTAGTCATTCCTAATCAATTGGAACAGTTAGAAAGGAAATTAATTCGCACAAACGCTGCTCATCGACAGCCTACCAAAAATCCTGGCCGCCGAAGTAGCTAAAACTATAATTTAGTTTTGGCCCGGGACCCGTGACGGCCTTGATTTTTTTCAGGAAAGTGCAAGGAGAAGAATGCGCTCTCGCGTGAGCAGAACAAACCCCAGGATGACGCAACAACTAATCGCATTTCGGCAGGTTCTGCACCCAGAGAATATAGATTCTTTTCATTGGTTGCAACGTCATCCAACAGTTTCATATCACGCAGGAGGTAATTTTCTGCCCATGTATTCAATTAACTATGCACTTATATATCCTACCCGACTCACAGATATGCTGTCACAAACACCGGCCCGTCTAACGTGAGTTTAGCTGTAACCTGAAGAACGTATCGGCAAAAGTATAAATTATTTGGCGGATATTTATATAAATTTTCAGACGTGTACTAATTATAAAGTCCATTTCAGGACACGTAACCTATCCGGATGTGCAACGGCCCGTGAAAACGAGTTATCCGTGATGTAATAACTAAAATTCTTCACTTGCAGATTAATCGTAGCTGATGCGAGCAGTTATAACGGAACTATACCGTAATACTAAAAAAAGCTCGCCCTATGACACAAGCGACAAGCAAAACTAATGACAACTTGTGAATATGTTTGTACTTAGCAAGTGCAGCGATAACTGCATGCATGAATTTTACTGCACAGGACCGAGCAATATCCTAGACTTGGCCAACGTATTGCTGGTCATTCGCAAGTATAGCAACAAGTGTGGGACTAAATTCGGACTGCACGACACTTCGAGGAGCAGCAGCCCCCGCCCCCCTCCCAAATAAAAAATTATTTGCATCCCGCTGTAGGTATATCGCAAGTACAGTCATAACTTTGCGACTAGATTTGCGCTAGATCGAGCGCAACGTAGCGCCGCAGAATGTCCAGTTATTGCATCTACAGCAGGCGGCAGCGCGGCATTACCAGGAAGTCGGTCGATCGGTGCGGTCCTCCAATATTCAGGCATTACCTGACGTAGAGGCCGGCATGAGGGCCTGCCGTTCTCGTCCCCGGCGCGGCAGCAATGAAGCAACTGGGCAGAACCAGAACTACGGAGAGGGGGAGAAAATCTAACTGAATTCGATGACACGTTTACAAGGTTTTGGGACCTTCAGAAGAGGGATTTCTTACTTCAGAGCGTTCTTAACGCTCCTGGAGATTGGGTACCATATAAATTGCGGAAACGAGGGTTTTTTCGCCACTAGTTTTACAACACAACGAAAAACAAAGGACGAACCTTTTAGATGACAACTGGATTTACAGTGAACTTTTGAGAGCCCAGGATAATGTATTTTGTAGAACAGTGCTAGACTTTTTCTTCCGGAAATATAGTGAGGGACGAGGCTAATAAATCTTATAAACGAAGAATGGGTTGGCCATTCACTAACTCAGAGGAGCTTACGGTTTGTATCGAAGGATGCGTACATTCCTGAGAAATACTAGAGAGTACAAGCTATACATGTACTTTGTAAGGGGCAACTTAAAATCGAACAACTGGTAATTTACACCGGGTGATATAGTATTCATTGGGAAGGTGTTTCATATTGCAGTCGTATATAACTATCTGGGGCCTCCCTAGACACACTATATGAGTGCTTCAACATTAAAAATATATAGGTAGCTATTATATTATATATCATGGCAATCTATGCGTGTGGTACATAGCTCGTATGACCATTGCGCAGGAAGAAAGAAGGCGTAGAACAAAAAGGAGGAAGACGCGATAACTATGATCATGATTTAGGAAGTATGTTGGGACACAGAAATGAAAAACGCGTTGCAGGGGGATATTTTGATATTGACAAAATCGATATGGGTTCCTTGGAGCAGCAATGGATCATGATAATGAGAAAAGAAAAACCACGCTGGGTAAGAGCAAGGAAAATGAACTAGCGTGAAAAATAAAATGATACCTCATCGGCATCGTTTTTGTTTTTCGATCCTAGGGCAACGTTTCATATAGAGTGAAACGAGAGCTTGGGTAAAACTATCTCAATCTTGGGACGCCTACAAACTCCTAAATTAATGATAGCCCAAAAATGAACGGTCTTTTAATAAATACGGTAACTCGGGTAAAAAAAAAACAAAGCCATCTAGCAGGCCTTCCTGATACTAAAGAAACAAAAGCTTGGGTAACAATAAATATTAACCTTGAAGATATCTATCAACTCCCATGACAAGGAAGACCCAAAATAACTAATTTTTTATCAGATTAGACGTGTAAATATCGCGGGATGAATAGGGAGCCCTTTTCCCCAACAAAAAAAAAAAATAATCTAGACAATGTTCATCTACATTGAGCATAGTGTTGACCCAAAACCATCACGTGCTCCCGTGCATAACACTTTTCCCAATGCAGTGGGCACTTTCAGGGCGTGTGAATGCGTCGTTAAGGGGCACGTGCGTCATTCAATGAAACATTCACGACCGGCTATTGTGCGCAGCTCCAACAATGGCGAGTAAGCGATATATTAGCGTCAGGGAGCTATAGTGAGATCCGACACTGCAAGTAATGAATGACAGATTATGTAGGCTCGTCAAACACACTGCGACCTTGGGTATTGACGAAAAACGCAGTGCGTCACGCGGCTACAACCAAGATGTCGGCAAAAAGTCATCAAATGACGTTGAAATGTGGTCCCGGATTTTTTTTACGTAAACGCTGCTAGTTGGTCACCAAACTTTATGATTTCAGTTTGGGACTGTACTAGCTTCAATTTAAAACCTTTCCCACCTCAATACCTCGTATATTAATTATTTTATCGATGTTTTAAGGCTGGCCGTGGTGGCCCGGGGTCAGCAAGTAACC
>LQNS02278174.1:13769599-13780004 GCA_001587735.2 Parhyale hawaiensis
AGCACACCAAGATCTGCAAAGAGCTCGTGTGCACGGGGAATCGAACGAGCGATACAAGGTGTTAGAGCTGAGAACGGAAGCATGCAGCTACCGTGGCGGCACCCAGAGAATATAGATTCCTTTCATTGGTTGCAACGTCATCCAACAGTTTCATATCACGCGGGAGGTAATTTTCTGCCAATGTATTCAATTAACTATGCACTTATATCCTACCCGACTCACAGATATGCTGTCACAACACCGGCCCGTCTAACGTAAGTTTAGCTGTAACCTGCAGAACGCATCAGCAAAACTATAAATTATTTGGCGGAAATTTATATAAATTTTCAGACGTGTACTAACTATGAAGTCCATTTCAGGACACGTAACCTATCCGGATGTGCAACGGCCGGTGACAACTTGTAAATATATTTGTGCTTAGCAAGTGCAGCAATAACTGCATGCTATGAATTTTACTGCATGCACAGGACCGAGCAATATCCTAGACTTGGCCAACGTATTGCTGGTCATTCGCAAGTATAGCAACAAGTGTGGGACTAAATTCGGACTGCACGATAGTTCGAGGAGCAGCCCCCCCCTCCCAAATAAAAAATTATTTGCATCCCGCTGTAGGTATATCGCAAGTACAGTCATAACTTTGCGACTAGATTTGCGCTAGATAAAGCGCAACGTAGCACCGCAGAATATCCAGTTATTGCATCTACACTTTCTACAGCAGGCGGCAGCGCGGCATTACCAGGAAGTCGGTCGATCGGTGCGGTCCTCCAATATTCAGGCATTACCTGACGTAGTGGCCGGCATGAGGGCCTGCCGTCCTCGTCCTGGCAGCAATGAGGCAACTGGGCGGAACCAGGACTACGGAGTGGGGGAGAAAATCTAACTGAATTCGATGACACGTTTACAAGGTTTTGGGACCTTCAGAAGAGGGATTTCTTACTTCAGAGCGTTCTCAACGCTCCTGGAGATTTGGTAGCATATAAATTGCTGAAATACGGGCTTTTTTCGCCTCTAGTTTCACAACACAACGAAAAACAAAGCACGAATCTTTTCTACGACAACTGGATTTACTGTCAACTTTTGAGAGCCCAGGATAATGAATCTTGTAGAACAGAGCTAGACTTTTCCTTCCGGAAATATAGTGGGAGGCGAGGCTAATAAATCCTATAAACGAAGAATGGGTTTGTCATTCATTAACTTGTAGAAGCTAAGGATGCGTACATTCCTGAGAAATACTAGAGAACACAAGCTATACATGTACTTTGTGAGGGGCAACTTAAAATCGAATAACTGATAATTTGCATCGGGTGATACAGTATTCATTGGGAAGGTGTTTCATATTGCAGTCATATATAACTATCTCGGGCGTCCCTAGACACACTATATGAGTGCTTCAATATTAAAAATATATAGGTAGCTATTATATATCATGGCAATCTATGCGTGTAGTACATAGCACGTATGACCATTGCGTACGGAGAAAGGAGGTCTAGAACAAAAAGGAGGAAGACGCGATAACTATGATCATGATTTAGGAAGTATGTTGGGACACAGAAATGAAAAACGCGTTGCAGGGGGATATTTTGATATTGATAAAATCGATATGGGGTTCCTTGGAGCAGCAACTGATCATGAAAATGAGGAAAGAAAAAACACGATAGGTAAGAGCAAGGAAAATGAAATAGCGTGAAAAATAAAATGATACCTCATCGGCATCGTTTTTTATTTTTCGATCCTAAGGCAACGTTTCATATAGAGTGAAACGAGAGCTTGGGTAAAACTATCTCAATCTTGGGACGCCTACAAACTCCTAAATTAATGATAGCCCAAAAATGAACGGTCTTTTAATAAATATGGTAACTCGGGTAAAAAAAAAAAACAAAGCCATCTAGCAGGCCTTCCTGATACTAAAGAAACAGAAGCTTGGGCAACAATAAATATTAACCTTGAAGATATCTATCAACTCCCATGACAATGAAGACCCAAAATAACTAATCTTTTATCAGATTAGACGTGTAAATATTGCGGGACGAATAGGGAGCGCTTCTCCCCCACAAAAAAATAATCTAGACAATGCTCATCTACATTGAGCATAGTGTTGACCCAAAACCATCACGTGCTCCCGTGCATAACACTTTTCCCAATGCAGTGGGCATTTTCAGGGCGTGTGAATGCGTTGTTAAGGGGCACGTGCGTCATTCAATGAAACATTCACGACCGGCTATTGTGCGCAGCTCCAACAATGGCGAGTAGGCGATATGTTAGCGTCAGGGAGCTATAGTGAGATCCGACACTGCAAGTAATGAATGACAGATTATGTAGGCTCGTCAAACACACTGCGACCTTGGATATTGACGAAAAACGCCGTGCGTCACGCGGCTACAACCAAGATGTGGTGGAAATTTATAGGCGCAAAACACCGATCTTCGGCGCTAGTATAGAAAAATGAGATTAAGTATTCAACGGACGGCGGAAAACAAGCGTCAGAGCTACAACGAAGAGAGGTAAACTGTCTTCTGGTAATAAAAGTGCGTTTGAGCTGAAACCAAGTTGGGGGTAACGTGTTTTCTGGTAACAAAACAGTGGGTCCGAGCGCAACCAAGATGAGGAATGGAGTTAAAAATTTGTAAGCTGTCGCTGGACGCATAGCGGATGAGATAAAAAATTAATTGGCAAAGAATACTTTCGTTTGCCACTCAGAGATAGCCAATGTAAGATGCTTCTATAGTTTGCGATTATTGATGAACAAATTATATCTATAGTTTTTATTACTTACTTTAATTAGGCCTAGTATAATTACTTTCCCGTCATTGACAAAGAAATAATGTCATAACTTCCATAGTACATGATTGAAACAAAGTCCACATCTGGATTGTAAAAAAATTAATTGACACCTCATTAAAGAGAAGCCAGCTCAATACTATATAAACGCGTAAAGAGGTGATATTTTTTTAATAACATGAAACTAAAATTCATATAAAACGGATACATAAAATTAACATAATGACAGATACCGTGCATAAAAAGTTCGAACAATAAACGACATATACACTTATGTTTCCGATCAAACACGTTTTGAACAGGATACCGTATACGCCGTGCCAAGTCAATAGTAATAGCACTGGTAATAGTGATTGCAAGATCAACAGTTGATTATTTCTCTGGGGATTTCCGCTCACTGAGCCTTTTTTGTGCTAATATTATAATTTAAATGTAAAGATTGAATATGAAAGTAAATTAATTTTGTCTTTGCTTTTGCTCTGACAAAAAGGCAATGTCACCTACATCACGCACAAATCCCGCTACAAATTTGTCAGACTTTTGACCGAACAAGCACAGTGAAGTTGATAGGATTTGGAGCGACTTTCTAATGTTTTTGTCCATTAAATTGGGCAACAGAAACTAGTCGTGTACATCGCTCTTGCACTCTCAGCGTGCGGTTTCTTTCGGTAAGACTGGATTCACATTTCCCAGTAGCCATGCAGTGTGCAAAAGCTATAAATCTTTTAGTTTGTGATGTTAGTCCACTTTATAAAACAATACACATTGCGTTACGTTGAGCAGCAAGAAGCTTTTTCTGGGAAAATATGAGAAATAAAAACGGTGCTGGTAGGTTATGCCATCTATGAATAAAGTTGGGGTTAACTCTTCTCATACCAGGCTGTGTTATGTTGTAGGCAACATGGGATTAGGTTACATACGTAACTTAAGCTAGATTAAGTTCGGTTACGTTAAGTGAGTCACTGTCACATTAAACTCAGTAGGTTTGGGATAAGTTAAGTAGGTTGCCTAACATAGTATAACTGATTTTTCTAGAAGATGAATGCTGAGTAGATATGGACTACATCACTGACAACCAAAAGAAAGATTCACAACTGATGAGCGGGGATAGCGGTGACATTAACAAAGCACATCACTAACCCGATGCCCTGCACATCTTTCAAGGAATGTTTCGAGGGCATCAGCTTTTTAAAGTTGTTTATTGTCGTCCTCAACGAACATTCATCACACGCCAAACAATATTTATCCCCAACATCCATCATACTTCAGCAATATATCTCTGACATACCACACATAACGAGTGGAAATGGACGAATAATTCATGGTTATATTCGGTCGATGCTAAAAGCATTGCAAGCAGCAACGAGTTCTTTGCTTGATTTTAGGCAGACTAACGTTGCTTAATACACAAAGAAAACTCTCTTTCGCTAACGGAGTTAATAAATGGTTCAACACGCATCATATTCGTTTGCTAAACTTGCAATACTGATGCTCTCAGTACTATATATAACAGGCACACTGAACAAATTTCTCAGTCTTAATTGAACACTTCAAGCCAAACAGGAAAAGAACTGTAGTCAGATTACCAAGAACTTGCTGCGTACGCGGCTACGGAACATAACTGCATGTAGTCCTCTTTTTTCTGTGACACGAGGCATATCTAATAGGTTTCTACCAGCTGCCATTTATACTCGCAACATTGCTCCGTTTACATTTCAATTTCTTTCGCACTATAGGACGACTAAAAAAATAATTGCTCGTGACGAATAAGTTAAGGCTCAACTAGCGCTGAGTACCTCGAAATCTTTTCCAGAAAGACAAGAATTCTTTCGTGAAATTGGAATATATCCGCACGACGTACCAGCGTCCTGAGACAATTAATGTCTCCAAGTCACGATACCACCTGAGACGAGCAGTAGAGGAAAAATATTCATCAGGTAGATTAATGCTGAAAGTTTCCTACCCTAAGAAAGTGCGGCGTGCTGCTGTCCTACAACCTGCACGGTTTACCGTGCACTGACCGTTAACAACTGCCTTCGCGGACACAGTGCACGGTAAGACGTGCAGGGTTTTGGAACAGCAGCACACCTTCTTCCCCCGAGTGTTCGCGGCTTCAGCGCTAAATTCTATTAAATTTATCGTAAAAGAGGTTAAAAGTGGACCGTTTATGAGATCAAAGGTGAATGATTGAATGAGTTTCCATCGTCTTAAAAGGGAGAAAAAGCTGAAGATTCACAGAGGGAAACAGAAAGGGGCTAGCAATAATGGCGAGAGGAACGTGGAGCCCACCTATCAACTGCCAAATCGGGAAAGAAAAGAAAATACAGAACACAACATCACTGATAGATGGAGTGAGTAAATGGGCGGTGAGCACAAGAGAAACATACCATGCGATAAAGGGAGCCATTTTCGGGAGCAATATTATTGTTTTCCATGCTGGGTATTCATCAAATTCCAGTTGACGTTAATAATGCTGGTGGCCTAGATGAAAAAGCAGCTGTATTTGATAGGGCTAAAAGCTTGATAAAACGGCCCCGTTCACCCCAAGCTATATACTTCTACCACACTACAACATTATTTTCGACATTATTATTAGAGCCGTAGTTGAAGCACACAGCACTATGTCTGATACAGAGAGAGAGGAAGAAAAGAAAGGAAATGTAGCACCCCACTTAACATGAAGAACACAAGCATGGGAACAGCATATGGGGGAAAAGGGGAGGAACTGCAGAAAAAATTATCAGTCGGCAAGAGTGCGTCGGAAGTATGAATTGGCATGTTTTTATGGTACCACAGCAGACGAGCTAGAGGAGGATCACGACTTAGCCAGCTTAGCCTTCGTATTCGGTAGTACCTACTGTTCACAATGCTCTGGATGCAACATTAAATGCTTTTTCTACGAAGAGTAGCTTTAATTCAGTCATAAAAGGATTAAAACCCCTATCAGAATATTTGGCCGCCCCAGAAATTGAGATCGTCCAACAGTTTTGGGGGCAGCCAATGATTCTGCGACTGTAAGCTGCAATAATGTTGATGTTAATAACGCAGCGCTATCTCCGGTACAGCTGCACTCGAAAATAGCCGTAACCAAGTCGCGCGTCTTCACGCCCTGTTGGCGCTATTTGTGCCGCCGCTTCAAAGGTGCGAATTTTCCCTGCTATGAGGCAACAAGGACCCGTCGATGCCAAGCATGCGAGTGGCGGACCCCTGCTTGTTTGCTGCCACATGCTTTTGTGCTTGGTGTCTCCACGGCGGCCATGGTCCCGTAATAGCAGCCTAGCGACTTCGTAGTCGTACCCGGAGACTGTGAGGCTGAGCAACATGTAGAAATACGATTACACATGGTATTTGCGGGGTGAATAAGATGCTAAGTTGTACACGTGTCTTTAATACAGATTATTCATTACTATAGTAGTAAGACATGGTAACATTTTGAGCTCCATCAGGAAGAAAAAAAATCTATATATTAGTTTTGCATCGTAATCAACCCACAAGAACATGGCACAGACCATTTCGAATAAGACGACCGTGTCTACTCATCGGTTAGTTTACAAGGAAGTTGAAAGAAAAACAGGAAAATTCGATGATCAGCGGAATACAATTTAAGAGTCCTCGTGTAAAAACACAACCTGCAGCATAGCACAAGCTCCATACGGTTCTATGAGGCACTGGGCACACAACAGACTTTACTCGAGGAGCGCGTGTACTCAAGTAAAGCCCCACACTGCCGCTAGCACACGTTCCGTTCATGCCAAATTCCTAGAGTAGCATGCGCCGGGAATAAAAAAAAGGCTTTTATCACGAAAAAAAAAATTAAATTACGCGAATCCATGCGAACCTGCAGTATTTGCTCCAGAGTAATTCAAGGCGCGTCGCCTCCGCCCGGTCCAACTACGTAAAATTAATTATTCACACAAGCTGAGGCTTGATGTGTGAACAGCTAAAGCAGGTGACCTTTGGAATGACTTCAGTCACGGTTGTTGTTAAATCAATTGAAGAATATCACATACTGTATACTACTTCGAAGTGCGCAGTAGCATTGTCATATTCTCAGCCCGGGGACGTTGTTTTTAATTCATTATTATACGGAAATAAAACATTTTATTAAAGTACAAGATACTAGAGATTCATTAATCTAAATTCGCAAGCGTATCAATCTAGGCCAAGCTCCGACTGGCTTCTGCCCCATACCAGGGCCAAGGCAGAGGACGTGCGTCCCTAGCCAGGAAGGGTCCCGGCACAGGGCCTGTACCGTACTGCAGATCAGAGCAAAGGGAAAGGACGTGGAATTTAAGGCCAGGACCCAAACTGAGGACGTGTGCCCCAGGCCAGGGCCCGGGCCCAGACAATGCGCTGGCAAGGCACCCACATGACCGCGAAGACAAACATTTGTGCAGAACTCAGCAGCAGCTTTGGCACATCACCGCCCCAGTCAGCTACGACGGGACGGACACCTGATGCGCGTTGCAACCACACCCCGAGGGTTACGTGTGCTACACCAGTGCAACCAGCAGGTGAAAAAACTTGTCGCAATGACAACCTGGCAAGCGCAACGACGACTAGGAAATCGTTTTAAAGCAACCGAATTTAGAGTAACGGTAATGGTAGTCTAATGGCAATGTTTTCGTCCGAATGCGTTCATGTGCCCTTTTCAATAGCACGCACTTGTAAAGAATTTTGAGTTACAAATCCCTCCAGATATACCTACTGAGATGTGCGGAAGTTAACTAACGGCACTTGCGGAGCAAACTGAACTGACGGTAAACATTTTCACACCTCTTCTTGGCAATCTCAAAGTTGTGTTTACGAGAGTTAAACATAACGTTCGGACAAGATGACGATACCCGTTCCTTTGACTGGCGTGTGTCATCGCCATAATACAGAGACCACACTGAGCAATCGCACGCTCAACTTTTGAGCGGCCGTGAAACTTGCATGTCGTTCAACTCAAGTACTTTCCATGGGCATCGTCTCTACTAACTTTCACCGCGTAGAGTACGAGTGCGAGCTGAACGTTCCGCTCTTAACTTGAGCGTGCGACGACACATTGTGGCCACCTTATAACAGGATGGAAACAGTATAAAAACTTTAGTCTTAAGGGGACCCAACATCTTGAGGTAAAACTTCTTTATTTGTGAAGCAATCTACCCCAAACTATAACACAAGGTGTGACACGTCAAAAGAAACACTTTATGGTCGTGGCATTTTTTTCGTACGACGCATAGAAAACGACTTATTCATAGAAAATTAAATTTTCAAAAAATTCCAAAACCTATCTCCTCCCACAATTTTGATGCTACTGAGCTGCTGTTTTTTGCATTGTATTTGTAATTTACTTTCTTTCATATGGCTGAACAACATTTTTGAATATTGATTTAGTTTTTGGGATATTTTCGTTTTTCGATTTTTTTTTGTTCAAATTTAAAATATATATATCTCAGAAACTAAATCAAAATTTAAACATGTTGTTCAGCCATATGCAAGAGAAGTTAATTACAAATACAACGCAAAAAAAAAAAAAAAAAAATCGCAGCTCTCTAGCTTCAAAATTGTGGGAGGAGATAGGTTTTGAAGTCTAAAAAATAATCTTTTCATTAGCCTAATTAGAGCCCACGCTTCCGTTTTCTTTGAATAACTCGTTTTCAATGGCGAAAATGGGAAAAAGTATATAAGTCGAACCCCCTTTCTTTTTTTATTTTACATACCTGTACCAAGTTTCATCATAATGAATTTTTTTTAGTAGTTTTCTAGAATTCCACCAAATAAAATTTCCCGCCAAATGGTCAAAATTTTGTTATTTTAGTTCCGATTTGATTGAAACTTGGTAAGTTACGTAAAATCGGAAAAGAATGTGGGTTAGACTCCTGTAATTTTTCCCATAGAAAATGAGTTATTCAAAGAAAACTGTTTTTCCGTTTTCTTTGTATAACTCGTTTTTTATGGCGAAAATTGGGAAACGTACATGAGTTAAACCCCAGATTCTTCCGATTTTGCATATTTCTGTCAAGTTTCATGAAGATCGGACGAATCATAAAGAAGTTTTGAAGTAAAAAAATTAAGTGTTACGAAAACTCACCCCCTCGCCCCCCAGTCCCCTATTCTACCCGCTTAGGGTTACACTGGCTGCCTAAAATTTTGCCTGCGTTTCCGTCTGATGTATAGCTACTGCTTAGTGGAAGAATACGAATTTTGATAACTTAGGTTTTTTATTGGTGTTCGGTCCCCTTAAGGCAGCGATAACGTTAGGCAATAATTATATCAGCAGCTGAATGCTCCATTATAAATGCAGCTGACGGATATTTACACATTCGAACACATCCTCCTCATATCCGCAGTCAGCCCGATAAAAACATCTCCCTGCACGGCACTGCTTCACATGTTACTCACGAAAAAACTCGACTGGCAGATAAAATTGAAATGTCAGCACCGAAACACGTGGCAGGTCAGTCTTAGGTACAACAAATTAGCTACGGTGACAAGATCATTAATTATGACAGAGGTACGTATAGAGGCAAAACACAGAACTGAATTTAAAAGATCAAAGTTGGGACAATCCTGGGGATGAGTCTTAATTAGCTGTCACCTTGCAGATCCACGCATCAGTGATCAACAGTAGGTACCTACCTGTTTTGCTCCATAACTTGTTACGTATCTTTCATTGTATTTGACGATATGTGCTCTGCAGTTTCAATAATTATTTCCATCAGTTAAGATCGAGTGCGCTACACTTCCGCAGTCAAGTCTAATCTTTTATTATAATTACTACGGTTTAGGTGATCACTGTCAGTAAAAAGATCACATTTCTAAATATGTCACATTTTTTAGTAAATATTCCGTGGTTTAGGCAGTAAAGTAGGTACTTCACCAGCTGAGCGTTCTTATGCTATTCAACATGATAATCTTTTATTAAAATTCCTGTGTATTTGGTATATACTTGCTCAGTTAACTTAGCAGTATGCTATGTTCACTGTATAAATCGCCTTTCAAATCTTGTACGTAGTTATATTCACGATGTAGATATCATAAGACCCAGCGCTGCACTGGCATTCAGTTATGAAAAGAATGAAGTTAGAAAAAATTTAACGCAAGCCCTTCCGTTCCTGTTCTCCTCCTAACATTGACAGCGAACAGTCACCCACAGACTGCCCGGTATCCCGAGGAGACGTGCGCGAAGGAGCAGCAAGCTCTCACAAGACAGAGGCAGGGTTCATGGCAAGAAACAACAGCGCAGACACGGGGCAATAACGCTTCCTCTCCCCGAAGGACCATTCGGTCACGTTTGTAATGTAGCTAGTGACAAACAAAAATCGATACTATGTCCAGAAATAGTTGTTCCACAGTCACCAATTTCAATTGTCTCATTTTGGAGGCAATTGAAATTTGTGGCTGTGGAACATCGATTTTAGAAGAAAGGGAGTACCAAGATCAAGCAATTGAAATTTGCGGCTGAGGAACATCGATTTCAGAAGAAAGGGAGTACCAAGATCAGGCAATTGAAATTCGCGGCTGTGGAACATCGATTTCAGAAGAAAGGGAGTACCAAGATCAGGCAATTGAAATTTGCGGCTGTGGAACATCGATTTCAGAAGAAAGGGAGTACCAAGATCAGGCAATTGAAATTTGCGGC
>LQNS02278174.1:13780343-13794540 GCA_001587735.2 Parhyale hawaiensis
GAGTACCAAGATCAGGCAATTGAAATTTGCGGCTGAGGAACATCGATTTCAGAAGAAAGGGAGTACCAAGATCAGGCAATTGAAATTTGCGGCTGAGGAACATCGATTTCAGAAGAAAGGGAGTACCAAGATCAGGCAATTGAAACCTGCGGCAGTGGAAAATCGATTTCTGAAGAAAGGGAATACCAAGATGAAGCAATTGAAACCTGCGGCAGTGGAATATCGATTTCAGAAGAAAGGGAGTACCAAGATGAGGCAATTGAAACCTTCGGCAGTCGAATATCGATTTCAGAAGAAAGGGAGTACCAAGATCAGGCAATTGAAATTTGGGGCGGTGGAACAACGATTTCAGAATAAAGGGAGTACCAAAATGGGGCAATTGAAATTTTCGGCTGTGGAACATCGATTTCAGAACAAAGGGAGTACCAAGATCAGGCAATTGAAATTTGGGGCGGTGGAACATCGATTTCAGAATAAAGGGAGTACCAAAATGGGGCAATTGAAATTTGCGGCGGTGGAACATCGATTTCAGAACAGGGAGTAGTTAAATATGAAGGTTAACAACTCGGCAAAAACGTATGTGTTGGGTATCATCAGAGGCAAAATACGCGAGTCAAGTGATAGGACGCGGCACGGCGAACAATTGCGACAGTACAGTACCTACACTTCCACTTATGACCGGACGTTCAGCTGTCACACACAGCGTCCCTTCAAGTATTTTTCATGGGTATCGTTGCTGCAAACTTCACTGAGCATCGGGACGACACGCAAGTTGAACGCACGTTCATATGTAAGTTGAGCGAGCGATTGCAAAACGTGACTTCGGCGTAAGACACACACTTAAAACTGCTAGAAATCAAATCTAATAAGCATCACGTAGAAAGTACGCAGGGCTTGTCGTTACGACAGACAAATTATAGCTACATGTAGAATCGCTAGAAATTAAAAGAGCAATGTATAGGACAAAAACAGTACACGAGGCTTGTCGTTACGACAGACAATTTACGCATCTATGACAACAGCAAAATAAAGGACAAAAACAGTACACGAGCTTGTCACGACCACTGGTAAAATACACAGGTCGTGCGGCGGGACGCGAGAGCACCAGCAATTAAGTCTGCACAAAAACTTGGCAGTTTATGAACAAGCTCGCGGAGCGGCGGTTATGGCGAGTGCGGAGGGAACGAGGGAAGCGACGAGGGACGCTGGTGGCAGCCTGCCAGCAGCCGTGCGGCACACAGGTGGTGGCAGCGTCCCGAGTGTTGTGTCCCAGGAGCTGTAATGGGACCGTAGCTGGTGCACTGGGACGCGCCATGTCTGAGGCACGTCGCGAGAGTTGTGTCTCAGGAGGTGTAATGGAATTGTGCCTCGAGGATTGGGACACAACGCCAGCATGCCTGAGGCACGTCCCGAGAGTCGTGTCCCAGGTACCTAATGTAATGGTACCGTTCCGTGTCTGACAGACTAGGAAACAACGCGAGTCCGGCTGCGGCATGCTGGGGGTTGTGTCCCATCAGGTAAATTGGAAACGCATTTGGCTGACTAAGAAAGTATAACAGCCCGCTTGCTCAACTGGTATGAATGAAATTTCGGGCTGAGGAACAGTTAAGAAAACAAGCAGAATTAGCCGCACGCATTTACCCTCACCACCGACAATAGCCAAGAAACAAGCTTTCTAGCGGTAAGATGTAAGAAGTTAACGAAGAAAATTAGCTGCACGCACTTACTCTCACCACTGGGGAAAGCCAAAATATATCCATTTTCTGGCGAAGAAGAGTGAGGACGTTAACGCGCAGCATTAGCCGCAGGCATTTACCCTTATCGCTCAGGACAGCCCCGCACTCTGGCAGTCTCGATGTCGACGAGGGTCTGCCATCTCACGATCCCGGGGCACTGAAGCAAGAGGGCGCCGCCGCCTGACGCAAGAGCTGCGGGTTGCCAAGCTTTAAACTTCCTGCAAATGACATGACAGCGGCCCCCCGCTATCGTCAACACCGCACCCACATTATGATCAACAGAGCGGGCGAGGAGGGTGGTAGGTACGAACGCGCCATACAGCCATAGCAACGCATGCTGTAAATATCACGGCACTGGAGCTGCACTCCTAGGGCGCAGACTTACGCCAAGAGGTGCAATGCTAACGACAATTTCAGAAAAAATGAGATAACCTGGCAAACGGACTGACGGATTATCACTAAAATAGAACTCTCTGTTCTTCGTGATATTCCTGACAGTGACTGTAAATTCATGAAGATCCGTCTACAACTTTTTTGAATTCTACAGCTGACAAACTATATGACAGACAAACCATGGCAAAAACATAACCAACTAGAGCACTCAGAGAGCGCATACCTCCGCCAAGTGAGCCAACGGTAGCAAAAATTCAAATTGGCTCTGAAACTATAATTTTCTTTGCATAAACTCCAAAATCTGATCATTTGTGCCTTTTTATATTAAAAACAGCTTGTTCAATTTTTTTTAAGATCCGTTCATAACTTTTTGAGTTATACTGTTAACAAACGTTATGACAAATATGAGTCAAACATACAAACGAACTAACCGACCTGCACCAAAATTTGCTCATTTATGTCTTTTACCATTACTAACAACTCCTATAAATTTCATAAAGATCCATTCAATATTTTTTGAGTTTTTGGGCTAACAAGCATAAAATTAAAAACAGTGACAAACGAACGAACAAACGGACCATTACCAAAATTTGGTCATCTACTCTTTGTTTATATACCTAACAACTCATGTTAATTTCATCAAAATCCATCCATAACTTTTTGACTTATGGCATCGAGAAAAATGACGCAGACAAACAAACAAACAAACAAACGGATGGACATATCTTCACCAAAAGTTAATCATCTGTTCCTCCTAACATACCTAACAATCAGTGCAAATTTCATCCAAATCGGATCATAACTTTTTGAGTTATTTTGATGACAGACAAACATATAAACAGACAGACAAACACGACGAAAACATAACCTCCTTGGCGGAGGTAACTAGGCAGAGTTAAATAGGTTGACACACTGTTGGAATAGAACATAGGTACTAGATTTATATGTAGCTTCTTCCGGTAATTCAAAGGAGAATTTGATAACATTAGCATAGGTCGTTCTGTTCATGACCCTGATGAGCCAAGGAGAGAGAGATACTAGCGACATATATATGTTGTGCGCTTGGTGGATTTGCGCGATCGATCGATCGCGCAAATCCACCAAACACGCACAATATATATATGCCTAGTTAGTTGAGAACTAGAATCCGTCCGGGCACACACAGCTCGCTAGGGCATGCTCCATCACCGAGACACACGAATGTAAAAACACGGACCGACACCGAAGCTAAAATTGGTCCAAAACCTATCCAGATTGAGGTCAAAAGTGACGTATGGCTAAAAAAAATGCCCATCCGGCCAGACCAACACGGTAGGGCATACGGTACATCATCACATAGGGAGACACATGCGAAAACACAGACATGGAGCAGACACATGCTGCTCGCAATAAAGCCCCACTCGTACCTGCATTACAGTGTGCTTCAAACACTGGGAAACCATGCCCAGAGGACCGCTGCGCATGGGACCAACAAGTCGGGCAAGAAAAAGAAAAACAGTCAGCAGGAGTAGAAGGAAGGAAACACTGTGGGCAAAAAAAAAAGTCCCTAATACAGAGTCGCAAGCAAGATGGCTTCTCGAGTCGAGTTTCGGAAAAATTCACCGATAACATGAAGTCACGTAATTGTCGTAGCTAGTGTTAACACAACACAGCTAACTGTAGTTAGACCATTTAATCAAGGCAGATCGGTCGTGGTCAAATTCCTTTATAGCGTTGCCAATTCTATGCTTATTTCTGAGATTTTATGCAGTCATCTTAGCCCCGCCCGCTACCTGTACATAGAGAAATCTCAGAAATACCCACAGAATGGGCAGAGCTGATAAGGAATTTGACCACTACCGAACTGCCTTGATAAAATGGTCACGACTATAGCCCCAGCTAAACTCGTAACACTGCTTCTGAGGCGGCCATAAATTTCACCAGGGTACATTATGACCATAGAGCGGTCGGAAAATTACCGAGATTCTTTTAAGCTGCAGTAGGCCTAGTACTGTACTCTACACATGTACATGAGTATGCTCTAGAAATAGAGGCTATATATTTACATTACATAATGGCCATCAATGGCAGCTGTGTTTGTTCAAATATACTATAGTTGCGCCCGTGTATATTCTTAATAGCGTTTTCATACTGCTCTACGGACACCACTAACTGAGACTTTTTTGCTTTACTGACTTGTACCCGGAAGTGTCTCTAACCAAACCGCTGATTAATTATCAAGTGAATTTATCAGTCAAGCAAGTTACTTGGCGATGAATTTACCAGACAATGAATGAAAGGGCAGGACGATGAATCTACCGGCTCCCGGTCGTAACGATGCAGCACTGACGACTATACACACACACAGCGCAAGGTGAGCGTTTCGCGGCCACTTGCGTCCCAGTCACACGCATAAAAGGACTCAGAGGTTTGATCGGTGGCAGGGTCGCAAGTGGGCACCTTCCAACCTAACAACGCGGCTGTACCGGCGAGTTTCATGTAGAGATCACCTTTCCGTTCTCATTGCATTGCATATGAGTGGCTCAAGGTCCCTCGTGGGACTGGCACTATGCGTGCGCATTGCAGAACTTTGAGGAACACTTGCCGTTCTATTGACACAGCTGCAAAAAGCCGATAGAACAGAAAGAGAGTATGCACGAAACAGTGCGCGGTATCACGGCACCATACGGTTTGAATGGTGAAGAGTCATTAGTTACTTATGGTCATGGTCACTGGTTTAAGCCTCCGTTGTTGCACGAAGTCTTGTCACAGAGACGCATATAGTACGGCATATAGTACGGTATGTCGATAGAAAGGTGGAAGCCATGCACGAGAGTGTACCTACACAGGATCAACGCGAACAAGAAGATTAAGTCGGGGGAAAAAAAGAGCAGTAACATAACAAGGAATCATCAGTAGGAGCATGAAAACAGAAGGAAGCGAAAAAGTGGTCATGAAAGGCAGACGTTCCGAAGGCTTTGCTACTAGCAATAGAGAATAGTACCCTGCAGGCTCCCCAGGGGGGGGGGGCGGTGGCTGCTCCATATAATATACGACTCACAGACGAGACTCGGTTGCACGAGCCATATGCTTCACCATACTTGATTGTCCACATCCATATACTGAACAGCTCCTAAAGCTGACTCATCAAACTTCGTTATATCATTATATTACATAGGTACCGACAGAAAACAAATTGCTCATACTTACAAAAAGAAGTCATCTATAAGTAAAGCGACCCGCTTTTACATTATATAACACGCTGGATATCCAGAACCAGTCTATAAGCACTTATTTGCCACGAAAGAGGAGTGACCATTTACTGAAAGCAAAGAATTTCCATGCGTCATCCTGTATTCCGGAAGCATGGTAGTGGTGGCATTGGAGGGTGCCCGCTACGCATGGGACACGCCTGCCTCTCTCTCTCTTTCTTTATTTATTCCACCTTTGATAACGGACAAGGAATAAGGGTAGCCGGCGCCTTTTCATTGGTATGTCGCCGTTCCCTTCCCTGCTGCTCGGACTCTGCTTCGCTTGTCTACGCTAGCTACGCCTTTTGTCCTTTTGAAAAATAATTATAATTTACCTTACCTATGGCGCCGACCTTTGACTTCCCAATTTTTAGATATGTATGAGTCTAAAAATACAGTTTTTACTCTTAAATTCCTAATCCCCTGCTACCTGACAGCACGAGGAAAAACCCTGAGTATAAAAATAAGATTTTT
Source organism: Parhyale hawaiensis (assembly GCA_001587735.2). Taxonomy (NCBI): domain Eukaryota; kingdom Metazoa; phylum Arthropoda; class Malacostraca; order Amphipoda; family Hyalidae; genus Parhyale; species Parhyale hawaiensis. Next base: position 13,786,177 of record LQNS02278174.1, read on the forward strand.
ATACAAAATATCGCCTTACTTGTAGAAAGTTGTTTTCTAGCCATAGAAACCTTCAAATGTCACATATCCCGAGCAGTCAATTACTTCGTAGAGGCTCGATCCGGAGTTTTCCGGTTGACCTTACCTTCAATTGCATAAGCCTTAATTGTTCGGTGATCACGCTATAATTCCTAGGAAACTTCGAGTATTGTCGTATCATAAGCCAATAACGATGTCACTTTGATCTTGCCTTCACTGCTTAGACCTCTTTTATTGCCCACGTGGACTAGGGAGTGATGTTGCATAATTTGGCTTGACAGCAGAACCCCGTGCGATAAGTAAATGTTACCAAAACGTGGGAAATGGTTCCGTTTTATTTTCCTCCCATTGTTTTTATAGTTACAACATAGGTACTTGTGCGCTAACTTACTATCAACATTTTAAATGTTTGACACTTATCCCGAAAAATAAGTAAAAAAATTATATTTGCATGATCAAAGGTAACATACTGTACAAACCACGCCCCAAGGTGCTACGTATCATGAAGAGAATTATTAAATGATGCAATGCAGGGGCAACATTGTATCAACTTTTCTACGCGCGACGCACCGCGTGGGTTCAAATTACTGTCAAAGTCACTTGGAACATACTTTGTTCTGTTAGCCTGTTACCAAGCTATTGGCATTCCTTTGTTGTATAACTTTTATTTTTATTGGAATTTCACATAGAACTAAATAAATTAAAGTAATACTTACGATTATAAACATGATAAAATTGGGAATTGTAATATATGTGGCTCTCAAGGCACTAATCTTTGGAGTTTTTTTTTTTTTTCTTTATTAATTAGCTACAGGTTTGGCAATGAGGAGAGGGGTTTACCATGACTGGTAAAAACCTAGTAAAGCAGTTTTACCAGGCTTTTACTAGTCCTGGTAAAACCTCACATTGCCAACCCTGATTAATCATAATGTAAGAATCAGGTCGGCTGACATTACCAGCACTGTGAGCTTAAATTAAGTAAGTGCAGCGGTGCGGCCTCTGGCCTCCAATGATCATATTTACACTATCTGTAGTTTTAAAAGGTTAACCAGGGGATATTAGGGTTTTAAAAGGCTTGAAGTTTTACCAGGGTTTTTGACAATAGTTTTTGTTTGTTTTACTCGTCCTGGAAAAACACCCATGCCAACCCTGATGGCCTGGGCCTCCAATGATCATATTACCTCTATAAGCAGCTCTAAGCAGAGTGTGCAAGCAATGGGGGTTTTTACCAAAACTGGTAATTCCCTTGGTAAAACACTGGTAAAATAGTTTTGCCAGTCCTTGTGAAACCCCATTGCATACCCTGCCTAGAACTAAGAGGTTTACCAGAGGATTTTAGGGTTTTACCAGGCCTGAAGTGTTACCAGGGTTTTTGACAAAAAATTTTTGTCAGTTTTACCAGTCTATTATGCATGTTGTTTGACAGGACCGCCAACAGCAGTGTAGTCTTTGCGCGGAACTTACCGAGCCCACTTCGTGCCTCCCCTTCAGAGCGCTGTTACGCAACCGTGTCAAGGTTGACTTTCGGGCAATGAAAAACTAAAGACGCCTTTAACAAAAATTTTGGTCCGCCGATCCAAAAATACAACAGGTTTGAACAAGAAAAACTTTGTACCCGAAATATTATCGATCCAGGAGCGCAAAAAAAAGTTATTGCTAATGTATCTGTGTTCAAAATCTATGTCCGTCGCACAAACCACGAATGAAGCTTGCGAACCGAGCCAGGTGCACCTAACAGAATTTTTGGCCGCCCAAAGAGCAGTTCTGCGGTTTTAGTTTGAAAAGCAGCCCAAAACTGACGCGAGCTCTTTCTTGGGGCTTCACTCACAATACTCTGCGGTGGAGGAAGCAATCAGACTTGACCCAAAGGCCCGTTATAGAGCCAATACCTCCTGAAATTTGTGAGGTACTCTGTATAAAACTAGAGTAGCACTATAAGAGCGCATACGTACCTCCTCTAAGCAAATCAATGTTAACGAAAAATTCAAACTGGTTTTGAAACCAGGATTTCTTTCCGATTATTACCAAGACTTGCGCATTTGTGACTCTTAACATTCTTAGCAGTTCCTGCGACTTTTTAGATGATCTCCAGATGCTCTGACAGGCAATAATACATCGAGTTAAAAGGACAAACATCACCAGAATAATTTGCTCACTTGCGCCTGTTCTGTAGATAACTTTTTGGGTGCTGTGTCGGACAAACATAAAAACAGATGTTGAAAACAAACAGAGAACCGAACTAATAGCTTATCACAAAAAGTTAGTCATTTCGTAACATCCCTAATATTTCCTACAGAAATTTTATGAAGATACGTTAGTTAAAAAGTTTAAGCCTCCGTTTCTGAGCGGAACGATATCACAGAAGAAAGAGCAAGAAACAAATAGTACGTTGATAGAAACGGGGAACCTATGCACGGTGTTCCTCCACAGGATCAACGCGCATAGGAACAGCAAGTCGGGAAAGGAGAGGAAGATCAGAATAACGCATGAGCAAGTAAGAGTATGAATTCAGGAAGGAAGCAAAGTGGGCACGAGAGACATCCCAAAGGCCTAGCTAATGGCTGAGGTAACCTACACGAACCCCCTGAGGTTGCCGGGCCCCATAACCTAAGATGGGCGAACCTAACTAACCTAACCCTATGGCCCATCCTATGCCCGCTGACGGGTATGAAGATTCGTATAAAAAAAACTTTTTGAGTTACGTTGCCACGAAAAAACTAGGTAGACAAACCAATGGTTGAATGGATCTTCACCAAAAGTTGATAATCTGTTCCTCCTAAAAACTTAGCAATCCCTGTGTAACTTATGAAGATACGTCCATAACTTTTTGAGGTACCTATCTTGATGACGGACAGACAAACAAACACCGACCAAAACACAGCTTCGTTAACGAAGGTATACACAATACGTACAAAGCATAGTAAAACAAAGTAGAGAAATAAGCATGAAATTAGAAACACATGGCATCACAAAAATCAACGAGACATAAAACCTGATGTTGGTTTACAAGAGAAACCTCATCTACGACGACGAAAGTGGGAAGAACATACCAAATTTTACGGCCAAACACGTGATATAGAAGGTACCGTACTGATAACAAATGCGTTATCGCAGTACTGCCACAAATGGCGAAACATTTGCCATTAATGGCGCAAATAGGAGCGGCACAGGCACTTCCAATATTTCTGATTGCACCACAAATATTCTCCCGTAGCGATGAAAAGAAGCGCGATGTATATCAGCGCAACAATATGAAAAAGTAGACGAGACAAATCGAACAACGAAAAAATGTGCGTATGAATGGGAAGCGGCTCGTATAATAGCTCTCAATGGAATATTTATCAGGCGTATTCACACCGCACAATACGCGTTCAGCCATCGCAAACTAATATCTACACTGCAAATGTCAAGGCCATTTCTATAGTATTTGCACTGAAGTAATGAGAGTTAATCCACCATATGTCTAAAACAAGTACCCAAAGTACATCGAAACCACATTTCGTAACGAGGTGGCAACTCCACAGACGCGTCCAATGGCGACACATGAACACCACTGCCGATGACAGCCCAGAGGGCACTGAGGGATGAGCATCATGTGCGGCCTAATACCCTCAGGTAGTTACGAGAAGCAGGTGTTGAAGGTGCGGCATAATATCAAGCTACATCTGGGCGCTGACTGGAAAGATCGTGGGTTGACTGAGGGCGGGTTCACACGATAATGTTTTGGTCCTGTACGTACGACTCAGCGTCTGAAACTTCAGCTACGTCTTAGTAAATAGAACTAGTGGTTGTAACCAGATGTATATACTAATATGTTCACACTCATGTCAGTAAGTGTCACTAGTGAGCTTGGAAAATCTCAAGTTAAGAATGAATCGGACGTCGGAAAGTTGCGCACTTTTTTGCTGATTAACGGACACAGCAACGCATGCGGACCAAAACAATTGCACATCAAGACCAAACGATTGCCGCTTCGCTACAACCGTAGCAACAGTTCTACTAGTGGCCTGCATCTCTATGAAATGACGACCAAAACTTGTTTTAAGAAACCCACAGTTTTCTTCGATTTTTTTTTGTGGTTCTGCTTTGAAGAACGCCTTTTTTTCCTACATTGATCATGTAATACATTAGCCCATCAAGAGCTTGCAACAATTAAAGCTTTGCAGTGGGTAAGAATCGAAATTCAGCATCAATACCAATTCAAGGGGGTTCTTCAAACGTTTTCAGAACTTAAACTTGAAAAACATTTTCAAAACTTACACTTGAAATTTTTGCACAGCGACTGCTCTTCTCTAATAGGAATTGTTTTAAAACTTTTAGGCTACTTTCCAATGCCACTCCTACAGACTTCTGTTGATTGTTTGTGATTTTCCAAAAGGCCTTTTGGCGCGGGGCAAATGAATTTATTCAACTCAATGCTCATGTCCGGCCGGCCATCAATCAAAATACTGGGCATCATCACATAACGCCTGATCATGCGAAGATGTATAGCCGGCAGTGTCTAGTCCATTACGTGCATTCAGGGCTCAGTCCCAAGCAGACTGTTGTCGCATAAGATGTGCTACGCTGCGAGTTACGAGTTAATATAGTAGGTAGTAGTACTGTTATATGACGTGCAAGAATCGTTAATATGTATACACATATTAACAATGCAAGCAAATACCCCGTAACAAAGCTCAACGTCACGCGACAACATTCCGTATACTACCGAGTCCCGAAAAGACACAGCTAGCGGACACACGGTACAGACCCTGAGTTCACCGTACGCCCTCCCGTGACATTTACATGAACAGCGAGTGACAGCAGCGACACACGCGTCTGCTGCCATTTGAAATGTTAACCCATCCCTTCACGAATTAAGTTACCTCTCTCGTAAGAATAACACTATACGAAATGCAATACAGATATCTGTTATAGAATGAATGGAAAGGTTACTTGAAGTTGCGCTTTGGCGTAGCTAATTCCACATTTATTATACCGAGTGGCCTTGACGCCGCCTTACAATTCGGTCGTCTTTTTTACCAACTTGCAAAGAGACTTCATTAAGGCCGGCAACATGAGAAGCTCTCTAGACAATGCAGCAGGCCACCGGGTATCCAAATGGTTCTTCATAATTCGGCAGTCTCTAGTAAATTGCAAGAAGACTTTACAGTCACACGATAGCCTACGTGTTAATTTCTCCCGCCTAGACACTGCAACGGTGTTACACACAAAAGAGGACAAGCAAGGGACATGTAGTACGTTAAGAGAAATGGGGAGCCCATGGTGAACGGAGGCTGCTATACATCAGCTACGTGCGAACATGAAGTCAGAAAAGAAGATGAATGGAATAAAGCTGGTCAATAAATGAAGTAAAAAAAAAAGAGGAAGAAAACGAAAAAGTGCACAGAACATATAGCTACCGAGTACTAGGCCGAAACATCGGTAGTGCACATCTAATAAGTGTATATATCTGGCAGATAGCACCCAATCGGAAATTTATCGGCGTTTATCGGTAGACTATGGTAAATAGAGAAGGGTATCCGGCAACATCGGATAAATGCCTATAAATTTCCCATTGGGTACTATTAATTGATAGCGTCAAAATTTCTATCTAACTTACACGGTATAGGAAAATACTGCATCAAAATCGACCACAACTTTATAGCTACATTGTAAGTTGTGCTGCTAACGACAGCAAAATATAGTAGAGACAAATAGAACTACTTCATTGTCAAATTACTGTTCCGTTACGTTGAATTTTACTACCAATACTGTCAACACGACAACTGGGCCCGCAACTCATTAAAGTGCATGTGAAGACAGTCAGTCAACAGAAGTTTTAACCCGCTTTCAATATATCACTGGAACCGTCACAGCGGGAGATTATGCATCATCGCATTCGCAAATGAAGTCAAAACTACCAATAGCTACTACAAATATATTAGCTAGCTATAGCCTATAAGTACTGATATACAGATTCTTGAGTTAGCTAGTACAAGTTGTAGAACAAAATTATGTATCTACAATTGTCAACTTCGTAGATCACGCACGCAGCGGCCGCAACTCGCGGTAGGTACGCTACTTCCAGTCGGATGGAATCTCGAGTGTCTTTAATGATTTCCAGCAATAAACTTTCGCTTTCGCAATTTCTTTTACAGGCAAGTTAATAAAAAAGATCACGTATATGTAGCTATGTAGATTAGGCATGTAAATTTTCAGTACACGAAGGTACATTAACGGAAAAGTTATCATCAAATTTGGGAGTGTGGTACACCAATTTCCACCACCAAGGTAGAGGCCGCACCTGGCGGCATGCTCGTGCCATTAGGACGGCCGCGACAGAATGCGAAGCAAATGTAGCTTGTACGGGTTAGATATGATATTGGATTACTATAGGTTTTGTTTAGCAAGGGACGGTACTTACAGAGAGGAAGAGAGAAGGGGCATGTAATACGTCAATATTACAGTGAAACCACTCACGGGAAAAATAATTCGGAAAAGAGGAAAAACCAAACATCAGTTTGAGAGTGAAAGCGGAAGAAAGCCAAGCGGGCACAAAAGAGAGCTTGGTGGCTCCAAGAGAGGCAGAGAGTAGGGGCGCGTTCTCCGCAAGAAAGGCAGAGGAAGGTCCCTCCACAAACAGCCAGTTGGTACAAAGGATTACCAGAATGCAGGCGAATGGAACTAAGGAAATTATGAAAAAATAAACACCTTTAAGAAATACACCAGAAAAAAATAGACGCAAATCCAGAAAATCTATAAAAAATGTATAAAAGTAAACCCCACCCACGTGGCATTTGCGAAAATATAAAGATAGAGTATGATCCCTACTGAACACAACGGCGGAAAATAAGAAACAGGAGAAAAGCACACCACAGATTATAAAATGAACAAAGATGGCCTATAAAACTACGGAACGTTCGTGGAATATCAACGAGGAACAGGTGCAAGCCAATTCAACTGAAACGCTATAGTCAGCCATAAAGAATCGGCGTTTTCTTTTTAGTTGGTCAGAAAGAAATTTCTTACACGGGTAACTCCGTATTTAGTGTCATTTCGTTGTCAGGAAAACATTTTCGGCGTGCACCAGGAGTCGAAGAGAATGCATTCGCTCACCATTGCGAAGAATATTAAACAGCAACAGCGAATCTGTAGCTCACATTACTCACATTCTCAACGGCCCTTTTTTTAACTAATGACACTCATAAGCGCAAGTCCTGAGCAAAGAATGAAAATTTCTTTTGCCACATTTTGTAGTCAGGACTGTAGGTGTCTAATGTCGCCAAATCAAGGAAATAATCACTGAGATACCGAGGGACGCCAACGCAAACAAAAAGTCGTAATATCGCGAAGCCGAGGAAACTGTCTCATCACAACCAACTGATGAAAATTTCCGTCAAAAATCCAAAAAATAAAAAAAAGTGCGAATTTGCCGACAAACCTCGGTGACTCCTACCCGGTACCTATCATCGCCAAAGGCCCCCAGCATGCAACATACGGGACACGGAAGACACAGGTCAACCTCTGAACATTTCGGCTTCATTACTGAAATAAATGAGGGTATACACCAGTCAGTACAAACATCGGTGCTGCCGTCGTTGATGACCTAATGGCGGACAACGTAAGTGCTCACCCGATTACAATATACTGTACTGGTAAAGGAATATTCCAGCTTAACCGCTCACTCTCACTCGATTCCAATATACTGGTAAAGCAATATTCCAGCTTAACCGCTCACTTTCACTCGATTCCAATATACTGGTAAAGGAATGTTCCAGCTTAACCCTACGAAAAATACGAAAGTAGGCCTATAGAATAAACTCTGTATCGCCGCCGAGAGTGATGTCATAAAGGGCAGTGTGTTCTGTGGTCGCTCTAAAACTTTAGCCTTAGCTAACTACGACTATTTTTGCCGAACGTCCAAAACGAAAAACGTACACAATAGTTTCCGAGCGGCCCAAGAGAGAGACATAATAGTGAGCAGTTTAGGCCCTTGCCCGTTTCACACCAGTAAGCTGAGAAATAGGTACTTCAGCCCAAGTTCGGAAACAAAAAAAGGTACTCACCAATCTCGGTGTCGCTGCTGAGGGGCCCCATAGCGGGCTGAGAAGGCCGGGGGCCAGGAGAAATGGACGGTTTGCTGGGGCGTCTGGAGGGCAGGCAGGAGCAGGACGGACAACAGGAGTCTTCTCGAGAAAACGAAGTGTTGCGCTTTCTGACCTCCGGTGATTTGTCTGAGGGAAGCTTAGGAGTATGAGGAGGGGTTGACTCCTGTACCGTTATGGAGGGAAGCTGAGAAGCGTTGTCGGAGTGTTGAGGGGAAGAATGGATGACGGTGACAAGATTAGGGGAAGTGTGCTGTAC
>LQNS02278174.1:13794584-13804732 GCA_001587735.2 Parhyale hawaiensis
GTTATGGAGGGAAGCTGAGAAGCGTTGTCGGAGTGTTGAGGGGAAGAATGGATGACGGTGACAAGATTAGGGGAAGTGTGCTGTACAGTGCGCACGGAGGGTTGGTGGTTTGGCTGGTTGGATGAGAGCAGACTGCTAGAGAAGGGGGATGGGGAACTGTCCGCGATTGGAGGCAAAGGTGACGGCTGCAACCGGTCCGTGATTGCAATTTGGATTGATCGAATCGAGAAATAATATTCGAATACAGTATTCGATATTTTAGCCACTCATCGATCACATTCAAAACTTTCCCAAAGCAATAACGCTCTGACCTCACTTGGGACCTTCACTATCGCAAAAATCGAGCAGAGCGAGTGATATTGAAATTCGGTTTTAAAGAAACATTCGTTAAACAAGTGAGATTCTCATGTACCGTAGCTTTGAGCTTAAAAAAAGTTCAAGGTCGCAGGTTTAATATGAAATATGTACAAAAAAGTTCTACCGAAATTAGAAAATGACCGAAATGGCGCAGTGCTGCGGGTAGAAACTCCAAAAAATATATACCTATATTGCTAACAAATAGAGATATGGTAAGCCACAAGCATGTGTGTGAAGAAGACTCTGCTCTGGGATAACTGGAATTAACAGAACGTCCGTTTGGGCTACCTACTTTAGCAACTAGATGTTACATATCTTGAGAAGAGGTGGTTACTAAGTACGGTTACCCACTGGTGTTTCCTGAAGAGGTACTACAAAAATTACTGGGGTATAGAAATCGTTAGCAATACTTGGGCTACAACTTGTGCGGCTCCGTGAAAAACACGATGACGAAACCTCTAAATTATACCTCTAGATCTTGGTAAGGTTAATAATAACTTGTGTTTCTTGGAGAGGCACGATAAGGATCATCTAGATGATTCAATTCGTGAAATGGGCTAGGCTGCAAATTGACCTGGCTACGAAAAAGCTATCCTTTGAACAAGTGTCTTTACGTGTTTCATTGGAAATGCACAAGGATTGTTTCTGGAAGTGGTCACTGAAAAATCGTACGACTCAAACAGGTGTCTGCCTTCCCACAAGCTAAACAAAAGCAAGGCAATAATTTTACACGGCACAGTTCACAAGAGCAAAGCTATCCTTTTCGGAATTAAATGCACAGTAGTAAGGCAACGTGGTACGGGTACAGCGCGCGCTGACGCGGTTACGAGACACCGGCTACGGCACACAACCAAAAAATACACAGGGGAAAAATACAGACAGGGCAGGTAGGTCCCCATGAAGTGGGGAGGTGTGGTGGTGAGGATAAGGATGGTGGTGGGGAAGGAGGGCCAGGTTCCGATGCCATCTACGAAAGGGCGTTCCCACCTGCAAGAAAAATGGAAATGATTAACTTGGGATTCAAGAAATTGCTCAACGTAGCTAATCAAAGGAGGAAAGAAGGATTATGATAATAGAGGTATTCCACAAAATGATATAAGATTCACCCCAAGAAAGAGTGGAAACCATTTGCTGGTTGTTGAAAAAAACTTTAGACTTTAACTTTTTCCTTCCAAACGGGAACTCCAGTTCCCGCATCAAAATTTTCATTTAAAAATGCACTAAGTCAAAAAGTCTAATATTAAATACAGTCGACAGAATTAAAATTTAACGTTTCGGGATTAAAAATCCCATCATAAGAAAAAAAAAGGTTAACCTACAATCTATAAAATAAAAGAATTTTCTTTATTGCCTAATAATCAGCGAGCACTGATGTTAACAGGGGGAAGTCTAAAACGCGAATGAACAGAGCTGCGTGGAGGAGCTGGATGTCAGCTCCTGGCAGATTTTCGGCTAAGTGTGCACGGTATGAAGAGGTATAGTCGAGGTCATAATATTGAGGCTAGGTTTAGTTCTATGAATGTGGAGAGACTCTAGTGTGGTAAGCTCGAGCTTACCACACTAGAGTCTCTAGAATCTCATAACAACAACAACAGAGTTTTTGGGAGCGAAAGGGTTAAACTCCAAGAGCAGAAAATTAGAAGTTGGAAGTAACATATGCCAGAATACTTAATTCTGAAATGTATTGATGGCTACGTGAATTTCAAAAACGGAAGGAATCAAAATTAATAGCTACAAAATAACCACAAACTATCGCGAGAAACCTCTGAACACCACATTACAACATAAAGCAACAGGCAAAGATTGTATCAGAAAATGTGTACATATTTACAGCAGCTACAAACTTTTAGAAACCACTCGACTGAAACATAATAAGATTCGTGAAATGAAGATAAGCAACTCGGCTACCAATCCTTAACGGAATTATTTTTACCGACAACGTCAGATGGCAAATGATGGTAAAAATGCTTACCAATACATTAAAAAACTAGAGCGCTCTGAGAGCTCATTCCTCCACCAAGCGAGGCAACGGAAACAAAAAAACTCAAATTGGCTCTGAAACCATAATTTTCTTTAAATAGACTCCAAAACTTAATCATTTGTGCCTTTTGATAGTAATAACAACTTGTGCAATATTTTTGAAGATCCGTTCATAACTTTCTGAGCTATACTACTAACAAACATTATGACAAACATGAGTCAAACGTGCAAACGAACATACCGATATGCACCAAAATTTAATCATTGATGTCTTTTAACATTACTAACAACCCCTATCAATTTCATAGATCCATTCATTATTTTTTGAGTTCTTGTGCTAACAAGCATAAAATTTAAAACAGTGACAAACGAACGAACAAACGGATCATCACCAAAATTTGATCATTTACTCTTTGTTATATAGGTACCTAACAACTCATGCTAATTTCATCAAAATCCATTAATAACTTTTTGAGTTATGGCATTGAGAAAAATGAGGCAGACAAACGAACAAACAAACGGATAGACATGTCTTCACCAAAAGTTAATCATCTGTTCCGCCTAACATCCCTAATATTCCTAGTAAATTTCATCCAAATCGGTTCAAACCTTTTTGAGTTATCTTGGTGACAGACAAAGAGACAGACACACAGACAAACACGAAAACATAACCTCCTTGGCGGAGGTAAAAAAACTTGTGGAGATGAACATGTAAAACGATGCAACTTAGTGAACAAATAATATAGCTTAGAAAATACAACTTGCTCAACATTTATACTGCGGCGCTGGTGAAATGATGGTAAATATTATGAATCTATTCAAGAGGCAATTTATAATGCCAAAGATACCGACTTACGTTCTGTGATGCACCATAGACCGCAACAGTATTTGACTTTTTAGCCTCGTCCACACTACCGCTCGTAGGTGCGAAAAACGCTTCAGCAATTTCGCTGAAGGCAGTGAAAATCTCGCAGCAGCGTCCACACGGTCGCTCGTTCAATTGTAGCGACGGTTGACTATTAAGCACAGATGTTCAGCAAAACTTTGCTACTCACGCTCCTCCTTTGTGGAAAGAAGCTGCAGTTTTTGTCACTACTAATAACTTAATTCACTTGAAGTATCGACCAAACTATGAATAAGCAATGATTCTAAATGCAGACACTACTTTTATGCGTTCTTCAGCAAAACACATACTGCTAACCAGGAAGCAAAGAGCGTAACGGGAGGACTCACGAAAAAGAAGCACCAAAAACTAACGTCGTCATCGACAAATCTATGGCTGAGCAGCCTAGGAGTATTTTAACTAATTCCACCAGAAAAATCGTCCTAAATTGCGAAATTCATCTCTAGCGTATAAATAAATGAAGATAATCAGTAGCTGCTATATAGTAATTCACGTTGTGTTTTTATTTATTTATTTATTTATAACTATATTTATATCTTTCCTGTCACGCTCTATGGGAATAAGATAACAGAAAATTCAGGTGCCGAAGACGGTATCTTGGATACGGGGGTCGCACTTCGGCGCTCCAGCTGAGGGACCTGAGCTGGCCTGCATCATCGTGTCTAGACATGTTCAGGTGCCGAAGACGGTATCTTGGATACGGGGGTCGCACAATATATGTATCCAATTTTTTAGGCAGAATGCTGCTTTTTCATTCAAGAAGCCTCAGAACAGTACTAAGCACAGGAGACAGCGGGGGTTTACCCGAGGTGCTAATTTTCTATCGTCATTTATAATGACGGCCCGGGCCACTAGTATATACTAATTTAGCAATTATCTATAGAAAATTGCAGTGCATGTTGGTGGAAACTTTCACAACACTAGCGCCGAATTTGTTCCTTTTCGGCGACTCAATTCAACATTTTTTCTTGGTTGAAGCCTTATTTACACTGCATATTCACTTCACAGTACTCTTCACAGAATATATCTATTCCTTACCAACAAATATAAGCACCATTATAGCCAATTCTGTACGCGAGAGAAACCACAGCAACAGTTAGCCTATTGCCCGAAATTTTTGTACTTGGCGACAACATTTTTCGAAATTTTGCAGTTCAAGTAGCTGGCCAGGCTTGAGCGGGAGACTGAATGAAATAAATCGAAAAAATACGATGATAAGTTCAAGAAAAAATATACGAAGGTCTGAGGTCCCACACCTAAAACACTTCGACTCGTCGATGTGATGTAAATTTGCTACGTGCGGTCACAGCTATGTTTTATTTCAGTCTTATTGAGTCATCCCGTTGCATTCTTTGATTCCTGCTGCCAACTGAGCTTGGGTTGACATTTTTGCATTTTTCTTTACTACTTGGTATTGTGTTCGAGGTTGTCAAGTAGCTAAATAAATTTTAACCGGAGTTCCTCGACAATTTATGTTCCCCATACATAGTGCAAAATGTTCAGATGTATTACTTTGTCTCTTAAACACAACTGTGTAACCACAAAACGACGATAAAATGTTTACCGTCAACTCAGTTTTCGTCACAAGCGTCACTACTGCAGTGAAGTTTCATATTTCTCGTGAAATTTGCAGTGAATTAGAACTCAGAGAAGCTTAAAGCTTGTAAAATGTCTATAAAGAAGAAAAATAATCTCATGTACGCCAACTTATTCGTATTGCATGAGAGGAACAAGATACGTCAGGGCGAGCCTGCTCTGTTCGCAGCCTAAATCGGGCGAAACTATCCAGCAAGTTGGGCGGTCGCGAAAAAGCTCAAAGCTGCGATTTGACGACGAAATTTAGTTGCGATTAGCGAAATCGCCATAGTGTGGGCACATTTTTGGCGATAGTCTGGACGAGGCCTTAGGTTCAAAAGTGGCCTTTGACGCTGGCGGCCAAAATGGGATTTTACCCTAAAAGAGTCCTCGATAATACTTGTACAGGTCTGTGCCAGTACGTCCGTTCGCGGGTTCACGCAGGGGCGGCATAGGTTCTATGGAAGACCGCAAGAAAAATGTTGGGTAACTAGTAATTTTTTTTCTCCAGTATTAGATAGGGGAAAAGAATAGCTCTTGAGAAAATCTCAATTTTCCGTTGCAGACTGTTGGCCGCCAGCGTCGGACCTAAGAGTCAGGTTCTGTTGGGGTCTATGGATGTACGTTAACAGCAACAAAACTATGTCGTGTGCAGCGGCTCCTGTGATTCGACGAGCACACACTGCAATTATAGTAGGTACGCTTAAAGAACTGCAAGCACAAGACAGACGAGTGTACGCATGTCGTTAGAGTGAAGGGACGCGAGCGTCAGCAGCGACGAGCAAGCACCTATTTACACCTTCTCGTCACCTTCGTTTAATGTAACTTGGTGAAAGTTTTTTTTTTTTTAGCCTAAACCCTTGTATAAATTAACATCATAGAAAATACTCACCGCCCATCACAAAACTAGAGGCACACCGCAGGCACTGCACGCTGCTTGGAAGGCCATCGTTCCTGAAAAGAAAAGTCATTTTGAATGGACATTTAGTTGCGCAATGATAAATTCGTTAGTACATACGGTACACCATAGGTACTGTATTTAATACAATAGCTACGCTATGTATGAGATGAGCCTCTCGCGACGGTAAGAGCAACTAGGAAGACTTTCGTACGATAGGTTCTCTCTTTACGTAACTCGATCCTTCTGACAAGTGAAAATGACTCACGAATAAGCTACCTACTCTAACCAACAGGCTGTCACTCCGAGCATGGACGCGATTCCCTGTAGGCGGCATTTTCTACTTCATACACGTTCGGTTCCATTCGGATAGTAAGGTGAGGAAATGAAAGGTTATGACGTTCTATAGGTAATAAATAATCTTTCACTGGAGCAGCGAAGCCAAAGCAAGTGTACCTCAGGATCAAATTAGACTGAATAGTTTACGCCTATACACTTAGACTGCAAAAGCAACTCACAGAGTAAGAAAGAAGAAGCATATAGTATGACGATAGAAACGTGAAACCCATGCATGAAGGTGTTCCCACATAGGATCAACGCGCAAAGGAACAGCGAGCCGGGAAAGCACAGGAACTACCGATTAAAGCGTTAGTACGAGTATGAAAGTGATAGAAAACACACAAGACACGTAGAAAAGACGTTCCGTAGGCCTAGCTATACTTATTTGGCTAAGGTAATCTACAGGTTCCCTTGGGTCACTGCTCCTCATAGCACAGGCTAAGTGTAACTAATAACCCCATGGTGTATACGGTATATCTACCTCCCTGTGAGGTCAAGCGAACAGGTATCACTAAAAACAATTATACATGAAAAATAATTTAAACAGCAACTATACATTATTTCAAGAAAATGAAAATTAATAAGTACAATTACTTACATGTAATTGATTCGGACAAGTACAATGTAAAGTCAATGGTGCAGCCAGAAAAATGTAGTTGGGCATCGTTGAGGTAATTTCCGCAAACACAATGCACGAATCAAATTTGTAAGTGAATAACTCAGAGTAGGATAGGTATACATTCAATTATACTGCTATAAATTGTTAACAGTTGAAAGACAGACGAGTAGCATCGAACACAAGATGATAATTAATGCACTGATGTAGCTCTGGGCACTGGAAAATCTACGGTATTTACTCCCAATATTTCATTACCGACTACAACCTTATGCCAGAGCGTAGAAATCTTTCAAGAAACGCAATGCGAAAAACAGAATGGAAGACAAACGGACAGGCGGATCCTCAACATGTTTAACTACAACGCCTCGTAGCGTAAAGCCATCACTCGCGATGGGAGAAACTCAATGCCATCATTTTTTATGGCCAGCTTACTCTACAGTTTTGGCATTTTTCACATCTCAGTCAACCCACCGGACTAGCTAAAAAAAAATTGATAATGGCGCAACTCCTTCCGCCTCCTTTCAAGTGGCCAGACAACAAAATTCAACGCCATCATTTTTACAAGGCCGGCTAATTCCAGTTTTTTGGTTGGATCCAGGTCAACCCACGAGATTCCCTGCAAAAAAAAAAATATATTAAAAATGCTCAACTCCACCAACCTATTTTTGGGTGGACAGACAAATATACTTGAAGCCTCCACGAAAACATTGCCACCGCTTTTCATTTCGCTCGCCGATGTTAATCACCTTCTCCTCGCGACATTAGAAAAAGTTCCTTTAAATTTCACGAAGGTCCGTCTCTAACTCTTCAAGTTATGTTGCTAGCACGTGCTACGGTTGACGAGCAATTTTTCACGTTGGAGGATGTTAGATGCCGAACTAGTCAGTTCAGTCGATGCTTTGCGCCTATGTTTGTTAAGGTTTAGAATTTATTGCCGGCAACGGCTTTCGGTCGTGTTAGCCTGCAGGCGTTTAAATCAGTGGTTAATGCTTTTTGTTGGATTTTCTTCAGCAGCGTTCCGGATTCCCAGAGTTGCAAAGTTTTTCATTTAGGTTGTACTACCTGTGATGGCCCTAACATGAAGTTATAATAATGGTAACATAAGTAACAGATAGTAGTGGGTAAAGCCGCGAGATACCTCTTTTTGAGGTTAGGTTCGGGCTCCACCTACTTCCAGTTACCCAGGCCCCGCCCACATCCGGTTTGCGCCTTCCCCCCCCCCCCCAAACCCCGCTAAAGCGGGGGTGCATTGGCCGTTATAAACCAGAAGCTCACGCGCGAGGGGAGCCGCGAGGGTAGCTCACCCTCAAAAAGTGATATATCGCGGCTTTACCCACTACTACAAATTCTACATAATAACGATCTCATGGTGAGCATATGTTTATTACTTCACAATAAGCGCCACAGCAATAGCAGTAATAAATCCTAACTATTTATCAGTTCACAAAATTTGCAATACGCGACAACGAAACTACAAGTCTCCTAAATATTACCTAAATCTTGAAAGTAAATGTTCACTATTCCACAATGAGTGACAACCTCAGACCCTAGAAGCACAATGAGTGAGAGCATTAGCGGAAACAACAGATCTTATAAATATTAACTTAGTCTAGGGAAGCACATATCAGTATTTCACAATAAACAAAACCGCCAAAAAAAAGAGCCGCTGAATATTTGAGAGCAATAATTAGAAGCGAGCAAGAAAGGAAGAAGAGATCAGTTCCTGCAACAAAGGCCGCCAGGCAGCAGCCGAAATGTCGCCCAAAGGCCAGGGTCGGAAAGGTCCCTCGCGGTGCAGTCGTCAGCAATGCAGTACAGTTTGCAGTCACCAACGAACTTCAGAAAACAAATGAAGCTGTTTTTTAATCAGCTTTGGTAGTACGCTGGGATCTGCCAAATATTTTCAACAGCAGACAAAAAATGAACGACGGATCAAAAACAAACGGAAGTTATGTTAATATCATCTTCTAGCGACACTGAGCTGCAATAGCTGGTATGTTCTACAAGAACGCCAGTTGTTGAAAGTACAACGAGAGTTCATCAGCAAATCTGATCGACGAACGTAGGCTACACTCTTAGAATAAGCAAGCTCTGGATATATAGCGAAATTTTTTTCGGACAAATGTGATCGGCGAATATACGAACTAGGGTACTAGCTCAGAACATAGTCATAACATCATAACCTAGTTAGAGGGAGTTAATGAAGGGCAAAATATGGAAAACTTTTACTAAGGAACAAAACGATGCGGGGTACACCTGAAATGATAAAAACAAAATTGACATCCTCCCAAAACTATGAGAAAATAGATAAAGCAGGAAAATCGGTAATATTACCATTTGTTATTTCAAGGCATGAAAAATAAGCATCTGGGCGCTATTTCACTGGAAGGCCTCAATACAAAAAACAAACACCACCGTAGTGAACCAATGGCAGGGACGTCACTACCGGCCTCCCTGGATGACGTCAATAATAAACCGAAGATATAGCGGTGAAGCTATGCATGGCGCAGTGCCGTCATAAGGGCAGGCCAGTCGTGCTGTTTCAGTGAGGGTCCAGGCCCGCAAAAGGACCTGGTGTGTCACTGGCCGCTCACTGAAGGCCCAGGTGAGCGGTACGTGAAAAGGACGTGACAACAGAAGCGAGGCCTGTCCGCCTAATGAGCGTTCGATTAGCAGGTACGTCAGCCATTGGGCAGCAACGTAACGAAACAGGAGGAATGGTAGCGGACCGAGTACGGACAGACTGGGTAGTGTAGCGCGTTCCAAAGCTCAATATGAACTGAATGTGTTGAAAGAAAATTCATTTTACTGACTGTTTTATCAGTCAAATATATCTATATCATTATGTTAATATGGTGGTAATCATAATGCCAGAGATTAAGATTCCCTGCCAACAGAATATTCTGTCACAAAGATACCTAGAAGCATTGAGGGGTGATGTGGCATAGGTACCGCGAAAATCGGGAATCCACGTAAAGAGGAGCACAATTTACGGGGAATGAGTAAAAGATCAGAGAAACGACGCCAGCAACACCGGCAGACACGATGGAAAAGTAGTGAGGAAAGCCAGAAAGCCGCTGGTTGCAACACCTTCAGCTACCTACTTGAATACACACTTGAGCTTATTTAGCTTTACCAAAAAATGACTTAGGAAACGATACGAAACCAAGTACAGGAAACTAATTCGTTATTCCGACATGAAGTATTCCAGGCTACCACTGACCATACAACACATTGAGGGATACACGAGCCATTATTTCCATACAGCACCGGACAGAGCCCAGTGAATAATTCAATGGGCCGCTAAGGCTACTATTGTCATGCAGACGATGTGACTCACAGTTCCGTCAGAACGACAAAACCAGGCAAGGGACGGCAGTAAAGGTCACACAACCAAGGCCAGGAACGGCAGCAAAGGTTACACAGCCAAGGCAAGGAACGGCAGCAAAGGTTACACAGCCAAGGCAAGGAACGGC
>LQNS02278174.1:13804832-13814916 GCA_001587735.2 Parhyale hawaiensis
TTTCCATGGGTAACGTCTCTACTAACTTTCCATGGGTAACGTCTCTACTAACTTTCCATGGGTAACGTCTCGAATAATTTTCACCACGGAGCGGGACGCCGTGGGAGCTGAACGTTCGCTCATAACTTGAGCGTGCGACGACACAGTATGACCGCCATATAACAAGATGGAGACAGCATAGACGCCTTTAGTCTTAATGCAGCGATGACGTTAAGCAATGATTATATCAACAGCTGAATGCTCCATTATAAATGCAGCCGGAGGATATTTACACATTCGAACACATCCTCTTACCCGCAGTCAGCCTAATAAAGATGCGTCCCTGCACGACTGCTTCACATTTTACTCACGAAATAAACTCGACTGGCAGATAAAGTTGAAATGTCAGCACCGGAACACGTGGCAGGTCAGTCTTAGGCACAACAAATTAGCTACGGTGACATGGTCATTAATTATGACAGAGGTACGTACAGAGGCAGAATACAGAACTAAATTTAAAAGATCAAAGCCGGGACAAGCCTGAGGATGCGTCTTAATTAGCTGTCACCTTGCAGGTTCCACGCATCGGTGATCAGCAGCACCGGTACCTGTTTTGCTCCATAGCTTCATACGTATCTTCCATTGTATTTGGCGATATGTGCTCTGCAGTTTTAATAATTATTTCCAGTCAAGATCGAGTGCGCTACACTTCTGCAGTCAAGTCTAATCTTTTATTATAATTACTACGGTTTAGGTGATCACTATCAGTAAAAAGATCATATTTCTAAATATGTTACATTTTAAGTAAATATTCCGTGGTTTAGGCAGTACAGTACTTCACCAGCTGAGCGGTGATGATAATCTTCAACATGATAATCTTTTATTATAATTCCTGTGTATTTGGTAGCTATATACTTGCTCAGTTCACTTAGCAGTATGCTATGTTCACTGTATAAATCGCCTTTCAAATCTTGTACGTAGTTATATTCACGATGTAGATATCATACGACCCAGCGCTGCACTGACATTTAGTTATGAAAACAATGCAGTTAGAAAAAAATAACTAACGCAAGCCCTTCCGTTCCTTTTCTCCTCTTAACATTGGCAGCGAACAGTCACCCACAAAGTGCCCGGCGATCCCCAGGAGACGTGCGCGAAGGAGCAGCAAGCTCTCGCAAGACAAAAGAGGCAGGCTTCATGGCAAGAAACGACAGGGCAGACACGGGGCAATATAACGCTTCCTCGCCCGGAAGGACCATTCGTTCAAGTTTGTAGTTATCACCACAGGCAAAATACGCGAGTCACATAATAGGACAAGGCACTGCGAACAATCGCGACAGTACAGTACCTATGCTCCACTTATGACCGGACGTTCAGCTCTCACACACGGCGTCCTATTCAAGTACTTTCCATGAGTATCGTTGCTGCTAACATCCACTTAGCATCAGGATGACAGGCAAGTTGAACGCCCGTTCATAAGTAAGTTGAGCGAGCGATTGCAAAACGTGACTTCAGCATAAGGCACATACACGCTTAACCCTTTGCCTCCTGAAATTCAGATAACATTTTTTTTCACTTTGTTTTTTGTTAAATTTATGAAAAATAGGTTAGTTAAACACATATTTGAGAAAAAATTTAGTTTTACTTGCAAAAAACAGTATTTTTTTGCATCGGCTACTACAGATGCCGTGAGTGTCTAGGGTAATTTACATGGTGCATAGCTTTTGTATAGGGAAAAATAGAGAGTGGCACCTGATGATGCCGTCAGGAGGCAAAGGGTTAAAACTGCTAGAAATTAATTCTGACAAGCATCAGGCACTGAGTACGCAGGGCTTGTCGTTACGACAGACAAACTGAATATGTAGAATCGCTAGAAATTAAAAGAGCAATGTATAGGACAAAAACAGTACACGAGGCTTGTTACAACAGACAATTTATGCATCTATGACAACAGTAAACCAAAGGACAAAAACAGTACACGAGGCTTGTCGTTACGACCGACAGTTTATACATCTATGACAACAGCAAACTGTAGGACAAAAACAGTACACGAGGCTTGTCACGACCACTGGTAAACTACACAGGTGGTGCGGCGGGACGCGAGAGCACCAGCAATTAAGTCTGTACAAAAACTTGGCAGTTTATGAACAAGCTCGCGGAGCGGCGGTTACGGCGAGTGCGGAGGGAACGAGGGAAGCGACGAGGGACGCTGGTGGCAGCCTGCCAGCAGCCGTGCGGCACACAGGTGGTGGCAGCGTCCCGAGTGTTGTGTCCCAGGAGCTGTAAAGGGACCGTAGCTGGGGCACTGGGACGCGCCATGTCTGAGGCACGTCGCGAGTGTTGTGTCTCAGGAGGTGTAATGGAATTGTGCCTCGAGGATTGGGACACGAAACCAGCATGCCTGGGGCACGTCGCGAGAGTCGTGTCCCAGGAAGTGTAATGGTGCCGTGTCTGGCGGACTAGGAAACAACGCTAGTCCGGCTGCGGCATGCTGGGGGTTGTGTCCCATCAGGTAAATTGGAAAGGCATTTGCCTGACTAAGAAAGTATAACAGCCCGCTTGCTCAACTGATATGAACGAAATTTCGGGCTGAGGAAGAGTTAAGAGAACAAGCAGAATTAGCCGCACGCATTTACCCTCACCACCGTGTGTAGCCAAGAAACAAGCTTTCTAGCGGTAAGATGTAAGAAGTTACCGAAGAAAACTAGCTGCACGCACTTACTCTTACCACTGGGGTAAGCCAAAATATATCCATTTTCTGGCGGAAGAAGAGTAGGTACGGACGTTAACGCGCGGCATTAGCCGCAGGCATTTACCCTTATCGCTCAGGACAGCCCCGCACTCTGGCAGTCTCGATGTCGACGAGGGTCTGCCATCTCACGATCCCGGGGTACTGAAGCAAGAGGGCGCCGCCGCCTGACGCAAGAGCTGCGGGTTGCCAAGCTTTAAGCTTCCTGCAAATGACATGACAGCGGCCCCCCGCTATCGTCAACACCGCGCCCACATTATGATCAACAGAGCGGGAGAGAAGGGTGGTAGGTACGAACGCGTCATAGAGCCATAGCAACGCAAGCTGTCAACATCACTGAACTGGAGCTGCGCTCCTAGGGCGCAGACTTACGCCACGAGGTGCAATGCTAACGACAATTACAGAAAAAAAAAACAAGTTAATCGGGCAAATGGACTGACGGATTATCACCAAAATAGAACACTATGTTCTTCGTGACATTCCTGACAGTGACTGTAAATTCATGAAGATCCGTCTATAACTTTTTGAGTTCTACAACTGAAAAACTATATGACGGACAAACCATAGCAAAAACATCACCTAATAGTAGTAGCAGTAGAAACCTTTACTAGCGCTTCAGTAGCACACTGCCTATATCGCGCCGAACTATTCCTGTGTTTCGCCACAGGCTCGTGCGCCGCTAGGGCGCGGAACTTATCACATTTTATTTATTATAAAGTATTAAAACGAATATCAATATTTTTACATATAGTATATGTAATTCACAAAGAAACTGACAGAGCCGTAGTTGACGATAGCATTTATCGTAATGTTTTTGATAGAGGTTACATCTGATAAGAAAAGTCTTGAGGGCATTTCTATTAAATTGGCCGCGAGGTCCTTCAGAAAGAATTCCTTGGAGGATGGAGTCTGCATCCCGACCATGTAGGTCCGGATAGCATTACCCCCGCTCGTGGGAAAACGTGAGGAACTCGACCATTAAATGCAGGACAGTGAGAGGTACGACGCAGTTATCACAATAAGGTTGTGGACGACCCATCCGCAAATAGTCGTGAGTGAGTCTCGTGTGCCCAATACGTAGGCGGCACAGTACGACGTCCATTCGACGATCGTCGCTATTTGACGAGTGCCACTATCGGACGGTTTCTTTGATTGTTTGTAGTTTATTATTTCTCTGCTCTAGCCATTGGGATTGCCATAGCTCGCGCAGGTTTCGCTTGATTACTGGGTAATAGTCTCGAAAGGAGACTGCACGGTTTGCCGCGAGCAGATCCGACAGGGCCACCTGCCTCGACTCCTCATCGGCGAGCTCATTGCCCGCGACGTCAACATGACCAGGCACCCAACAAATACACACTGACTTCCCATCCTCTTGTAGTTATTGTATCTTATTTACTATTCGGGTGATGACAGGGTGGATGCTGTCATACGCTCGGATGGCTTGTAGCTACTACACTCAAGGAGTCGGAGAATATTGTGAACTTCCTTTCGTCGCTATCTCCAATGAGTAGCAACGACGTGCGCACGCCAAACAACTCGGCGGTGAAAGTCGAGGTCTCCGGTAATAGCGGCATGCTCTAGTTTCACCAGTAGTAGTGGCTGCGCATCCAACACTGTCTCCCGTCTTAGAGCCATCAGTATAGATGTGGACAGAGTCGCCGTGTTGTTCTCTCACGTGCTGCGTGAAGAGTATTTTTACTAAAAGGAGGTGTGAGTCTTTCTTTTTTTGGTATTGCGTACCGGGGCAAAAGGACGAATCTGGTATGCGCCAGGTTGGTTTGTCTCGAAACAGGACCTGGGCCACCTTGAACGTAAAAACATCACCAACTAGGCAGAGTTAAATAAAAACGTTGATAAACTGTTGGAATAGAACATACTTTATTTATAGGTAGCTTCTTCGGGTATTTCAAAGGAGAATTTGATAACATTAGCATAGGTCGTTCTGTTCACGACCCGGATGAGCCAAGGAGAGAGAGAAACTAGCGACATATACATAAGCCTAGTTAGTCGAGAACTAGAATCCGTCCGGACATACACAGCTCGCTAGGGCATGCACCATCACCCAGACATACGAATGTGAAAACACGTACCGACACAGAGACTGAAATTGGTCCAAAACCTATCCAGATTGAGGTCAAAAGTGACGTATGGCTAAAAAAAAATGTCCATCTGGCCAGACAAACACGGTAGGGCATACATCATCACCCTGAGATACACACGCGAAAACACAGACACGGAGTAGACACACGCTACTCGCAATACAGCTACACTCCCACCTACATTAGAGTGGGCTTCAAAAACTGGGAAACCATGCCCAGAGGACCGCTGAGCATGGGACCAATAAGTCGGGAAAGAAAAGGAAAAACAGTTATAGGAGTAGAAGGAAGGAAACACTGTGGACAAAAAAAAAGGCCCCTAATACACAGTCGCAATCAAACTGGCTCTACGAGTCGAGTTTCGGAAAGACTCCGGATAACATGAAGTCACGTAACTATCGTAGCTACTGTCAACACAGCACAGCTAATTGTAGTCAGACCATTTAATCAAGGCGGTTCGGTCGTGGTCAAATTCCTTTATAGCGTTGCCAATATTATGCGTATTTCTGATATTTTATTCAGTCATCTTAGCCCCGCCCGCTACCTGTACATAGAGAAATCTCAGAAATACCCATAGAATGGGCAGAGCTGTAGAGGAATTTGTCCACGACCGAACTGCCTTGATAAAATGGTCACGACCATAGCCCCAGCTACTCAACTCGTAACACTGCTTCTGAGGCGGCCATAAATTTCACCAGGGTACAGTATGACCACAGAGCGGTCGGCAAATAATCGAGATTCTTTGAAGCTGCAGCAGTACTGTTTTGTACACATGTACACACGGAGTATGCTCAAGAAATAGAGGCTACGTATTTACATTACATAATGGCCATCAATGGCAGCTGTGTTTATTCAAATATACTATAGTTGCGCCCGTATATATTCTTAATTGCGATATCATACTGTTCTACGTGCACCACTTACTGAGAATTTTTTTTTTTTTTTTTGCTTTACTTACTTGTACCCGGAAGTGTCTCCAACCACACGGCTGGTTGAATTATTAAGTGAATTTATCAGTTAACGGCTGGTTGAATTATTAAGTGAATTTATCAGTTAAGCAAATTACTTGGCCATGAATTTACCAGGCAATGAATGAAATGGCAGGACGATGAATCTACCGGCTCCCGGTCGTAACGATGCAGCACTGACGACTATACAAACACGCAGCGCAAGGTGAGCGTTTCGCGGCCCCTTGCGTCCCAGTCACACGCGTAATAAGGGTCCGAGGTTTGATCGGTGGCAGGGTCGCAAGTGGGCACCTTCCAACCTAACAACGCGGCTGTACCTGCGAGTTTCATGCAGAAATCACCTTTCCGTTCTCATTGCATTGCAGATGACTGGCTCAAGGTCCCTCGTGGGACTGGCACTATGCGTGCACATTGCAGAACTTTGAGGAATACTTGCCGTTCTATTGACACAGCTGCAAAAAGCCGATAGAACAGAAAGAGAGCATGCACGAAACAGTGCGCAGTATCACGGCACCATACGGTTTGAAATGGTGAAGAGTCATTAGTTACATATGGTCATGGTCACTGGTTTAAGCCTCCGTTGTTGCACGAAGACTTGTCACAGAGAAGCATATAGTACGGTATGTCGATATAAAGGTGGAAGCCATGCACGAGAGTGTTCCTACACAGGATGAACGCGAACAAGAATATTAAGTCGGGGAAAAAAGAGCAGTAACAGAACAAGGAATCATCAGTAGGAGCATGAAAACAGAAGGAAGCGAAAAAGTGGTCATGAAAGGCAGACGTCCCGAAGGCTTTGCTACTAGCAATAGAGAATAGTACCCTGCAGGCTCCCTAGGGGGGGGGGGGTGGAGCCTGCTCCATATAATATACGACTCGCAGACGAGACTCGGTTGCACGAACCATACTATGCTTCACCATACTTGATTGTCCACATCCATATACTGAACAGTTCCAAAAGCTGACTCAGCAAACTTCGTTATACTCATTATATTACATAGGTAGCTACCGACAGAAAACAAATTACTCATACTTACAAAAGGAAGTCATTTATAAGTAAAGCGACCAGCTTTTACATTATATAACACGCTGGGAAATGTTATGACTGGATCTTCAAGAAAATTACAGAAAGTGTTCATACTATCAAAAGGCACTAATGATTAGATTTTGGTGTAGGTACAATGAAAATCAATGGTCTCAGCACCAATTTGAATTTTTCGTCACCGTTTTCTTGCTTGTCGGTGCTATGCGCTCTGAGTCCAGAACCAGTCTATAAACACTTATTTGCCACGAAAGAAGAGTGACCATTTACTGAAAGCAAAGAATTTCCATGCGTCATCCTGTATTCCGGAAGCATGGTAGTGGTGGCACTGGAGGGTGCCCGCTACGCATGGGACACGCCTGCCTCTCTCTCTCTCTTTCTTTATTTATTCCATCTTTGATAACGGACAAGGAATAAGGGTAGCCGGCGCCCTTTCATTGGTATGTCGCCGTTCCCTTCCCTGCTGCTCGGACTCTGCTTCGCTTGTCTACGCTAGCTACGCCTTTTGTCCTTTTGAAAAATAATTATAATTTACTTACCTATGGCGTCGACCTTTGACTTCCCAATTTTTAGATATGTATGAGTCTAAAAATACAGTTTTTTACTCTTAAATTCCTAATACCCTGCTACCTGACAGCACGAGGAAAACCCCTTAGTATAAAAATAAGATTTTTATTCAAAATATCGCCTTACTAGTAGAAAGTTGTTTTCTAGCCATAGAAACCTTCAAATGTCACATATCCTGAGCAGTCAATTACTTCGTAGAGGCTCGATCCGGAGTTTTCCGGTTGACCTTACCTTCAATTGCATAGCCTTAATTGTTCGGTAATCACGCAATAATTCATTGGAAACTTCGAGTATTGTCGTATCAGAAGCCAATAACGAGGTCACTTTGATATTGCCTTCACTGGTTAGACCGCTTTTATTGCCCACGTGGACTAGAGAGTGATGTTGCATAATTTGGCGTAACAGCAGAACCCCGTGCGATAAGCAAATGTTACCAAAACGTGGGAATTGGTTCCGTTATATTTTCCTCTAGTTGTTTTTATCGTTACAACATACCTGTGCACTAACTTACTATTAACATTTTAAATGTTCGACACTTATCTTGAAAAATAAGCAAAAAAATTATATTTGCATGATCAACGGTAACATAGGTACTGTACAAACCACGCCCCACGGTGCTACGTATCATGAAGAGAATTATTAAATGATGCCATGCCGGGCAATATTGTATCATCTTTTCCACACGCGGCGCACGACGTGGGTTCAAACTACCGTCACAGTCACTTAGAACAAACTTTACTCTGTTAGCCTGTTACCAAGCTATTGGCTTTCCTTTTGTTGTATAACTTTTATTTTTATTGGAATTTCATATAGAACTAAATAAATTAAAGTAATACTTACAATTATAAACATGATAAAATTGGGAATGGTAATACATGTGGCTCTCAAGGCACTAATCTTTGGAGTTTTTTTTTTTTTTAATTAGCTACAGGTTTGGCAATGAGGGGAGGGGTTTACCATGACTGGTAAAAACCTAGTAAAGCAGTTTTACCACGCTTTTACTAGTCCTGGTAAAACACCACATTGCCAACCCTGATTAATCATAATGTAAGAATCAGGTCGGCTGACATTACCAGCACTGTGAGCTTAAAGTAAGTGCAGCGGTGCGGCCTCTGCCTCCAATGATCATATTTACATTATCTGTAGTTTTAAAAGGTAAACCAGGGGATATTAGGGTTTTAAAAGGCTTGAAGTTTTACCAGAGTTTTTGACAATAGTTTTTGTTTGTATTACTCGTCCTGGTAAAACACCCATGCCGACCCTGATGGCCTGGGCCTCCAATGATCATATTACCTCTATCAGCAGCTCTAAGCAGAGTGTGCAAGCAATAGGGGTTTTTACCAAAACTGGTAATTCCCTTGGTAAAACCCTGGTAAAACAGTTTTGCTAGTCCTTGTGAAACTCCCATTGCATACCCTGCCTAGAACTAAGAGGTTTACCAGAGGATTTTAGGTCTTACCAGGCCTGAAGTGTTATTAGGGTTTTCGACCAAAAATTTTGTCAGTTTTACCAGTCTTTTGGGCAAATTGTTTGCGAGGACCGCCAACAACAGTGTAGTCTTTGCGCGGAACTCACTGAGCAAACTTCGTGTCACCGCTTCAGGCCGCTGTTACGCAACCGTGTCAAGGTTCACTTTCGTGGAATGAAAAACTAATGACGTCTTCAATAAAAATTTGGTCCGACGATCCAAAAAATACAACAGGTTTGAACAAGAAAAACTTTGTACACGAAATATTATCGATCCAAGGGCGCAAAAAAAAAAAATTACTGCTAATGTACGGTATCTCTGTTCAAAATCTATGTCCGTCGCACAAACTACGAACGAAGCTGGCGAACCGGGCACACAATATTATAAGTACAGAGAGCCAGGTGTACCTAACCGAATTTTGGCCGCCCAAAGAGCTGAACTGCGGTTTTAGTTTGAGGGGCAGCTCAAAACTGACGCGAGCTCTTTCTCAGGGCTTCACTCACAATACTCTGCGATGGAGGAAGCAATCAGACTTGACCCAAATGCCCGTTATAGAGCCAATACCTCCAGAAATTTGTGAGGTACTGCGTATAAAACTAGAGCAGCACTCTGAGAGCGCATACGTACCTCCTCTAAGCAAATAAATGTTAACGAAAAATTAAACTGGTTCTGAAACCAGGATTTTGTTCCGATTATTACCAAGACTTGCGCATTAGTGACTCTTTAACACTAGTGGACCCATGGGTGAAGAATTCACGCAATAACCTATACGTTTGCCTAATGCCTCTAAGCCGGTGCGGAATCACCTCTTCTCTTATTTGCTTGTTAATTTTCTTCTTTTCTTCTTTGATCCTTTGTCGTGCTGTCATCCTTAGGTCTTCTATATAGACAGGCAGAAGAAACATCTTGAGTAAAACACTTCAACAAACTTAAACAAAATAGAAGCTTATATACAATGCGTTCGGTCCGTAGCAAAGATACCGTTGATACCGTCTTTCCACCTCAAATATCTGCTTCATCTGAGGTGCTCAAATTTAGACCTATGAAGAGAAAACTGCTTCGTCAAAGGAAAACTGTATGCTAAAATAAATAATTGTTAACTGCTCGTGAAAATTTATGTTTCGTCGGTTTCGTTGACAATTGCATCAAAGTGGGAAGAATAGCTCATGCAACGAAATCATCTGTGGGAAGAAACTACGAATCAAGAAGCATGAG
>LQNS02278174.1:13866487-13879060 GCA_001587735.2 Parhyale hawaiensis
GCAAGGGACGGCAGCAAATGTCACACAGCCAAGGCAAGGGACGGCAGCAAATGTCACACAGCAAAGGCAAGGGACGGCAGCAAATGTCACACAGCCAAGGCAAGGGACGGCAGCAAAAGTCACGCAGCCAAGGCAAGGGACGGCAGCAAAGGTCACACAGCCAAGGCAAGGGACGGCAGCAAAAGTCACACAGCCAAGGCAAGGGACGGCAGCAAATGTCACACAGCAAAGGCAAGGGACGGCAGCAAATGTCACACAGCCAAGGCAAGGGACGGCAGCAAAAGTCACGCAGCCAAGGCAAGGGACGGTAGCAAAGGTCACACAGCCAAGGCAAGGGACGGCTGCTAACGTAAGGCAATGGACGAAGGCAAGCACACACAAAGTGGCGCCGGTTGCCAGGAGATGGTATCGACGGCCATCACAAGCGAGACCTTCAAACCTTTAACAAAGCTCGCAGTGGCCCTAACCTATCGATCTCTGTACCTGCCGTGCGCCCATTCTACGCTGCTATCAGTAGCCATTGGCGCCCAAATCATGAGATACGATGCCTACAAGTGCAAATGGGAAGACATGGCCAGCCTGCGATGTCCAGGTCCAAATGGTAATGTGACAGAATTCCAAGTGTGAATCTAGGGCTATTGAGGTCTGTCGTCTCATTTGAAATGCCACAAAGTGTCGCGGTCAAATTATCTACGAGGGAATGCGGAGACTTGGAACCCAAGTTGTTCTGCAAATGTGGCTGACCTTCAAGTGCTGCAAATTTCGGTTCATCACTAGTGCTCGGTTTCCCATTTTTTTTTTTTTTTTTTTTAGAAAAATGTTGCCGCTTTTCACGTAGAAAGCGCGGGTTAATCGATGCCGAGTTTTTTGTTCTGGAAACGTGGCCAGACATAAACCGGAAATCACTTTTCATAACCAACTACTTTACGTATAAATAGCAATGGGACAAATATTCCAACAGCTAATCACTTGTGATCGGCGTTACAAGTTGTAAGGAAATCTTTGAAAAGCTTCGCCGTAGAAAGCAGCGTCTGCATTGGTGTCGAACTTCCAACGAGCTGCAGTCAGTATTACTATCCACGTTCCACAGTCTTCCCGCCAAATAACTTACTAAATCAAAAGCAGACGCCACATATAAAAAGAAAATATAATTATATATTGGTTCACATTTCGTTTCCTTTACAAGCCCAGCTAAGCACACTGAAAATGGAATTATTTGATGAATCCCATGAAGCTGAACAATAAATTTAATTTTAAAAATAAATATGTAGTATTAAATTAAGCCTATTTGACTATCCAATCGAAAACATAAACAAAACTAGAATAACTTTGCTGTTATTTACCTAATCTTAAATAGCTCCTATTGTAAATTTCCTGCAAAACAAAGTATAATACGAAATCTAAACCGTCAAACAAGACATAACCTAAACTGGAGAAACCTGGCTTCAACAATGATGGTACAAAAATAAATTCACTTTGAAATCAGCGCAAGTATCCGAACGAAAACAATAATTAACGGGAGCAGAAAGAACTGGTTCACAACATGTTTACCCCAAAGAGTGACCTTCAGTTCGATTGTCCCGGCAGGTGGTCTCGACAGGGAGCAGGTGTTTTGCTACAGACGCACACACTGCATCTCATTGGAGGTACACATAGGTATGTACATAGGTAACACACGGCAACTCACACAAAACCTATACACAAGCATATAAACCGCACGCATACACCAATACATATACCTAACACAGCACGCACGCACACCTAGGCTAAGCCTACAAACTTGCGCAATTGTGCATGCATGAACACCTATACAGACATTCACACACACGCACACATACAGCATGAACAAGTACACATCTACACATCATGTGACCTAAATAATAGAAAGCGATTCACAGACCTTGTCCTGTGTCGTGACAAAGAGCAACTGTTCCAGTCATGAATATAGTAAAATGTCACCAACAAAACAGATATATTCTCCTGTAGGTGCTATTCTAGGTAAAGAAATAATTAACTTTTTGTCCTCGAAAAACCCAGTAGGCGAAACAGAAACAAAAATTAATCTATCCATTATCAACAAAAATATCTAGAGCAGCTATATAAAGTTGACAAATTAGACACTGATTTGCGGTACTCACGGCATTTTTCACCCAAGCGTATTACGAAATAACTCGTGTCCTCCCAGATATTCATAACAAGCAACATAGCACAACGTCGAGCCAACAACATTCTGGCATGCATTGTGAGCCCTTACTCCCGAACCGGCATTACAAGACTGTCGCCCATACAGCACCGCTTGCGCCCCGCTACACCGACTCTGAAGTACCTAGCTCATCACGATAGTAGTTACAGTATCAATATCAAAGACACTAGGCTCACTAATTGGGTAACTGGAACGAAACCAATAGCGCGAACGAACACGAAAAACACACGCGCACCAAATGTGTTCCTTTTCTGCGCGATCGAGCACATACGAACAAACTGAGGCGGCGCACTACAGAGCAATGAAGCCAGAAATAGCTCCAGGGATAATGACGATATCAAGGCGGGTTTATTTCACCAAATTCAATTGACAAGAACTAATCCGATTAGCTCTAACTAGTTCGACATGCCACTCTAGATCGAGTTTTGGGTGTTAATAGCATGAGATAGCTGAAAATCCAGCAGGTAAATTTTTGACCGCAGATTGAATTCTTAGCGGTCGCAAGCGTAATCGATTTGCGGTCAACACTTCAATCTCGATGCCACGTAGCAAATCCCCTATTAAAACAAATGGAATTAGGCTACCTTAACCGCGGCGGAAACCCCAAATACGTCAATAATATACTAAAGTAAATTCATTTGACCCTAACATGCAGCACAGTGTATTAATTACTTTGAAATCGTGATATTTCCAGCAGCCTTACTGCCACGCTTTACATAGACAAGGAGGTTACGATCGCACTGGCTCTGGGACGATACGTAACGGTAAGTTAACACGTCAAGTTGCTCCGTCAGCATCGAAACTGCACATCACTCAACCATTCATCTCATTGGTGGCGTGGTCTCGGTACATTTCACAATCGTATTTTTCCTAAAAGAAAGGCAGAATACTACACGAGAAACAGGACCAAGTACGTACCTTTTACAGGGAACGCATACGATCGGGTACGGTACGCGGACTGAATACTAAGAAGTAGAGCCTCAAGACGCTGATGGCATAATTGCCGACAGCGGCGGTCTCAGCGGCAGGGACGGCACTTTACGTTGATGGGCGCAGGGTAGAGAATAGGGAGTGCCGGAGATCGGCATAGTTCTTTTTAGTTAATTCAACAGCTAAGTCTCTCATGTAGGGACCACGAACGGGAGCCATGAAAGATCGGTAGCTACCTACTCTTCGTTTACCCCTACTCTAGAAATCGACTAATGAATTCTTGTATGTAGTTGAGTAACAAATAGTAATATAATGGCATGAAATTTTCAAGAGTTCATTGACCGCCGGACAAACAGAAGGGGTTATATAAAATAACCTAATAGGTAGACACTACTTTCAGTACGCTAGCTCGATAGATGTATAATAAATGCTCCACCACCACACCACGCTCGGTGATATCGCAACACAGGTGTGTTCCAAATATACGCAGTGCCTGTATACAGAAACGAACACCAGGTGCTCTGTGTTCCCAATTCTTCGAAAGGCGTGTACAGCACAAGCTCCTAATTCGAGCTGCTCTAAAACACGTTAGCCTGAATTTGTTGACCTAATCGCTCTATTTCGGAAGGGGGGAGGGCTGCAGCCACTCGAATTGACGAACTTCTGTACCGGTGCAATAAGCCACTTACTATACATGAACGCTAACTAGTTAAAATACGATTAACGTTTATAGGGTACGATCAATTTTTTACTATAAATCATATAAAATAGAAACGTATATCTTTAGGCCAATAATACCACCACAACCCTAACAGAATTTTCGCCTGTCCCCGAAGTCGTTTTTCGATGTTAGCTTCTGGGACAGCCACGGGCTCCTCGGGTGGAGCAGTAGCGCTGAACAACGTCTATGCCTGCCACCTGCTATACTGTGCAGTGCTTGGTGCGCGGCAACTACTTAGCTAATTACTCTAACGCACGTCCCCCACGTCGAATGTGACGAGACTGAAAACACACAAAGGCTGAGGCGTCAATAGGCTACGCTGCTGCAAAAATTTTTGCAATAACATAACACAAGCGATAATATTGGGTATGAGAATTGCGATTCTCGAGCACAGTAATTACTTTTTCACGTACCGATATTATTACCTCCGCCGATAATGTAATATCGTGAACGCCGTCTATAACCAATACTTCGCCAAAAGTCATTGCTTTCAACCTACTGCAGCCACAAAAGCAATGCAGCGACGTACACAAATGGACACAGTAAGCACCGATGGATGAACAGACACAACAACGCATTTGGGTGGTGAGTAGCAGATATGGGGGTCCTTGAGACGGTCGTGTGAACCCGGCACAACAGACCGGACTACCTCACCTGAATATCATCGGGAGGCCGAAGGGTACGATGAGCACAAGAATGGAGTAAAAACCGATAATGCACTAGCTTAACGCACTATCATTATCAACATTTACCACCAGGATCACATGATGGTGTAGACCATTACAGAGATACACAGAAAACATTAATACAGCTCTACCACAGACTCCAATTTTCCTTTTTTTAATATTCGCATAATGGGGCAGAATATAAAGACGGATTGAAAACAAAGAAGTTTGTAAGCGTATTTTGTGAACCCATTGTGCTCTTAATAAAAGTCATTTATTTACTAATTTAATAGCTCGGCCATTATGATCCCACCGCACCATTACACCGCCTCAACAACTTACACATTATTACAGGGAAGCGAAGAGACACGACAAGAGACTCTACTGTAAACTCTTAGTTTTTTTTTTCTTACATACCGTAAGTGATATTGCGGACAATGCTGCGACGAAAGACAAAATAAGAACCGAAGGAAGTCGACACAAGCCAGCGCTCACAATCATGCACGTACGATAAATTACACCACAGGAGACACCTTTTACCAGGTGACTTTTTACAAGGTGTAATGGCGCATAATGTGAGGCCGTAAGGAAAAATACGAAAAACACCACCACGGGAGCAGCAATAGCGTGGTGGTGGCTATTAGGGGCAGAGGCGTGGGACATACACACCGACATGACAGCACCGGAGGGAGGACATACCGAGGTCAGCACGGCGAGTGGCGGCAGGCGGTCGACAGCATTACGACAGGCCCTCATTATATGAGGGGAGCGGGAGAGGCCAAATAAAGATGACTTTTACTGAGGGAACCAAGAAATGCTTCTGTAAAGACAAAAGCGCAATTTAACGAGATTGGGTCTATATGTCGCGTATTTTTGAGGTTAGCATTGTGTACTTACTTACAGTACTATACGTTGCGGGCAATATTGTAAATTACGTGACTAGGATCGTTCGAGCCACTTTCACATTGCATAAATACCTATATTAAGTAAAACATAACAAAATAAAGCCAGAACCCCTCATCAAGTGCTTTAGAGGCTATAAGGACACAAGTACCTATGCAAAGAACAAAAGCTAAATGGTAACGTAATTAGGATCCCTTGTGTCGTTACAACTTTGGTTAATATTGCAGTTGGGACACGTATATACAAATTGCAATTTAACGATGCTAGCATACCTCGAGCACTGTTGTCGCTTAATAATGTAACAGATGAAAATGCAACAGGACGCTACTACGGCCTCTCATAAGCGATACTTCTCTAATATGATTTTCGTCAAAGTTATTCCATGTAGAAAATTGGAGATTAACGCACGGATGGTACGACCTCTTGTCGTAACTTTCACGGTTGTCGTGGTTGCCGAATTTTGAGTCGTAAAAAGTTGAGCGCGTAGGCCTACTTCAATTATTATTATTGCTACTTAAATTATGGTACAAAAGCTACAATTTAACGTTATTATTGCTGACGCATCAACAACTGTTTTCCTAGCCACTGTTACGGTATTCCAAGAATGAAATTAACAGAGACACTGGAGCCGTGAGGCAAGATAAGCGAACATTTCAAGTAAGTGCGAATACTGCACCCAGAAACGGTGCCTAGGTACTGTAATTCGGGATAGAAGTGAACGAACACAGTAAAAACTATGAGTAGAAGGCTCGCATCGACAACATTTCCGCGTACTTGGTACTCGATGCGCATACGGCCTGTCATGATATAGATGTAACAAAAAGAGGCTTAGTACCTATGCATATTTCAAAGGTCAATGACCAGCCCAATTTCATCGCAGGAAGTAACAAACTTCTAAGAAATAGTGAACGCTCACTATATAATCAATGAGTGCGCTCATGATTTTTTTTTTTCATAGCTAATGAAACTGAGCGAAGAAAATCGAGAAACTGTGCGTCTCCATTGTAGAAAATATGAAAGAAATATTCCAACGGAGGCAACACTGTAACCAATAATAACACAATATCAAAGCAGAATATTTTACCGGTCAAAAGCGAATCAATGATAAAGTCCACGGCAACTGCACCGAATGTTTCAGTATGTCGGCCGGTGACCGGAAAGCGACAGCAGAGGTCACACGGGTGTCAGTGGCACTTCTCCGAACTGGGAGCTCTCGGTGAACATGGAACTGTCCGCTGACTCAAGTCCATTAGAAAAGGTCACAGCACCAAACTGTATATATTGGATTCATTTCTCATGCCAAACTTCGCGCTCAATCTGGTAAATAAGTATTCAGAACGGGCCAGAAAAATATTTGAAGCATTGAATCGAACCAGAGAATAGCAAAAAGTAAAAAGTTGAAGCTAAAAATAACCGTGTAACTGAAGCAGCACACCTCAACGCTCTATTTACATGTACAGCTATAGATTTTCGATATTTCAAATCATAAATTTTCTACAACACACTCCCTAAGAGCATTGCGAACACTTATACAATCCAATGATCATACGCAGCTTTGTATTTCAGAGCGAGAAAAAAGTCTTATAGGTAGATAAATGAAACTGATTTTGCTAACAATGTGGCACACAAGAGGAGCAGACCTATTGCTTTATAGTAATTTTTAACTTACATGAACGCTTGAATCAAGTGCGCACAACGTCGTCTATTTCAGCAACATTGCACCTAAATAAAGTATAGAATACACTTTCAAGGTTTCATATTTATAATAACAGCACAGGCCATAGAACACTGCCAATGTTCAATTTGTGGCCCCAAATATTGATAGAAATTCACTGCATACTTTATATCCCTAATAAACCTGTGTTAAGTCCAACGTACACCACAGTTTATGATATGAACACTATGAAAATAAAAATAACTAGAGAAGCGCTCTGAGAGCGCATACCTCCGCCACCCAGAGCAATGTTAACGAAAAATTCAAAATTGATACTGTAACCGCGAATTCATATTGTTCAACACCAAATTTGCAATAGTACCTCTTGACATTTCCAACAGTTCGTGTAATTTTCTCGAATATCTAACCCCAACTTATCGAGTTTTGTTCTGACATAGTCAAACATACAAACAGACGAAGCGATCATCACAAAATATAGTCATTTGTGCCTTTCAACATTTCTAAGAATTCCTGCAAAGTTTGTGATTCGTTCATAACTTTTAGGGTTATTTTACTGACAAAAATAAAAACGTAGAGACAGATAAACATACAGACAAATATACAAAGAAACAAATTACAAAAAAATGGATCATCTGCTCTTCGCAACATTCCTATCGATTCTTGCAAATTGTTTGAGTAATGTCACGAAGGAATAACAGTGAGACAAACGAACAACAAATGGTTGAACGGATCTTCACTAAAAGGAAATAATTTGTTCATCCATACATACGAACAATCCTTGTAAATTTCGTAATGATCCATTCTTAACTTTTAGAGTTATCCTGGTGACAAAGACATAACCTCCTGGCGGAGGTAATGATAAAGGCTCGCTTCGGGATTACATGGAGGCAAATGCAACGCCGTCTTTTTATGACCAGCTAGGCCTAATTTTTTGACATGGGTCACATCTA
The DNA here is from genome assembly GCA_001587735.2 of Parhyale hawaiensis. NCBI lineage: Eukaryota > Metazoa > Arthropoda > Malacostraca > Amphipoda > Hyalidae > Parhyale > Parhyale hawaiensis. Next base: position 13,874,535 of record LQNS02278174.1, read on the forward strand.
GGTCAACCCGCCAAACTGCCTACAAAAAATTACAAAGATTTCTCAACTCCTTCTACCTACCTGTTTTAGGGTGGGCAAACAAATATATATATATATAATTTACAAATATATATACTTAAATCTTCAACGTAAACATTATCACCTCTCTCACATCGTTCGCGGGTGATAAAGACACATGTTTAAAATCTAATCTAAGGTACTAGAAACATTGCTGTTGAAAGGGCAAAAGAGAAGGCACATTAAAAATACATCGAAGATACGACAGCGCTGCATCGATAATACCAAGTAAGCAGAAAAAGGCTGCTAATAAGAACACGCAAGAAGAGCATTATACATGGTGTGACGTGGGCTCGGGGCAGCGTACACCTGCCGTCACCATCGTGATGAAGGCGGAGTGTACACACACGGTAGCTGACGCTAGGCGACTGGTCGGCCACTTCGTCGCGTCACGATAAAAGTAGTAAAGTACGTGCTCAATCGCCGTGCTTTGGCTTCTTAGTACGCCAGGGACACACTAGGCATTCGCACGCGCAACCTGATGAGCGGGTCTGTAGCTCGCGCGTCGTCCCAATACATTGTAAAAGTTGGTAACATTGATACGGAGGCATGCAGGATCTAGCAGCTGCATATCAGGGAATAAAGTTGCGCGTGCGAATGAAGAGTGTGTCCCCGGCATTGTTAGCTAGAGAGTAGACTATGCTTGCAGTTGCTAATATGAAGGCATTAATAGGTACTTAATATGTAGAGTAAATTAATTATTTACGTATCTCTTTAATTGGGACACCCAACTCCGCACAGGCAACGACGTCGTCGTTAGCGACGGACAACCATAAACAAGTAAGCATAACCCTTTAATGCGTGACGTAGGTACCTACCGAATATGGAGCTTACGGAATAGTGCTTTTCCTGAGGGAAACTTCAGGCTGAAATCACGCATTAAAGCTGAAATCACGCATTAAAGCAAAATCAACTATGCTTGGCAGAACTCGCAATTACCATTCCCAAATGAAGCTATACCTATACTCTTATAGTTTAGGGCTCTCTAGTTCTGAAGAACGTACTCTGCGATCCAGAGATACGAAAAGAGATGTGACATGTAGCATTTCCAAGAAAATATCTAAAGGAACTTATTCACAAAACAGGGAAATAGACGAAGCAGCAGCAGGTAACGATAGGAATGCATGCGCAGAAGTCTCAAAGAGAAAAGAAAGACGTCGAGGACAAAGTGAAAGTACCGGTAAGGCAAAGTGAGCTTACGAATGTGGTAGGTATGAACAAAACTGAATATATTAAGACTGTGTATTCGTACGTGAGCAGAGAATAGAGCCGCGAGTGACGTCACAGGCAATCGGACAAGTCGACCTTCATTTTGTGGGAACTTGCCGAAGCGCGGTGAGCTGTGACGTCACTCGTGGCATTGATTTGGTCACGTGAGAGGACGGTACACTGTCTCCACTGTAATCAGTTTAATATAAAACCTCCAGTGTATACAATACGGACAATAACACCTGTCGCACAGGGGTTATTCCCTGTAAATGAGGTATATGCACTTCAACACGTAAAGTTCAAAGCAATACTTTGTATAGTCCTCACTTTAAAGATCGGGACCATTCAGTCGGGGATTGACTGCCAAATCGGCGCCTGGAGCAACAATTGCAGTAATAAAGATAAGTAGCGAGCAGCTATCGCAGGTAAGTGCCGGGAGTCAGTTAGAGGGGACCGTGCACAGCAGTGAAGTGCGGCGGCGCAGGATGGACCGAAGTCCGGCACGCAAGGTTTACTGCACACGGCTGAGCATTCTTGATTCCTTGCTACTTCAGGGCTCACAGCTGTAACTTAGAGGCACTTCGAGTCTGTTCGTGCACAAATTCAAGGCTCCCAGCACACAATACGGTGTCAAGAAAGGAGAGACCTGAAGCATGTCTCGGAAAATGGGGAACCCAAGCACGTGTCACGGTGTAGGTAACACTATAAGGCCGGGGGCACATTGAGCAGGGCAGAGGTACAGAGCAGGGCAGACGCAGGATAGAGCAGGGCAGACGCAGGACAGGGCAGGGCAGCACAGGCGTGGTGAGCATGTTGATACGCAGTCCGTCGTTCTGTGCGGTAGTGTTGATCATGGCTGTGGCCAAAAAAAGTATAATTATGTGGAAATATAGTTTTCTTTCATTCTTTTAGAAACTGAGATAATGCAGTTTACATGAAAAAAAAAGGAATGGTAAAGAAATGAGAATCCCAGAGCATGCTAACCTCTTTTAATTGTAGACTCGACGCAATGTGAGCCCATAACTCGTCCATTTAAGTTCCTCTCATATAGGGCCTAATCAGGATGGCTAGTATCATACAGCACTCTTTGGTGGCGAATGGCCTTTATGAATAGCTCCGTTGATGACATTGTAAGCACTAAATGAGTGAGTTGCTATCAAGCTGCGCCGCACGTGGCCCAGGAAACTGTGTTCGGACGACTGTCAGGGCGACACAGGTTTGTACCTGTGCTGTGCTGTCCTGCGTGTCAATATGCGCGCTTAGGTAACAAACGGTGAGACAGTTTTCTGCCCTGCTCTGTGCAGTGTATTAATTACTGCCTGTATTACTTCCTGTATTAATTATCCTAAAGCAGACCCTGAATTTTTAAAAATACATTAAAAATAGAGTTGTGCAAATACTTATGTCTAGGCACTGTATGCGCTCTTTGTCAACGGCCCAGAAGTGATAAGTAGCCTATACGCGAGGAAAAATATATATTTTTTTAAATGCACGAAAGGGCGAAGAAGCAACTGTACACAAGTACATCACAACGCTTCACCCTATTGTGTGATCCGTTCATCAAACACGCTGGTTCGACAGCGTTAACTGACTGCAGTGGCAAAACTTCAACCCAAACCTCAAGTTTCTTTAGTAACTGATGCAGGCATCACATTCGGGACACACTGCATCACTAGGTAGGTACTAAAGCGCGGCGTATGAAGGTGGTGCCGTCCATAAGCCACAGGTACAGTGTACCCAGGGTGCTGTACCCTACAGGAGTTACCTAGATGCACTCAATATAAAATTAGGTCATCAAAGATAATAATACATGTCTAGAAATATAAGATACAGCAAAAAATTAAGGAATAGTGAAACTTATGGTAGCTATAATAAAAATACAGTTATAGTAAAAGAAAATAGCGCAAGATTAAAATAAAGGTGCAGCAAAGAAATTAGGGTATATATATACCTATCTACATAGTAAAATTTAGGGAATAATAAAAAACTAATGCATCCTAAATCCTAATAATAAATATAGAGAACGGTATTAGAAAAAAATACGGGTAGATTCATAGCTACACGATATATAATTTTCATCTTATGACACGTATAGCTACACGATATATCATTTTCATCTTATGACACGTTTAGATCTTTCCAACTACGTATCCTTACGTTGATTAGAAGTGTTTTTTACACTGTGAGTAAACAATGCGCAGGCAACTATTGGTAAAACAGCATTTCAAGTAGGTCTATGTTACACTCTAGCAAAGGAGCGCAAACAAAGACTAAAATCATTTAGCTTATACAAACCAAATTCTAGTATCTTACTAGCAATAAGTACCACACGGAAAGACTAGTTCTTTATCGAGAGCTAGGTATTACTGTTCTATTACATCAGCACCATTAGCTAAATAACCTAGGCTCCGTGTGGTGTGCCCAGTAATTCATCACAAAACAATTCCTTCGGGCAGATTATGGTCATAAAATGGCACGCAGACACTCGCTGCAAAGCAATTCTTCACTACAATTACAGTCATTACGTAGTAACGTACTACAGGCAAGTACATGATGGACTCAAACGAGGTACCTAGATTCTGCGAAGAATCCTTAGCTACTTCGACATTGAAACATTGAACCGACTTGCCCATGGCTCTTATCCCAACTCTTGGAGAATTCACGGCAGCCGTAGAAATTTAAATAGTAAAACAGCTTCTAGGGCGGCCAACAGTTCTGTTACGTACCCATACAACACACGCAGATCTTAATGACATGAGCATACCATCCCAAGAATTTCGTCCGTCTCTTGTTTCCTGCAAGTCCTAAAATAACCACAGCGCGCTAATCAACTTTTTCTACGAGGATTGGAAACGCGCGCGGAATCGACACAAACTGTAGACGAAGGGCGTAAGGGTTGATCCTCCACAAAATGTCTGTGTCGATTCCAGACCCAAGCGAAAGGCTATAGATCCTCAACAAAAGGAATGCGTCGACGTCAGACCGAGGCAAAAGGCTTGATCCTCTACAAGAAGATTGCGTCGATCCTGAAAAGAGGCGGTATTTCGACTCCGTTGATTACTAACGATAACTCGAGAGAGAGAGAGAGAGAAAAGGATAATAGTACGATAGAATTGAACCAGTGATAGAAATCATAGAATGTTAGTTATAAACTTTGTTTAACCTCCGTAGCCGCAACTCAGGCGTTCCAACAGAGATGAGTGTGTAGTATTTAAATACCACATAATTTGTCGCGTGGCCTACGTGCGCTACTACGGGCA
>LQNS02278174.1:13896675-13912408 GCA_001587735.2 Parhyale hawaiensis
TTGCTTCGGGGTTACCCTTTGAGAAATCCTGTCTCATTCACCTCTATAATAGCGTAACCCAGAGTGAGTAACCCAGCGTAACACCGAGTTACTCTGTGGCAATCTGAATGCGACAGGCCTCAGTTTGCTGCTGCTCTCAGTGATGCGTCGACGGTGGTGGCGGGAGGGTGGGTGAGTCGTCCTTGGAAGTAGGACTTAGTGGGTCGCGAGCAAGGAAGTCTCGACATGTTTACAACGTCGGTAGTAGCTTCACTTGGTCCTGATTGAGCCAAGTAACTACCTACTATAATAGCAAGGAAATGCATACCATAGGTTACGGTCGGTCCAAACAGGATTAGGCATGTCCAGTTGTGCTGAAATCAACCGCAACAAAAAATCAACAACACAGCTAGTCCATAGAAATGGAACAACGCACTACACAATAAAATAGCAACGTGGCAAGGAGATTAACTAGAATAGGTAGTGGCGAAGAAATACAGGCAGATGCCACAAAAAAATATACGCAAAATAGCTTATGACAAAGAAACACTGATACGAGTTGTCAAGTAACAAATGAGGCAACAAAGAATGCGTAAAACAGTTCGTGGCACAGATATATAACCAAGCGATAACCAATAACAAATCTCATGATAGAATGATACCAATACGCGTTAGCAAGCGAAATAGCTGCATCACTACCCTGCTTGCAATGTCAGCTGTACTGCTAACGACAGCGTGTATGCACAGGTGAACATTTTTATGGAAGAGCAAGCATAACTCGAGGTCCGGGTAGAGCAAAAACAATACTTGCGTAAAATAAGCGGTACAAGACACAGAACCACGGCATCTCGTTAATTTAAGCACCGAGGAGGTGGCGGCCACAAGCAGCATGAGACCTCGCTGGAGTTTGGGGTTCAGTTGGCAGGAGAATTTTACTTAACAAGCTATACGAGACAGGAACAACACAGCTCGGGGTTCAGTTAGCAATAACAATTAAATATTTTTAGCAGACAGCAGAAGACACAAGAAGACAACAGCTCGTGGTGCAGTCAACAGGTGCACTTTTTACCAGCACTGCACGACTGATCACAGCTCGTGGTTCAGTAAGCGAACGCAATTTGCTATTTATCACGTAAGAAGACGACATGGAAAGATCACAGCTCGTGGTTCAGTCAGTTACCAAGAACATTAACTCAGTGACACGACTGGAATAGAAGACAAACGAAAGTTTATGGCTGCAGCCAAGGTGCGCAGGTATCGGCCAGGGCGCAGGTGTGTGAGAGGACAGGTGTTCCTGAGCCGAGTCCGCGCCACGTACCGACCTAATGCACATAGGTGAGTCATGCGTGATGTGAATATGAAGTGGCTGCAGGCTAGAGAGCACAGAACAAACAATGTAGACCACTGGATGAAAAGCATTGCTTGTAATTATTAGGTAACAAATGGAGACTTGTATACTGTAGAGAAGGGCTATGTTATGGTAGCTGATACACATAGACCGCACGATATTCAACGGCAAACTCGAAATTACAAGCAAGTCTTGCAACTGACTTATGAAATTTGAATTAAAAGATTTATGTTTCCTTAATCGCTAATAGAGGAAATCCAAAACATCGTACAAACTTTGAAGGTTCAAAAAAGGAATGCATTTATCAAGAAACGCAACTTCGTTAATGAGGGTCGACTATAATCGACAATTCAAGTTCAACTCCTATACTACAACGACCAAAAAAAATAAATTTTAATTCTGTCTTCCACAGAAAAAACAACCGGAAAATATTTTGTTTTTTACTACAAAGAAAGGTACAAATTTTTTCATAACCACCAACATATTTGCGTGAGGTTTCAAGTTAATTAAAATATTTAGATAAGAGTTTTGTTAATCAGTAGGACACTTTTGTGAAGATTGGACTGCCAAGTGGGGGGGGGGGAGCAGTTTACGGGGAATACAGTGACGCACGAAGAACGACGAGCGTGCACGCTATACGCTCGATGACATCATCGCTGTAGAGCACAACACGAGCAATTTCCTGTTCTATTAATCACAGATCCGCTTCATACCTAGTTTTTGATCGCGTCATTGGCGGGCAGCAGCTATCCACACAGTGGCACAGACAAAAACAACAAGTTAAGAGACGCACCGTCAACAGTTCTGGCAAGATAATCAGTTGTACTGTAACTGTCAAGAAAACAAGAGGAGTACCGTAAGTGCCGAGATTACTCTCAGATATGCGGGATTAGATAAAATAAGTACCTATGACTGCCCACCAGTTTCAGAGTCCGGCTCTTTGGAGCTTGGACGCCCCCCCCCCCCTCCCCTCTCCCCAAAGTGCTCGACGCCAACTATGGAGCCCTAGTATATTCTGACGTTCAAAGTTGTTACTTTACTTTGCCGCTCTTCTCCAACCGTGCATAGACAAAGTTTCTAGGCAATTCAGGTAAGAAGCACTTAAACAAAATAGGTAACAATGGTTATATTTCCAAAATTGCCTAGTAGCGGGGTTTGATTTTTTTTTAATCAAAACATGTTTTTTCCATACAGAAAAAAAATAACTTAGCTGCGACATAGACTTCCCTCCGATAACACCCATGCTTCCCTGAATTATTAGACAATAAAGGAAATAAATGTTATTCTTATAGGTTGTAATTCAATTTTTCTTCTGATGATGGGATTCCTAATCCCGAAACATTAAGATTTTAAATTTAGTCGAATTTCATTAGTATTAGATTTTTGCCTTAGTATAATACAGAGAAGCTGTTTAGCATACAGAAACTGCCACAGTGATAGAATACGCCACACTGAGTACCTATGCAGTTACAAATGTTGTTGGATGTATGCGATACCACGGAAGAGGGCTACAGAGATAATGACCTTAGCTTTCAAAACATCAAGCTTCAATTTACGCAGACAATGGACTAAACATTAGGTCCACAAATGATCATCGAACGAGCAGCGCATCATTAGGGTGCTGGTATAATGGGATGTACGACCGGTACTTGTTTACTCGGAAACGTTTATAAACATAGACTACACCATGATATGGTGTAGGTGTAGGTAGTTTGTGGCCAAAGATTTCAGGAATCATATTTCAATTAAGATTGCAGAGTCAAAGTCGTAAGGAGTCGGGTACATGCTTGGTAAGGAGTTAGAGTCGGGTTTTGAATCACTTGACTACGTAGCCCTCATTTCATCGTTAAAATTAACGAGATCTGGGAATAAAGATGCGCTCAAATCGTTAACTTCAGTAAGTTTAACTAATATCAACGTAAATAATAAATGGGATTACCCGAGAGGGCCACTTCAATAAACTTACCAAAGTTGGTGGAACAGATTTCAAAGGTACCACCAAAAAAACCGCAGCTGAAGTACACACAGTTATTAAACTAACTCAATGTAACCTACACAAATATCAACCGATATTTTCTTCTTTTAACTTCTTTAGTACACATCTTTACGAGGGACAATCATTGTAATGTGTGATACAAATTGGAATTTTTCACCTCAAATAAATTTTAAACCAATCAAATTTTTTCAAGAACAAAACGTGAGTCCTTGGAAGAGCTCTGTCTCATTAACCTTTTCTATCGGGGGCTGGAAACACTTTTGCAGGACAGCATTATGGAAGTTACTAGACATGGTCAAAGGTCACTGCATGTTACTTGTCAGGTAGGAGGGTAACCACTTCACCAACCGTAATTTCTGAAAAAAGCGCTTCAATTCCAATAACGTACTTTTTTTATTTTTATTATTTTTTGTTTTTATTACTTTTGTAGGTAATTTAATGTCGCATATTTCACCACCAGTGCGAGTTGTAACTACTACGAAAACACCACTTCGGTAACAGCATACAAATGGTCAGAATTGAAAACGGCACATTAGGCAACAAAAGAATCTGGTGGCTCGTCTCCGCAGGTGACTGGGTAACCCAATAGCAACCAGGCTGTGTTAATTTGATACAAGAGTTCTTTATCCAATATACGGATAAAGTCTTGGTAGCAAGGCAGCATAGACTGATATTAACAGGGTTGATGCGCGTGGAGACCATTAAGGCACCTTTAATGATTGCCATTAACAAACGTTGGAACAAAATGAAAAGGTACAGACGGGTGCTATTTTTGTGAAATGGAGATAATATACACAGACTTCTATAATGAAAATTCAGAATTGGGACAATGAGACGCTGTCAACAGGTGGTGCTCAAACAAAATTCAACCTATCGTTCAGCATAAGTCGTTTTCAGAGTGTTCTTCTCCCAAAATTGCATTGGATGTTTTAAAATCCTGTTACTCTTCCGAAATTCTATTTATAATGGGAACATTAGAAAATATTCAAATAGTGTTATTCATACGAAAATTCATTGACAATGAGCACCTCGAAAGGCAACAACAAACTTCTACGCTAGTGTACACTTGTAAAAATTCACGTCAGAGGGCAGCATTCAAAGGCGTAAAAGATCACGACAAGACGCAAGAGTGGTCCCTAAAGCAGAGAAATTGATCTTAATGCAGGAAGAAAAGACGCAGGGATGAGATCTGAATGGTTGCCGCATCTCGCTCTATTGGAGCGGCGCATTGAGATGCTCAGTGAACATTAAAGACTTCTATTGCTCAGATTCTTTGCGTGTCATTGGAAGAGAACAGCGAGTGATCTTCACATCCTTGACATGAATGGAACTACTTATCAACGTTCTATCTACTGAGTGTTAACACCTGCACCGAAACAAGAGGTAAATAAGGTCTTATCAGCGTAGTATAGCTATGAAGTAATACGGCAACACTTCCAATGCATCAAACAAGAAGTAAGAAAGCTCGATAGTATCGGCGTAGGTACTATCCACTAAGTATTCCACGGTTGCAGCGCATCAAGTCTGTACATGAGCTCCTATCAGTATTAATTTCATTGAGTATTAACACTTCACCTCACTAAGCATGGGAATGCATAACAGCGTTGTAGGTTCTATTCATCATTCATGAAGTGCTACTAAGACTTTCACAGTATCATGCGTATGGGTATCGTTCCATTTCACATATTCTGCTAATAGCTCGATATTATTACCCGGGAACGGCTTCTGACGCTGCCTTTGCCACTCAAAGCCACTCTCTGATCTCAACGATAGTTCCAATCCTACACAGGCGTAGAGATAACAACACCAAGTTTCACTTCATTGACAATAAACGAGTTGCTGCCATGGAATTTCCAAAGAAAGTAACTTAGCTAACGCTGCAAAAACTTCTTCTAATTTTCTGAAGTAAGACGGTGGCAATACACCTAAGTATCTGTTTGTCTCCTGAAACTGTGTACAAAAATTTGACGAAGCATCACAGTAACGTTGAAACTCCCTCGCTTGCCGCAGATTGTCTTAAGCGTCATGAACTTCATTTCCAATATTGGACGCGACATTGCAGTCGCTCAACAAAGACGCAATCAGTGCAAAAACGTTAATTTGACGGTCTGTCTAGTAGAGTACGAGCACTAGCTATACGTCCCGAACTGACGACGCGAAATATGAGAAAACTAAACCAAGATAACAATTCTTCATAAACTTCGAGAAACGGGAGTTAGAGGTTGAACTAAAAAGGTAGCAACGTGCCAAAGATAAAACCAGGGTGGCACGGTGGAACTTTGAGTCTATAACAAAACGGACATTGGAGGAGGAGGGAGCAGGAGGTAGGGGCTGGAGAGGAACACTCGCTTGTTTCACAAGTAGAAGTCGAGGAAAATAAGACTGTTCTTCATCGGACTCTACAACCGGGGATACTTCACGTTCAACCTCGGTCCCATCAAATTAAGTACACTGCAAATCAAGCAAATCATTGCTGGCATTTATTCAACTATATATTCTCACCAGTTCCACTTTGTGATTCCAAATCTAAAGACCGTTTCTCTCTAAAGTGTCCCATTTACAAGTAATCGCATCCTGTTTCTTGTACTTCATCAGTGCTACTACGGCAGAACGTCCACTGGGAGCATTTTCAGAAGAGTCCTATAATACTTATGTACGGTACTCCTACGAGAATGTCAAGTAGCTACCAGATCTTAAAAACCTGACGTACTAGCGAATTTCCAGCTGCATGTTTATACTACGAGAGTCCAATAATGACTCAGGAGCAGTTCCTAAATTTGTGGCAACAGGAAAAGAAGAAAAATTTGTTGCCCTGTGTTACTGATGACCCTGGCCCTGGTCAAATAATTATTGATGACCCAGGTCACGGTCAAATAATTATTAATGACCCAGGTCACGGTCAAATGTCAGCTCCGGTTGGAACTACAGTAGCCTATATATTAAGAGTAGGTAGCGTTGATCCCGATTCCCACACTGGATCAACACGGCATGGATACATAGCGTCGGGGAAAAAAGATGAAGATGAGATTAAAGGTGGTCAGTGAACGTACGAAAAGGAAGGAAATGTAGACGAGAGAAAGATGTTCAATTTAAGCAATCCCACGGATCCTTAAGATCCTAAATTTTATATTGTGATATCCACCGACGATGCCGACAACCAGCTACCATTCATATACTGTTCGATAAATTGCAGCCGAGGTCACGAAATCACGTGGAAGAAATGAGATAGATTAATACCGGAGCAAACACTTGCCGGCTCTGCGTGACAAAGAATAACTTAACTCATATACAACGCGATACTTGACAGGCCACTCAAGATGATAAATCGGTCCAACAGCTGATTGATGAAACTGACAGTAAAATGTTTTCAAATTAATATAGGGATGTCGAAGCAGCAGACGAAGAAGCAAACTGTTCGTGGTACTAATGCATGGGTGGTGAGTGATGCATGGAATGGACTTATCGGAAAAAAAAATTCGGCAATCTTGAATATGACCAAAATACCTGGCCTTTTACAGATGGTAAAATGCGGAGAATCGTGTGTTTCTTGCACATAAAGGTACCTACGCCTTGCGTTACCATGAACGGTTTTTAGCGTTTGAAATCGCTACCTATGTCAACTAGAAAAGATTTTACCGAAGTTTCACCAATCAAGCAGGACCTATCATATCTTCTAGGAGCGGGCGGTCATGTAGGCTATAGCCTAGTGGTAGGTTAAGCTCTACTCTCTAAAGATTAACTGGAACTTCGGTTCATGTTTGAAGTAGCTACCTATCTTCTATGAAAGACACTTCCCCTTAGTATAAATCATAGGGTTAAAATTGACGCATTGCACCTTTAACTCACAACGCCCGCAAATGTAATCGTATATAATTATTCAACAAACAAACAAATGAGAAAGTTAACTAATGGATCCATAGAAAACAGCACGAAGTCCAGGAGCATATACAATTGAACATTTAAGAACCAAAATGCTTGTTTCTTGCAGAAATACCATCGCTTGAACCGTCATCTGACATGAGGAACACTAGAGGTCACTTTGGGGTTTATTGAATCAACGAACGTACCTAGCCTACAACACTATAACGACCAACAATTACACACAAACAACTGATTTAAAAATGCAATATGTATACTTAGCAACGAGCGAAAAACAACTTGTTCTACCTCAGCAAACTATAGAAGCAAAAATTACACACAAACATGAAGGTATAAAGGTCCTTTATACCTTCATGCACACAAATAACTGATTTAAATAACAAAGAGACGTACCTTAAAAAAGCAGCAGAAAATCAGCGGTGGAAGATGTCGATAGCGGGTAGATGGATAGTGCCGCACTGGTGCAGGGAATCCCGTTGAAGATATTGGTCAACGAATCGGACTAGAGATGCTCGACGTAAATAACTGAAGAAGACTTCGACCGTTCGCTTGTTTAGAATATTGGCATCGGATGTTAATATGACGATCTTGCGGTGAATATTGGCGTTCTTTTTCACATTAAATAGGAAATTTCGTTTATTGTAAACGGGAAATCTTTACTGAATAGGGGCGATCATACACTGAATAAGGGAGATTTTGACTTGAATACTGGCGATGTTGTGGTGAATATTTTTGCTCTTTTATTGAAAATGGGAGATCTTTCGTTGAATATTGATCTCTTCCACTAATTTGTTCACATATTATGTAGTTCACTTATAAATGTACAGTGAAAAGGCACTCGCTGAATGAGTAGCAGCGTTAACCTAGTACCTCTACTGGAGCGTAAAAGAACAGGACGCTCGCCGCACTTTTCTTGATATACAGAGAAGAAAACGGATGGGATTCTACGATTTCACCAATAATTAAAAAGTTACACTCTTCCTGTAGCTGTAGTAGTAGCAGCGTTACAAATGATGTATTTTAGCAACACGCATAGTGGTCACAAGGTTTTGAACAAAGACGCTCCGTTTACTCAATGAAATTTAAAATTTAAAGGATGGCACGAGTGTTGAATTTCACAATCAGCCTCGTACAGTGAAGGAGTTTTCATAGCCAGAGATTGCGTTTTCCGAAAGAAAACCGAGACGCAATATGATTTTTTACAGTTTTAGAATTTTTACAGTTACAATTTCGATTGCTTACATTTAAAATGATCTTTTTGGATTATTTCAACTAAAAACCACCAGATTAATATGTCAATGGAAAAAATTACCGAATTCAAGCCGATACTTGCCAGAACAACTAAATTTCATCACTGGGACATCACTCTCGATACTTCATTACAAGCCCGTAGCTATATCTCTTAACACTTCCGAATATTTTTCTTGCTAAGTCACTCAGCTCTATTTTTATTAATACTTGTCAATGCAAGTATCTTTCACGTTTTGATCACACGTTACTTCAAAACTTCTACGTTCCTTGTTGCAATGTCACTCAGATATGTTCTCACTTTCTATATTTCGCTTTCCAGTACGTGACACAGAGTATTTTCATGTTCTTCTGCAGTAATGTCTCGGATGTACTTTTAATGCTTACTATCTCTCATTTGTACTTTACACTTCATATAATACCGTAATTGTAACTAATAAAAGGAATGTCAACAACAGTGAATGTACCTTAACACTTGCCAACCAAAAACAACACCAAAGTATCCGTTTTTTCAGTTATTTTCAAACGAAACTGCATCTAATGTTCAAGGGAATGTAAAGAGCACTTGATGGAATGACCACTGAAATCAGATATAATATTTGCGGAAAAGTTTCACGTTCCACGTGAGATAGACTTTATTTGATCTCCCTTACTATTAACTGTATCGCTAAAAATTTTTGATCAGTTTTGCATAAGCACTTAAATCCACGGGAAAGGGCAAATGAATTTACTATCAACAGGAGGAGACACTTGCAGTTGAAACGGAAGAATCGTCAAGGGATACCTTAAAATAAGTCCTCTGAAATAGACAATAAACACATTATTGAATTACGAACAAAGGGAACCGTAAGGAAACACGCAATAAGAACTGCGTCCAGTAGTGAAAGAAAGAAAATAAATGAACACGTTTACGCATTGCAAAATGTCGTCCATGCTCTTCAACAAGCACCTGCAACCAAGGAGGTTTATTTAGCAGAGCGAGAGAACACTGTCGTTGTTCGCCTGGCAAGCCGGCCGACTAATTTTTCCAGCGTGACTGATCCTAGTGGCACGTATTACTACAAAAATGTATTATACAATCGATACAAAAAAAGAGTAACGTGCAGGCTTGTTAGGATTATTGGAAGAAACAAGCTTGTAAAATATTGCACCCGCCAGGCCCGGTAAGTAACTATATAGACTCCCACTGCTGCTCTGTCTCGCCACAATGCTATATTCCAGCCATTCCACGAACCTACATACAACTTGCTATGTGTCGATTCTCGCCTCTATACGCACCCACTACAATATATATATATATATATATTATATATCCGTATTTTTTGCAGTGTAATAACCAGAAAACTTCAAAAACTCCACTATAGTATTGCAATAAATTTGTGCAGCCAGGTCTCAGCCTTGACGCAAATTTAGCTTCGTCGCCGAGGCTTTTCGTTTTCCCCTCTATCAAACCTCCTTGCCTGCAACATCAAGTCTTCGCTATGTTATAACACTGATTCTCCAAGTCAGCTCCCCTCGTATACAACATAGTGCGTGTTCAAGAAGCATATTGAGTACAAGGAGCAGCAGGAGCCTGACATATTTCCAGCTGAATACAATTCAATAAATTAATCTAAAATCAACCAAAAAATGAAGACAACTAGACCACTCTGAGAGCGCATACTTCCGCCAGGTAGAATTACGTTAACGAAAAATTCAAATTGGTTCTGAAACTATGATTTCCTTTTATCAGCACTGAAACCTAGTCATTTGCGCCTTTTGTCAATACATGTGGTACCAGCTTCTGTAGGTAATTACCCTTGAAGATCCGTTCATAACTTTTAAAGTTATGTTGCTGACAAACATTAGTCACACAAACAGACAAACCAATCACCACCAACATTTGATCATTCATGTGTTTAAACATTTCTAACTTCCTGTAAATTTCATGAAGATCTGTTCATATCTTTTTGAGTTATTTTGCTAACAATCATAATATCAAACACAGACAAAAAAAGGTTAACGAATAGATAATCACAAAAATTTGGTCATTTACTCTGCATGATACTGTATATATATATATACCTAACAATTCATACAAATTTCATCAAAATCCGTCCATAATTTTTTGAGTTATGAAACTCAGAAAAGAGGCAAACGGCAGACAAACATTCAAACTTCTCCAAAAGTTGAACATGCCTAATAAATAGTAATCCCTGTAAATTTCGTATAAAGATCGCGGTCTAGAACTTTTTCAAATATTTTGCTCGCAAACAAGCAGACTCGACAAAAACAAACTCCTTGGCGGAGGTAACAAGAGCACTAATTATGGTTAATTAGATCCTGGACGAGCCCCGACTTCTGGGACACGCTGCAGTATACACAGAATCATGGCTAATATCGATCTCACTTCGTTATAACCTTTGTTCTGAGTGTGTGTTTGTGTGTGCAGCATGTCGTCACGGTAACTAAAGTCGATGCAACAAAGCGTTACGTTTTTAACCTTTAAGTGACTGTTGTACCTAATTGGATGTTCTACATATATTGCTATTCCTTCAGAACTTGACGTGTAATCCAGGTATTGACATCTCTATAGATGCCAGCAGCAAGTGACAATTATTAAAACCAGGGCGTTGTTTTCTTTGGAAATTTGGATACTATATTTAGCTGTCCCTTTAGAATTAGAGCTAGCATTCCATTTATCTTCTAAATTAAACTGAAGGTGAGTTGAAATAAGTAGGTACTATTAAGTGGTCTCTATGAATATTCAACATTAAGCTTTAGCAAGGGCAGTCTTCGTATCGTGAGTGTTAAATAAGGTATGAAAGGGTTAGCAGTGAAAGCATCAGCGAGCATCACAGAGTCCCCAACAATGCTACTGATACGCAACGCAAAACCCTTTTCGTTTGATTTTATAAGATTAAACTGTACGCGGCCCATGCGTAATTTATTTTTTATCTGGCACTTGCATAACTTAGACCTATATTTTCAGCAATTTCTTAACTAGGTTACACTGCCTTATTCCATATATGCTTCAAGTAGGAATGTAATATGACAAATACCCTTGCAGTAAAGCAACACAGACTGGTGAAGGCTGGGGTAAACCGTCAAAAGATTATCTTCGGATCATCAGTCAGACAGTATAGAGGCGTAAGCCTCCCTAAACAAAGCGCGGTAGATGAAAAGAAGGGAGATAGAAACGTGGAATCCATGCATGAGGGTGTTCCCAAGTGAATCAATATGCATGAGTGCAGCACGTCAGGTACAAAGAGGAAGAACAGAAGAAAACAACAGTAGGAGTATGAAGAGTAAAGAAGCAACAGTAGGAGTATGAAGAGTAAAGAAGCAAACAGGATACGAAAGTATGCCCCGTGAGCCAGGGTGAGGTAACGTTGCCAACGGGATTTCCAGAAGTGAAATCTCTCCATTCCATAGGATAGGCGAACCACAGTTACCCAACCCTACGGCCTATCCTATGTCCCTAAGGCAGGGGTGAGCAAACTATGGCCCGCGGGCCACATCAGGACCGTTAGTCTTTTTACTCCGGTCTGCCGGAGATTTCGGGATCTTCTATGCAGGAACCTATTTAAGCGCTTATAAGATTTATTCTAAAATTGCATGTCTGATGCAAAAATATTATTTTATAGCCCACTAAATGAGAATGTAAGTCCTAATAAAGCATTTGTTTTTACGTTTATGATTTGATAGCCTACATATGCCTCAGGTTGTGGCTTAGCCCATCTACCAATTTATATAAGTCCATGTAAACCCTGAGTCAGAAGGTTTGACCACCCCTGCGCTAAGGGTTACACTGTCGAAAGCGGATATCGGTTTCTCGCGCGTAAAGAATTGCTTATGTCGTTCACGATACTATAGGCAGTTCACGGTAAATATTTAGAGGTGCCACATCATAGAGTGGCTTACATTACAACAAAAATCGACGATTAATTGGAATTATACATCGTGCTGGGTGCTTGAGAAAAAAAAAACGTCTTCCAAATATCAAAACAGAATATGAATTTACGATTTTTTGGCCCGGTATCACTATTGCTTTTCGTACATGAAATAAAGGTTTACTTAATGCGTTAAATGGTTTAGGGAGCTCAAGCACTATGTTGCCATGCACAGCCCCGCTAAACCCTGGCCTGCTCTAAAGCAAAGTTTCCTGCTCCATACGTATAGAGTTAACTTGTCGAGTTTTTTGAGATATTAGCACTTGAATTCGCTTTTCAATAATAAAGTATACATACTACATAGATGTAACATGCAACCAAACTTCACGGTCCCCAATGATGTTTTATCGACTCAGCACTCATATAAACAAGGAGTGACTCAGAATACGAGAGCCATCCATATTTTTCCGCCTTGTTCCCACTTAACGCAGCGGTGAAAAACCAACGAATTCAATGTAAAAAAAAAAGGAAAAACAGCGAGTTTACAAGGCCTGTAGCAATCAGGCAGCCGTCAGTTCACTTCCAAGAGCTGTGCTACTGCTAAGCAATCAACAAATGATCCAAAGAACCTTTCGGCTAAATTGGACGTGAAGAGAGGCAAGAGAACACGCTATGCAGCAAGGTATCAAGGCCGGGGAACACACACAACTTGACCTCTTCCCTCACTCGTTCTCGAAACACTGAGGCGGAATGAATGACATCACGCCACGGTCGGTGAGTCTCTCCCGGGCTGCACGGTGCACTAGCAGCCTGCCGCTGGTCATGTGCCACGTCGTTGCCTGGTTAGAGACTTTCCCGAGAGATCCGACTGTGTTTTTTAACCCCTAAAAGCCCAGATTTGGGTTAATTTTTCGGGGTAGCAAAGGAGGAGTTGGAGGTTCTTCGGTGCAAGGAGTCGGGCACCGGCTGATCCTGGGAGTCGAAATCAGAAGTAAACTGTGCTAGTTTGGTATCGTTGAGCATCGGAGTCGGCGGTGTTTGGGTGCTACGAGTCCGAGTCCAACACTTGCTGGTTCCAGGAGTCGGAGTTGGTGCTTCAACCATCCAACCCAGCAACCCTGTTTCGGATATAGTGTATGAAACAGAACCACAAACCGACAGCACTACTGGGTTAACAGCACCCAAATAGTGGCAGAAACAGGACAACCAAAATATAGGTATTAAATTACTTAAATTTCAAAACTCGGGTAGCAACCCGTTTCGCAAATAAAAATTAGACATTAGCAGCGAGAAAACCTATTAACGTTTATTCTGAACACTGTATTAGCGAGAAACTATCTGATATCGAAAAAGAGGTACAACGATACAAAAAATTCAAGAAGACTAATTGAGGTGCTTATACCAGCTCATCAGTAATGTAGACCACTAACTCAAAAAGTAGAAGGAACTCTTTACAACGAATTGAACTTAACAAAATTACTTAGTATTGAGCCATGCCTTCATTCCTCTTGATGCTTTTTAATATTATTTTTATGCGGCATGCTTGCAACAAGGGTTTCAAAGACGGTTAGGGGTGGGTAGATTACCCAAAGTGGGAAGGAGGATGGCAACACGAATAACGTTTACTATCTCAAATTGTTGTCTCATTCTGTCGATATTATTATTATTATTATTAGATTCAGTGTTTAACCACCCTNAGCAGGAACTGCAGCAAGCTGCAACATCTCCTGCGGATAAGACACTCGGGAACCTTGGGTGAGTGATGCCCAAACATATTGTGGCAGGGAAAGAGCCCGCCACAATATGCCCCTGAGGGCTTCTGTCGATATTTCCTACCATCCAACTCCAGAAGTCGAATTAATATCTGGAGAACAGGCTGGATGACGAGGAATGAGCTGTCACTCAGACTTCCCAGGTTTGTAACGCGCGTAGTAAAGGTTCGTATCCCAGGCTTAATTTTTGGGCCAAAGATCGTACGTCGAGAAGTTCGTCGGTCGGGAGGTTCGTAAGTCGAGGATCTACTGTAATTACTTTAAAGGACCGCGAATAACCGAGGGCGTCCCACGAATAATGGGCTGTCGCACTCCAGGCCGTCACAAATAACCGAAACCGTAAAAATGAACCCACGAATATCCAGGGATTACTATGCTCTACATTTAGGATATTTTATACGATATGTTGACTATTTAGATTGTTTTTGCCACTGTATCAGCATTGTTGTTTTTATAATAACACATCTATGTCATACAAGGGGCTATTTTGTCAGGTGGGAAGCCGAATTAGCCCTACAAAACAGTATGCCGAAAAAGCCCGCAAACCCTGCCGAAATAGCCCTCCCTAAAGTAAGCAGCTCTGAGCTATTCTTACGAGATGCTGTTTCGTTGGGGACGGCGAAGTTAGACGCACATGAGCAAGCTACGAACGAAAATACCTATTTTTTTGCACGTGGACAAAAATAAATGTTCGCCTAAAGACTTTTTTGAAACTTTCTGAAACAGGGTTTTTTGCATACTCAACTATGACGTCCAACTGACTTTAATATTGGTCTGGGGGGGGCTTGTTTTTTGTCTCAAATTCAAGACAATTCTGTCACCTTTCAAATGGACCTTGTACCATTTTTCTGCTGTTGAAACTTTTGCCGCAATGACTAAAAAACTGAAAACTTTGCCACGTGCCGAAATATCCCCAGGGGTGATGGAATAGCCCAACCTTACGGTATTGAAGTTTAGCAGTGTCGGTGATATTTAGTGAATTATCATTAGCTGTAGACTATAGCATATAATAAACTAGCACAGTGTTTAGGTTTTCTTGATTGTATTAAAAACAGAGCTGCTTGAGAGTCTGTGAAGATCAAAACATTTTCACTGTTGTGGAGATTGATCGTAGCCCAATTTAAGGCTTCATGAATTGCAAAAAGTTCTGCCCCAAAGGAAGAGACATGCAAAGGAAGTTTCCAGTTCAGAGAAAGGCCCCTGGCTGGAACCAGAAATGCAGCGCNAACCTCAAGTAAAAGTAGAAGATTTTGAGTAAATGAGATCATTAAACAGTTGTTTGATGACCAAAGGTGACATCTCTGACCTAGAGATTGGGGCAAAATTTGTGAGAAGACAACTGGCGGTATTATTTTCCTCTAACTTACATGATTTTTATTATGTTCACTATGTGAATAGGGTCAATTTAAGACAATTTACAGGAATAACATTTCTGTTGAAAATTCTTAGTTTTTGAGATATTTGACTTAGAAGTTCCCATTGTTTTTCTATGGAAGAAATACTGGGCAATCCCATACAAGCAAAATTAGAGTTAGGTGAGGTTAGGTTAGACAACTGGTATCTTGAGTGCCGTGCATATTGATGCAACATATGATAGCTACACAACATGAACATGTAGCTGATATCTTATACACCTTCC
>LQNS02278174.1:13951464-13962578 GCA_001587735.2 Parhyale hawaiensis
GATTTGGTCTTACTGGCATTCAGCTTCATACTCCAGGCCGAGCACCATGCACTAATGCGTGACAAATCCCTATTCGGAGACTGAGCTACAGCATCACGCAGGCGAAGCGCAGGTATCACTGCCATCAAAGTGGAATCGTCGGCATAGTTGATCAACGTGTTTTCAAGCGAAGAGAACATGTCACTAGTATAGAGAATGAACAACAGCGGGATAAGCACACTACCCTGAGGGATACCAGACACCACCCCGACTGAGGCGCTCAAAATGCCGTCAACAGACACGCTCTGCGTTCGCTCAGAAACAAAATCGCGAATGATTGACAAAACCCTACCACCCACACCAAAGGACTCCAGCTTGCATAATAGACCCCTGTGGTTAACCCTGTCAAACGCCGCGCTAAAGTCCAACTGGACAAGGCGTGCCTTCCACTTACAATCCAGCACAGTCTGTAAATGGTGTGATACCGACAACAGAGCGTCACAACAACCCAAGCCAATTCTGTACGCAAACTGACCAGCCGGCAGTAACCCCGTAACTTCAGCGAAACGACCATGCTTACCAGCGATCAATTTCTCTAACACCTTCGACAAAATGGGTCGATAGTTGGCCACACAGGGCGACACCGGACCCTTGGGAATAGGAGTAATATTATCAGTTCGCCAATCGAGGAAAATTTCCTAACCGTATTAGGCGCCAGAAGATCACTTCAAGCTTGGGGGCAAGAACATCAGCCAGCTCCTTATAAAACAAAGGAAACATGCCCACCGGATCCACACCTCCATACGGATCAAGGCCCTCAAGCAGCACCTTGACTGCACCAAATCTGAACGCCAAAGAGTTCAAGCGAGGTTCAGGGTGTCATCCATGATGCGATGCGATAACGTCTCTGCTCTGCTTCCCGTCGAAGTGATCCGACAAAAGCTCCGCCCTTGCCAAGGGATCAGTAATGATGCCCCCACCTGGACCAACAAGGGGCGGCAACCATGGTTCAGCACCGAACACTGAACCCTTTTGCTCACTCCACCATCGATATGGATGGTCAATACGCCGCAGAGACCCACTGGAACGCTGCCTCAGACGACGCTGTGCTTCCTCATACACACGCTTAGCCTCAGCCCTACGATCAACATAGGTCAACCACAACGTGCGGTCACGCGAACGTCGCCATGCCCTATAAGCCGCTTGTTTAGCTTCGAAAGCTAACTGCCACTGGTCGTCAAACGACGGCTTATCTCGAGACCTCACAAGAATAGTCCTCTTAGGGACAAACCTTTCCAAAATGGACACAGTCAAGTCATTAAGCTCAGAGACAGGATCCTCACTATGAATAATCTGGCGCCAAGGTAACGTTCTTACTGCCCGAGTAATAGCCACCCAGTTAGCCATGCTCTTAACAAATACCGCTCTCCTGGTGTCTACCACAGGAACGACGACCTGATTAAGGTCCAAGCACAAAACAAGGTGTGAGTGGTCTGAAGAGCCAACAGGGGAGTTAACTGTCACAGTCATCAAGTCCAGGACATCAGTCATAACGAGGTCGAGACAGTTACCAGCAATATGCGCGGATCCGCGAACTAGCTCCACACAAAAAGACAAGGTGCAAAAGTCCAACGCAGCCACACCATGACAATCAATCGGTGATGCAGATCCCAACCAGTCTGTGTGGTGTGCATTAACATCACCAACAAAAACAAAAGCGGACTTGAGATCCGTGCTCCGGATCGAGGCCATCGCCGTCAATAAATAGTCATAAGGAGAATCATCAGTTGCAGGGCTCCGATATAAGGAGAATAGATAATAATTATTCTGTCGGCCACACACCCTTACAACGATGATCTCATGACAGGCGCATTCGTGCACTGACTGCCGGTAAGCACAAAATCCGCTCCGGACATGAACGGCCATTCCACGGAATCCAGGCCCCGATCCACACAGCCTTCAAAAAGGGGACTGAAAACTCGCCAAGGCAAGCTCAGCGTCGTGCCCTCTGCCAGCCACCAAAGTTTCGGAGCAGCACACAACATCCACACCACGGGACACAAAGTCGAGCTCCGCAAGGTTCGCATACAGTCCTCCAATATCACAGTAGAGAAGACGACACCCCCGAGCCCGACCCGGTCCCGGGTTGCTTTCCACATCCCCACAAAGTAAGAGAAAAAAGAGAAAAAATAAAAGAATATAAACATACAGTAATGTACAAATAAATACAGAAATATACAAAGGAGAAGAAACAAAGAATCTCATAAACAAAGAAGATGATATAAGGCATAATAAAGAAAAAACAAACAAACCGACAGTAACGATAGCCACGAAAGCGGCCAGCTATCTACGCGCCCCAGACCCTGCCATCACCAGTATGGGCTTTGGCCGAAAGGAAGAAGAAGAGAAAGAAAAGGAAAAGAGCATCAGGTGGTACTACCTGATGGAAGAGAGAGAGGAGCAGACTGCTGAAGACTGAGTACCCAGCTATGGCACCAGCCTGTTCATCTCCTCTCAGGGATGCCGTTGGACCAAACGGTCTCATCCTTGCATCAAGCTGTCTGAATAAATGCCTAGTGTGTCCCCAGCATAACGCTCCTGCTCATGACTGACTCGATCGTACATCATGATGTGGAATCCCCACAGTAGTGTATAAGGCCGCGAAATACTCGTTTTTGAGGGTAGGTTCCCCTCGCGCCGCCGGGTCACCACGCCGCCCCTTCAGGTTTCCCAGGCCCCGCCCACTTCCGGTTTGCGCCCCCTAGACCCCCGATAACCAATAGTGCATTGGCCGTTATAAACCGGAAGCTCACGCGCGAGGAGAGCCGCGAGGGTAGGTTACCCTCAAAAACGAGTATTTCGCTGCCTTATACACTACTTACAAGAAACAGGAGATGATTGCTTGAAAGTGGGACGTGATAGAAAAAAAAAAACAGTCTTCAGATTTGGAATTACAATGTGGAAATGCATGATAAAAATACAGTTGAAAGATTCCTGCTACAAATTGCTTGTTCCTCAGTGCACTATTACCAGTATGGATTGTAGATATAGACCGCAAAGCAATAGAGAAATTATACTTTTGGAGCTAAAATAAAATTAAAGAATACATAAAAAATTAACTAGATGACAGCTATGTTTTGGTAAGCGAAAAAGGAAAAATATGCGCAACATACAGTACATTTTCGTTTCCTTTTGAAACGACACCAATGATGCCCAAGATCCAGCTTAATCGAAAGAGATGAAATGATAATTGAGGATTCACCTGGGGTCAATGCGCCTTGTATTCGCGTTCTGCGCCCTTGTCAATCAAATATCGTAAGCCTTAACTTGTCCTGGAGTTTAGTCTTGGGCTTTCACTTCTCCACTTTGGATTTTGTTTCAACCTGTAGGAGTAAACCGACTACTCCCTGGAACTTGATCCAAAGTAGCGAAATGCTACCGTTTAAGTTAATCTAATGCGCTTAGCTGAGCTCGATGGAACTGTCATATGCATGATGCCTTTAGTCTTACCAGTCTTAAGACTGAATTATTGTTTGAATGCTTTTCAGTAACACAGACGTTCGGCTGTCTACTCACATACCCACGGTAGCAGCGGACCTTGCGTGTTGCACAGTTGTGCTGAGGGTCCCGGGAGCGATCCCTATGCCAAGTGAGCGTTCTTTGTGCATGGCGCTCGGCGCACTGAATGAGTAAATTTACTTTGTGTGCATATAACTACCGTTGGGGGTACTTACTTTAAGGTAGGGTGGTGCGGGTCGTTGAACCTTCGCTAATGCGCCATAGTTTTAACGACCCGTGGTCGGCTGCAGCTGTACTTACTCCTCTGGAGCCAGGTGACCTATATCTGCCGCACGAGCCAGTGCGTGTGGGATTCCCAGTGGAGGATGCAGTCAAAGATGACTTTACTTTTACCTCTACCAACAGCACCACGCACTCACACTACAGTATAATCAGAAATATTTTGGTTTGCATTATCCACTACGAACTATACAAAAATTTTTTAATTACGGCTCCTGCTTTAGCATGTGATGACACGCAACAGCTTACCTGGGAAACTCAAGTATATTTACTAACAATCTATTTACTAATGTTTCCAGCTAAAACAATCGATGGAAAGAACATCATGGTGGTTCCAGCTGTAGTTTGGAAATGATCGGCTCGTGTAGCTGCCTTAGAACTCCTTGCTTTAATGACCAAAGTTTTCCGACAGGAAGAAAGGTGAAGAAAAATTTTCTTGCCTCTCTCGTCGACCAGATACACAATGTGATCAAATGAAGAATAATCTTCCAACAGTTACAGTTAAGCTCAGTAATAGTTGAAATTACATACAAAGGGACAGTGACAATATTTCGGCCTATTCGTTGTTCTTACATCAGCGTGTTGCTAAGTTGCCTAAGCGCAAGTTACTTTTCGCTAAGAATCTCTCGTCACTTTTATCTACCGGTTAGATTAATCAGTAAAGTCATTTAATATTCTCTGTTTACAGTATCTTTCCTTTCCAATTCAACCGGCTCAATCTAAAAAAAAATCGGCCATCTTGCATTAGTCTCGATTTCTCATTTAATTAAAGCAGCCTCCATTTTCAAATAAATTCCTAGCATTCTCTCAATGTCCAACTAAAGCTGTTGTATTAATTTAAATCTTCGATCGAGTGTCGTTTCAACGTCCAATCAAGAACTCCTTCATCAAGTTAAAGTGCGATTCCGGTTTCAATTTCTGGTTAACAGTAGCAGTTAGTTCAGTTAAATCTACGAGTTCGGACTACTGTACAAGTCTACCGTGCTGCATTGGTCTCATTTTCCCCAATAAATGTACATCTTATTTTCTCTTAACTTTGCGGACTCGGACTCCGTATCTAATACAAACTGTTCTATTGAATTAAATCCTCGAGTAAGTTCTCGATTCCCCATTATTGTTGGCTGTTGCATTCAATGGAATCTGCGAGTAAAGTCTAAATTTTGTATGACGTTCAGTTCTTAATCTCAGTTAAATCTCAGATTCGACTCGATTTCCTGTTAAGGTTAGCCGTTACATTGAATCAGAACTGGAACTACGACTTTGAATTTCAATTAAGATTTTAGAGAAGCTCTTACTCTAAATTAAATTTGCGCGTAGGGACTCAGTTACTAATTAAGAGCCAATGCATTTAATTCCATCAACTAGTACAACGCAAAGTTCCAATTAAGACCTGTTACTTTCAATTAAACCTGCGAGCAGTGAGGCACAATCCCGCCCAGCTACCTTGGTCACGATTTTTTCCCACACAACTCCTCGACTTTGCCCATTTGTTACCCAGCGAACTGCTCCGGAGTTTGTTGGCTGTTTTGGCGAGCAATCAGAGAGCTACTGCAGGTTGGAGATGCGGGTCTGGTCTGGGGTGCAGACTTATGACGACTTGAGCAGTTGCTGGAGCGGCTAATGTACCACTTGTGTGTTATTGACGGTGTTGTGAGCGATGATTTGTGTCTTTGCCGCTTTGGATTGGCGGTCGGTAGGTGGCGCTGGCCGTGGGGTTGCGTTTCATGAAATTTCTGAGCAGTATAGGTTGTTTATGTACGGATGTTGTAAAAGAAGGACGTAGTATGATAAGATAAACAGGTATATCGTTCCAGTGAGATGATATCGCTTCAGCTTTTACAGAAGATGCAGTTCTGTTCAACTATTATCTTTTCAGCGGAGTAGCAACCACTTTGTTTTATAGACTGACATTCATTGGTGTGATTATTGTTTTTAAGGCGGTCTTAATTACCGGTGAATCTCTGGTAGCATCCACGATGGTAACTTTGATTTTGCATTTAACTGTTCGCGAATCAGTCTACAAAAGCATCACGAGAATGTGCCATTCCAAGCGGTTGAGACGTTTGGTAATTCCAGACTTTGCAGATTCGGTAGAATCGTTCTTGGGGATTTGGTAGACCAGAAAAATGGACTGAGTGTAGATTGATTGCCGCAGTCTCATAGATGATACAAATGTTGTTACTGACGGGTGCTTATGATCTTTCACTGATAGCCTTTAATTTTCTTTTCGGCATTCTGCTGATGTCAGGCTACTTGAAATGAGCAAAGATGAAAACTAGTTGTCCCTGTCCATAATAACAAGAGCAATCAGGAGTAGACCCAAGAACGTTTTCCCAATAGTTATGTTTGATAAATGGGACCTACAAAAGCCACGGCTATGGTAAATATTTAGCATTGTTCATCTTCAATTCATTACACGGGTAAAATTTCCTTTTGCTACCATGCAATAGTGCCATTGTTATTCACGTACAGAGCAACGTGACCTACCAGAGGCACATGGAAAGTCATCCCATTGTTTCAGCTATGTTGGCATATGTTGAGTCGTAATTAGTTAACGAAAGTAACAATACAATACGTTGTGAATTGGCTTACGCTGATGTGTAGGCTTACAAGACTCATACAAAATACCTGGCTAGTTCACTCCAAAGCTTATGCACACTAGTACAATTGGTATACCTGCAGAGCTTGCTGTTTATCCTATACCTACACAAAATGCATTGGACACTTAACTTTCATGCTGAGAGAGTTCTCATGTAATATAGCTCACAAAAAATGGTACTTACCTATTACAGTCAATGCTCATATACTGTGCTATTGAATGGTTTGTCAGTTATCACGCACGAAATTTGAAAATAAGAGTGACTAAAATTTGAATCACCGACAATCTTCATGTTCATACTTGGCTTTTGTTCATGTGTAATGTACAGGAGTGGCAGAGGGTGTCAGTACTGAGTTTACTATGTCTCTACTGATAGACGGAGCTTCAGAAGTGAAAAATGAAAACAATGACTTGAAGAAGATATTCTTCAGTGAATGAGTCATACATGTTCTGAAAATGGTCGTCGGATCACTGAATTAACTGGGTGGCCAGGAAAGCGACTTTGGATTTTTTAAACCTATTGTGTGAAGCTAATTTGCGTAATATGAAGTATATCTATTATCTAGCAATTTGAAATTATTAATAAAGACCTCGAGCTCAGGGCGGTTGTTGACTTATTGTGGCATACGTTGCTCATTGACATTTATCTTTACCGCTACAAAATTCTGTGTGTTCTGTGTATTTTTAAACTTTGACCTTTTTCATTAAACACATGGTCATCAGTTTGGAAAATAATCGCAAATTAGTGGGCTAAATATGCTAGGGGATATCTTTGCAGTTTCAGAGCTTCAAAGAGCATTTATTTATCCACTCAGAAGTCAGATATTGAATATTTACAAAAAGCGGTGATCTTTTGACCTCTTTTGGCCTAATTATGAGCATAATTTGCAAAGTATCCAATTTTACTCTTGGCGTGGTTCAAGACAAACATTTAATGGGTCATTCACTTTCCTATTACCACCCACTCCAGAGTTATGCCAATTTAGTTTCCTCCACCCGCCAAAAAAGCTGTAGCAAAATTGTGAGTCACATCCAACTTCAGCGCCCTAGGAATAGCATTGTCTCCCTATATTCTCAATGGTAATATGAAAGCAATGAAAATATAGGTCACATACTACCACTTACTGTACTTTTGTTAGTTCTAGGGGATGGGGGGGGGAGGGTGTTGCAACGTAAGCCTACTCGTCCCACAGACTATTTAGGTTGTACGGAACCGTGCTTCAATGGGCGACTTGAGTATACTGTATATAGATGACCTGACAATCTGCTACAGTAATTTGAAGGATTCCGTTCATTTATATTCTGCATCTTCTTGTATAAATGATGAAAATAATATAGATGATCAATTCTAGACTTCAGACACCGTGACGTGAGGTTGTCCACTGACACTCCGCAGAGCTTCTTCTCTGTATGGTGCGGTAATTACTAGAAGCTGCCAGCGTAAGCGTAATTCGTAATTGCAAGCACCATTCTTACGGAGGTTTACGGTTTAATATTCTCGATTCATCAAAAATTTCTTCTACTACTAAGCAGCTCTACTTTTGAAGTGATAGCTTTGCCTTGGCTGGTTCGCACACAAATATGGGGCCTCCGTTGGCGCCAGCTCACTGGAGGACGTTTTAGACATTTCTAAATTGTCTGTTGATGGTAAGCTCATTGTTGCAGCTGTAACCGAACATCTCACTGCCTTATTCGGAAAGTTTGAGCAAAGGTTGACAGAGAAGGACGAGGAAATTTGCAAACTCTCCAAATGAGGTGTCTTCACTGCAGCGTAAAGTCGGACAGTTGGAGGAGATGATCGGCGATGCTGACGCCTATGAAGCTCTCCCCTGGAGATATCTCCATGACTCATCGATTGGGAAAGAAGCCACTTCTGCAGCGACCGGATCGCCGTAGCATTGTCGTTAAACTTTGTCGGAGGGACCTCAAAAAATAAAAAAAAAACATTATAAGCTCGCGTAAAGAAGTCAGACCGGGATTTTACGTCAACAAAAGTTTAATTCCTGTGCGTTCTACCAAAGAAGAAGTTCCCCGAGAAGATCCCTGGGCGTTCTTTGATGGACGGCAAACTTTATGCGTGGCCACCCAAACCCTCAGCTTGTGGTGCACGGCATGTCCGTGTGTCCCTATAATACCCACCGCAGTCTTACGGAATTTTGTGAACGTACTCTGGACTGTTAGTTGTAATCCTGATAGGAAAATGGCCCCACTGATTATCTTCTGTGCTCTTCATCTGCTTTCAAGTTTCGCCGGAGTCCTGCTGTGGCTTTCCTTTGCTCCTGCTGCCATGACTATTTTTCCGAGCATGATGTTAATTACCCATTCGTTTGCACCACGGTAGTAATTATTTATTTTGTTTCATTTCATACTAGTGTATTATCCAGTGTTCTATTCCATTTTATATTTTCTGGTGTTTTGTATTGCGTTACTGACGAGCTACTAGCTCATTGTCTATGGAATTTGCCTGTCTCATTTTCCCCTAATTAATGGTGCGCGAGAGTGATCAAGATAACCTAAACCAACAACCTGTCGATAACTGTGTTCATTATTCTGCTGATGACTTTAATGAAACGTTAAGTGGATACAAAACCTCTCATTTATTCATGATGCACCACAACATAAGGTCATTTAAAAAATTATAGCGAGGTCTCCGCCTTTATAGATCCTCTCTGTCATGAGCTTGATGCATTAATATTCTCGGAAACTTGGTTTAGCTCAAGTGACGCTGAGGGCATTGGAAATTTTGTAGCGTATCGCTCTTGTAGGGACAGAAGGATGCGAAGCGGCGTATGTCAAGAAGTATTTTACATCCTGTGTAGTTGAAAACCTAACCACGAACAACGATGTTGTTGAAATGTGCTCCGTTAAGGTTACTTTTACAAATAGTAAAGAAATATACATTATTGGTATTTACCGTCCTCCCAGTGACACAACTGTGGGTGACTTTGCGGTTGCGCTTCAGGGCATGCCTGCTGATTCTGATATAGACAGGAAGACAGTCATTGTTGTCGGTGATTTTTAATATACATATGAATCTGAACCTAAGAGGGCGGGAATTTGTGGACGTATTGCAGAGTCATTTGTTTTTCCCTCAAATCACAGTACCTACTAGGTTAGGTGATAAGAGTAAACCCTTATCGATAATGCGTGGATTAATCAGCCAAGTATGACTACCAGCGGTGTCTTCCCACCTGATATTACTGATCATTTTCCTATATTTGTAATGCCCCTCGTGCACCCCGGGAATAAGCAGATATTTGAACATTTCCGTGATCATTCGGATAGTTGCTTACGGAATTTTGAATCAGCGGTTAAAATTTGTGCGCATGAATTCACTACTGTTTCTACTTTACCGTTATATCAGAAGGTTTCCCTTATTTTTAGTGTATCCTCAGGGAATATTATCGACACTGTCCAATTAGATGCAAATCAATCTCTGTAAATTCCTTGATGAAGCCTAGGATTAGTGGTCAACTGAAACTCCTAATTCAGCATAAACATAACTTATTTCGTTAATATAAAATAGGATTAATTCTCTTTATTACGTACAATCGCTTCAAGAACTACATAACTACTAAACCTGGGTTTGCTAAATGTACTTACTACTTCAACAAATTTAATGCCTGTAAAAGTAATAGCAAAGAAGTTTGGAAAACAGTTATTTCTATTATGAATAAAAGTAGAGCCGAAAATAGCATTAAAATAAATTTCAGAGGGACCCTTGAAACTGACCCAGTTTTACTTTCTAGTATCTTTAATTTCTACTATACTTTCTAGTATAGTAGATGAACTTGAGATATCAGTTCCTACTTGTAACACTAACCCTACTTCATTTATGGATGGGAGTTATGATGGACCTATCCTTCTTCGCTCGTCCTGCTACTGATTCTGAAGTTAGTACTATCTTTTCATCCCTTAAACTGAAAGAAGCTCCTTTGCATAAAATACCTAATTTTATTTATAAGAGAATTTCGGGTATCATATCCAGAATAGTCGCTAGCCTGTTTAATGAATCCATTCCCCTGGTGTTTTTCCTGATGTATTGCATATTGCTCAGATAGTTCCTATTTTTAAAACTTGTGACAAAACATCCGTAGCTAACTATCGATCAATATCAACCCTTCCTATTCTAAGCAAAATTTTTGAAAAGCTAATGTATCAGCGTATTAAATTTGGTCTTATTTAGATAAATTTTCAATTTTATGTAAAACTCAATTTGGATTTAGATCTCAATCCTCCACCCACCTCTGATACAATATGTGAATTTTTGGATCTTGTTTATGGCGCTGTTGAGAACGGGGATTTTTTTCCTCGGGTTATTCTTAGACATTAGTAAGGCATTTGACCCTGTAGACCATAGAATTCTCTTAGAAAAACTGGGGTTACTTGGTTTTAGGCATGGCTGAACAACGTAACAGGTTTACTCATCGCTTGACCATTTTGAGACGGTTCTGCGCATCTGCTCGTGTGACGTCAGGTGGGGAGAAAATCGTCGGTGTTGCACAAGCACCTTATTCATTTATACCAATATTTCCGCCACCATGGGCTGATAATTGATGTTCGGCTATTTTGAGCACAAAAAAAAAATAACTTGGTGAACCTTCTTCTTTCTCCCAAAGCTCCGGAGAAACGGAAAAAGTGAGTTTTGGCAATAAATGAGTATACTAAGTTTTCGCTCTCACCAGTATCGTCTACTGTGCTTCAATCATTTTTTGCCTCTGTAAAATGATAAACTACT
>LQNS02278174.1:14001754-14022101 GCA_001587735.2 Parhyale hawaiensis
CATGGCATGAGCGAGCCTATCATCTGGGTATGCTGGCTCCTCAAGGCACCACTTTAATACCAACATATGGGAGGACCGGGCAAGATAAGGAGGCGGCGCGATCGTCTTCTGATTGCTCAGGTTTTGGCCAATGCAGGCGCCGGGGGTTCGCGACTGCGCGCTCCAGCGCTGGTTTTCCAGCTACGGCCGAGGTACAGAAACTCTACGGCATTCTCTCTCCGACCGTCGTGGAGTGACAGAGGAGCCTTGGTGCGCTCTCAGAGATGTGTTTGTGTCGCGTACATGCGATTTGCTGGTAACTGTGCGGCGTAAGCGGCGATGCCAACTGCGCTTGCGAAAGATGTCCGGCCCAGCGGACCGAAGTGACTGCATGAGGCACAGTTACGGGCACTGTTTTGCCGTTCCCATGGGCAGTGATCTTCCGTGCATGGGTCCCGTAAAGTACCCTGAAATACTGCAGCTTCTTCTTCTCTTGAAAAATAACTCAGTGTCTAGGGTATTTGAAACTATCGTATATTTTAATTATCTGGTATATTATTCTGTTGTACCCATGCGCGGTGATCTTTCGTGTATGGCTTCCCGGTATTGCTCTGCCTTAGTTCATCCTCTTCCTTTCTTGAAATGCCGCGTAGTGTATTCAGGGATGGCAGATTTACGTGTAATCCAGAGGTGACTCATTGGCACTAAACTAGATGATATTTGTTCTGTATTCACGAACTAGTTGACTGCTTCTGACATAAGCTGGGAGCGAGTAGGGGAGAGATGATGAAACCGCTATGCGGTAATTCTGGATGCAATTCTCGAATTGATGAAAGAGTTACAATGTACTGGCATTGTGCAGTGCCTTCATTTAAGTAGCCGCGAACCATTGCAATCTACAGGCCTGCTCACACGACAGTCTTCTCACTGTCCAAATGTTCCGATGTGTTCTAGTAAACACAAGGGTGTGACTTCCAAACAGGACGCTAAAGTGCTAGCCGTCACGTGAGGTGGTCTAGATAGTGTCGCTAGTAAAGTTCAGGAGATGAAATTCAGAGAGTTTCTTAAGTTTCTGCTATTCAGGCGGACACAGCAACGTATTTAGACGCCTAGCTGCTTGATCACGTTCATTTGGTTCTCACTTGAATCCGCCTTAACGTGGATCCTGAATTACTGTTTCTAATTCTGACTTGATTAGCGTCTCATTTTTCGCTCGGCCTCGAAAGAAGATAATGAGGCCTTAGGCTACGGCATAACTTATGACGTAATCGAATACAATTTAGTTATAGTTTCACCTAGTACACCGATATAAAATAAAATTCCAGAAGGCACAGTTGCCATGTACCCACCATAGGTTGTATATCTGAACTAAAACCGAATCTTTCTGTTTTACTTTATACGCACAGGAGTTAGTTTTCAAATATTGCATAAGTGGCCTCCTGGTTTTACCACTCTTCAATCACCATGTACGGGGAGCAAGTTTCACAATAAGCGGCACTTATCTAATCAGGGCACTGTCTTGTTGCTTTCTTGTTTTGCAATAATTTTCAGTTTATAGGTTCATTGCTGCATCTTCATATGCTACATGTTCTTTCCACATCTTCACTTGTAGCAGAGGATGCTCAGTGTCTAGGGAGCTTTAATTACAATCTGAATTGTAATAATGTGGTTGCGGGATTGTTCTCCCCATGAGCGATGATCCCATTGCAAGAGTTTCTAGCTTGCTATGGGACATACGACGCGTCCCTATCTCTGCTCGAAACAACACGTTTAGTGTCGATATGGAGACGCGAACTTTCGAATCTTCTAAATTATCTTAAGCCGGGTATGCTGTCATTATT
Source organism: Parhyale hawaiensis (assembly GCA_001587735.2). Taxonomy (NCBI): domain Eukaryota; kingdom Metazoa; phylum Arthropoda; class Malacostraca; order Amphipoda; family Hyalidae; genus Parhyale; species Parhyale hawaiensis. The sequence continues at coordinate 14,003,575 of LQNS02278174.1, forward strand.
CCCACACGTGGTGGTCCACTCTGCATAAGTTTATCGATTTGCCAAACTATAGACTACATGGTTCCTTTGCTATATATTTGAGATACCGTCGAGTCGCAGTGGTTACTAAATGACTGGTTATGACCCCTAAGAACGTAATGACTAATGAGTTTTTTCTGAAGTCATAGGAGGTCCAAAATCTTGAACATTTTTTTTTTTTGCATATGTAAAGATATTTTTGTTCCATTATACAGTATCTAGTTTTGGTCAAAGGACAAAAAACAGTTGATGCACAAAAATAGGCATGTTTTGTATGTTGTTATTCTTCTATCTGCTTTGATTAATTTTTAAAAAATATCTACGCTATTCGAAATTAGTGTATTTTCAGGAGACATATATAAGTAGGGGTCATTGTAGCTTTGGTACTACTGAAAGAGGTTCCGAATTGAAAAAGTGGGAGAACAGGGTGGTGGGAGGAGAGGATTAGGGTCTATAGAGGCTTGAGCCGTCTTAATATCTGACCTGGAAGCTGCCGGCTACTCTTTTTTGGATCAAGATGAAGAAGGAAGCCGTTAGTTATAATTTTAGGGGAGGTATGCAATTTATTGAAGGTATGTTTTTGTGAATTAAGAAATATGTATATAATTTGGAAAATGTGTTTGTAAATCGCTTGCTTTGATATTTTCTGATATTGTAGGCTCTGTGACGATGGTGGTAAGTACCTCAGAATTTTTTCTATAAGAGTTTTTAATCAACAAATATATTAATAACGATTTCAAGCGATGTCATGCAATTGATAACAGAGCGCTGTGCTAGGTATAAACAAATGACTATATACGGCTTAAGCTAATAATAAAATGCTGCATTTTACTGTGTCTCTTCATTCATCGATGCGCTGGTTATATTCTAACTCACACTCCTCAGAATGACGTCATTTTGTCTGCATATACAAGTTTCTTCAAAAAGTTATAGTGCTACGAATGTTCCTCTTTAATTATTAGTATCAGTTCATAAAATATGACAGAATATGTTAAAAACTACCAATTTTTTTAGCGTTGGTAATGGCGCTATGTCATACAAAAATTGCTAAATTGCACGTGCAATTCAAATTGATCAGGGAGACTTACTGTTCCTAACAAGAGATACTATCTAAGTTAGATACGTTTCCCTGAACCTTGATATCACTTATCTGTATGTACTGTATGAATTTGGTTGGCCCAAACTTAAAGAAACAGCCGGTACATTGTATGTTCATTGGTATAATTTTTATTATCTTTACTTGTTAAGTCTAATAAATATGAGTTATATAAGACCAATAATTATTTAACACGAAAAGTAAGTTTTAACCTCATAAAGAATTGGGACGAATTTCATAATGAGCATAATAATATGTTTGAAATTAAATAATAGAAGAAAATGAAGTCATAGAGTAGATAATGATGATATATGTATGATCCTTCACACTAAAAATGCCGCTGACGCGTTTACAAAATAAATCGCCAAGATAGCAATTTGAACTTGTGTAATAATGTCAGTACCGTCAACCTTTTCTTCCCGGAGCACAACTTGTCATTAAAAACTGCCGCCCATGTTGACACTTCTAGCCTTCAAATCACTTCATAGATTTTCAATTGGGTTTAAATCAGGTGAACACGCTAGTCACCTTGTAAAACGGCGACCAGCGGACCGTTATTGCTGTAAGTATTCCCGATTTTTTTTAAGTGCATGGGATTTCTCATTATCTACTGTAAATATCAGGACTCTCTTCTGACAGTTGCTTCTTCAGCCATAGCTTAAAATTGTCTTCCACAAAGTTGTCACCTTAATTCCGTACGGAACATTCCAAGGACCAACCAACTGGTCCTAAAATTAGGCCAAGTAAAAATATGGCCTTCTATAGCTCATTGCTCTCTTACAAGCATTTCAAACAAAAATTAGGTTTCCCTTACAATCCAGCCATCTGATCAGTCTAGGGTAGCACGACTTTGGTCAGTAAAGTGGATGTTTTTTAAAAAATTGAACTTCATCAAGTCTTTTGTCCATTCAACTTTATTTTTTACGAAGAGCCTTCAGAGGGACCTTGTTCCTTGTTACGTGTTCTGTGTTCATACCTACCTATACTTCAAGAGAGGTGACACCTGGCAGATTTCGAAATATCTTCCCTAGCTCATTGAAACACTCCTTGATTAGCCAGAACCGGATTTTTTATACTTTTCTCGTCATACGTGACTTAACTTAAGTACCCTTATCAATCCTCGAACGGACAACAGATTCCGCATATTCGTGTCTTCACACTTCGATGATCTTATCCCAGGTGCTCTAATATCTCAAGCGTCGTTTTTCGCTTTCCTTAACTTAAGACAATTGTGGTCTTCTCTGTTGATGATCAATCACGAGTTGACCTATAAAGGCGCTTGAACTCGGGCCCTGCCCAATAATTGATTACTGTAAACTGGTTGCAGTTTCACAAAATTGGACGCCTTTTGTTTACGTCTGCGTAGATCCAGTTAATTTTACGTAGATCCAGTTAATTTTACTACACTAAGCGCAGCCAGATAAGACTATCACTTATTACGTCAATATTTTAATGCTAGCTAATGACCATATTTTACTAGGATAATACAATCCAGGAGGAGCACAGCAACGGCTAGCTTCATTCAGTTCCAGCAAAAAAAAAAAAAAAGAAAGAAAAAATACATAAATAAAATACAGAAAAAGAAAAATATGACAAAACGCTGGCTCATATGCCATTTGATACGCACTGTAGTCATAGATATTTTAAATTTTACTTTTTAATTCTAGGTAATATTTTACTGTGCAACAATCACATACTTACGATTAAAAAAATACTTTGAAGAGGGGTGAGATTGGAGCTCAAAGCAATTTTAGGATAAGTCTAAAACATCCACAATTTCCATCAGATGTATCCCCACTGCAGTCCTCTAGACCCCTGAGAAGTGACAGCTGGCTTGTCATATCTGTAATTTATGCGTTTTTTTCCTAAGCAGATACAAATAGAGTCCTTCCGCGGGCACACACAGTGCACTAAGGTATGCGCTGTCATAAAGGCAGAGAAATTCGGAAACACAGACGGACACACTCGCTGTTCCCCATACAGTCATGCTCTCGTTTACGCCACAGCAGGTAGCAGTCAGAGATACGTTGCAAAGAAATTATTCACAAATGATGGAAAATAGAAAGTGTCTTATTGGTGGTAGTTGCTCCTGCATGAGGTATTTTGATCAGTAATCAATATCTCGTTGTGATGATAATAATAACTATCTTGGGAGGAGAAGATGTGATTTTTGTGCTTGAAGGACACTGCATCATCTGCATGCACTATTGGTTACTTTAAGAAACAGTATCGTAAACAAACGAAACATGCGAGTGATTTTTAAATGATGTGGTTCTCTTTAAATAGGAAAAACACAGAAGATAAACAAGAAGTTTAAAAAAAAAAACAAACGAGCTGCATCAGACGCATCAGACTGAGTAGTCTGAGCTATCGAGAGCTACCTAGACTGCATCAGTTAGACGCCAATCTGTTGCCAATACAGTTCTCTGCCCCTGCTAAATTGCATGGGGAACCAATTTCTCTGGCATGCTAGTCGATTTCCAGCTACTGGTATTTACGGATTTAATAGCGGTTAGAAATCATGCCGGAAAATAATATGATGAATGGTAATATCATAATTGCTTCACCAATTCATTGGTACTGTGTTCTTTCTCTGGGTAAAAATAATCATGAAGTTCCTAGCTGATCTGGAAGTTATGAAGGGAAAATTCACATGCGCTTGTTCTTCTTGTATAGATGGATGCCTGCTAGGCTCTAAAAAAGTGCAAGGCTGCAGTCGATCAACAATTTATGAGCTATGGCATCAGAGAAGGAAGGCTCATGTGACAAGTGCGACCCACTCCAGAACATCTGTATTTCTGCTTCGGGTGATTGTTCCTCAATGCCAGAAACGCTAGCACAACAAACAGTGTATCACAAGATATACATACATGTACATGACTGGTCTGGACGCAATTTCGAGAACTTCAGCATACAATACGGCACTCTTGTAACGCCCCACCACTACAGGTATACAGGAAGCTCTGTATTAGCTTCTTATATCACTTCCACATATGTTGAATTTTTATTAATTATTAAAAAAATTACCAGAAGATAGTGTGGAGCAATAGCTGGGCATTTCGCTACCCAATCAAAAATTTTAGGCGGAAATACCGATGATTATGAGCGGAAAGGTTTAAATATAGCAAAATACAAGTGTTTTTTCGGGAAAAAATAATATTCAGTGGAATTCCAATCTCAAATCAAAGGAAACTATAAGCGGTATTCCTCACACACGATTAAGGGTGAATTTCTTTCCATAACCATGGTAGGTTTTCAACGGATTTCCGTACATTCGATCATGAGTGAAATTCCTCCCATTATTTGGGGAAGAGTATGTATGGATGGCCATGGATTATAATGTGGCTAAAATGCCCAACGTAATTGACCAAAATAATTTTTATGACGATAATTTTGAATGCGGAACACCTTAAATGCATATTATATTGCAAAAATTGTGCACATTTTCAGTTTTTTCTTTCCTGTCTATGAATTGCAAAAACTTGCACGGTATGTATGGACGCTAACCGCCTTGACGTTATTCCTATCTATCGTTTCCTGATTTTTTTTACCGCTCTGCCACTTTAGCGTAGTTACCCATCGACAGTATTTGTTTGGTTTATCCCTTGTCGAACAGTATTACAATCTTTGATCCAATATTGCCATCTTTTTTTGTGTTTATATCTGTAAAGTTCTACAATGAATATATTCCCATCAGCTATATGTAACATGATGTCAAGTTTTATAGTATATTTAGTCTTACATACCCTGACAACGGGTACTGCCAAAATCCATCAAGCGATTTGTAACTTCCTCTTAGTTGTGTAGTATAATAGCTCTATACCGACTTAGAGTCAAAGAAGTTGTATATAAATTTAAACGCGCGTGAACTGCACAGACTGTTTCAAGAGCCTGCTCTAGCATCGCTCTGAAGTTTAGAACTTTTTGACGGTTCTGAGCTGCAGGCCTAACACGCACGTATGAATGAAACTACTTTTTTATAAGCAACAATCATTAACAACACAAAGCAGGCATCCTGTGCTGACGCGATTTTGTATCAGAAATAATATACAAATTGCAATATATGTGAATAGGGAGGAAAATGCTATTGACGAATACGGGTAGCAGCAGGTTGGGTAAGTAAGGAAACATGGTTGAAAAGCATCCTTGATTAAGGACTACTTTTCCTCCCCCTTTAATTATGGTTGGAAGCCTTAGAATTAGCCCAACCATAAAGGTTGCAAAGCACCTCATAAACGCCGGTGATTACGAATGATTTGCATCCAAGCTAGAAAATGATCATAGTTGTTTCCTACGATGATTTCTGGTAGGGTAGGCCTAGATGTAACGGAAAGGGCAAGAGCAACTTTGGCCTTGTATAGCTTGGCTCTTTTTTATGGCCTCCACCCAATATATATATTTGTTGGCTCAGTGGTTGAGAAACTAATTGCTCAAAAGTTTGGTAAAACGTCGAGGCGGCTTCAAATGAACCTCTGTCTTCGAGATAATCTATAGACCAATTAACTTTGACATGTTGCCTACAACTAGCACATGTGTAAGTATGTCATACTAACTTTTTCGTCAGAATTATAGGCCTACGTGTTGGTACTACAGAACATTTGTGTTCATGAGCCAACATGTTCATCTGAAATACACGTGTTGGTATATTATGTAAACTAAATTATAGGTAGCGTGTTGAGTTGCCTAGAGCTTCAGTTGTGTCGCTTCATTTTCATCTGTGGCTGCGTTAACTTATCACTGGCCAGGTGGATATTATGGTGTCCATTTCGAAATGTATAGTTGATAGTGTTGTTCCCTTGGGAATTAAAATTCAACTGAAAGGGTAATAGGTTCAGCTTGAGAGTCAATATTTTGCAGTGGGCGAATCGAATGCTCCTTCTACAGTCTACCGTTTCTGTTAAAAATTGATTTTCGCATGCATGAACAACCCTGTTTGATTCGAGATCATGTAAACCCCGTGGGCCTTAGTCCATCAAAGTCTCGATTAAATATCACATTTAGTAAGAACAGTTCCGTTTGTAACACTCAAAAATGTGTACAGCCCACGGTTGACAGGTGTACTACATAAAGTTATCAGATATTAATAAAGTGTTCAGGTGTTGCAACGCGTTAGTTACGTTCCGTAGTGTTGTACGTTCCGTAGTGTTGCATCTTTGTGCAATTTAATTACCCTGCAATACTCCTTGTACCTATGTACAAACAAGAATCCTCGAGCATACCCACAGCTCGTAAAATAGAACGGCATCAGACGACACTCTGACATGCACTGCATCCTCAACCCCAAATAGACTATCTCTCCCATCCTCCTCCCCGGTTAGGGGAGGCTAATCGGCTCTTGGGTAAATAATAAATCCTGTGAAATTCTCAAAAGCTAGCGGGTACTATTGTAACTAACACAATTGGTGAAATGCTTCAGTAATTTGAAAAGAGTCAAATGGGTCATTGAGTAATATATAAAGATTCCTTACTTTATCAGAACTTATCTCCAGACTAATACATAGATAGTTACTTCCCTTTTAAAGTAGTTGCCACTCTCATGTATTCGGTTGCTGGCTTGAGCGCCTCCCATCAACCATTGTTCGTTGCATCTGGCCACAATCCCTTCCGCGGGTCTGGACCCACATTTACTAATGTTACAACATTATAGGCCTTACTAGCTTGTAACTTACAGTCACAACATCTCTACCTAACGGAAGAAAAAAGTCTATAAATCCAATGCTTGTAATTGTAGCGGTGGAGCGTTATGACCAAAGCTTCTGTAGGTCCAAGCTATTTTTGGGCTCTCACATACTAAGAGGTGCTAGCGCTTCGAAATAAACTAGCAAGTAGTACGTAGTTGTCAGATACCATACAGGTAGGGCTTTGAAATAAATGTCATTATTATTATCGAGGGAATTTCACGACCCAATAATTGGATCGGTTGAGCGATGTTGGACTCTACACTCTGGTGCCGGGTCACATTCCGCGACCTAAGGCTCAGAGTACTTTGCGAATGATGTGCGCTGTTCCGAGTAGAGCGCTCTTCTGGAGGGTTCCTGGGTGGAGATGGCCGCACTTCAGCTCTCGGAGGGCAGTCTTGAGATTCTTGGACATGGCCCCCAGAGCTCCGATGACCACTGGAACGACGTCGACCTTCATCTGCCACAGTCTCTGTAGTTCGAAGGCAAGGTCCCGGTAGTTTTCCTTCTTCTCCGCTTCCTTGTCGATGATTCTGGAGTCGAAGGGAATTGAGACGTCGATCAGTTTGGCCGATGGTAAATATTCGTCTTATCCCCCACCCGAGTTATAGTATAGGAAAGGGATTTCTAGTATAATTGAGGCATGCTGAAAACGAAAATGACATTAATTTTTTGTTGAAATTAGGCAAACCAGACCTACGCCTCACCTAACCTGCCCGATATTATGAAGGGGTTTATGCCTAACTACCCGACAGTACGGCCTAAATAGGGGTGAATCTGAGGGATTTTTGCCTAACTACCCGATAATACGGCCTAAAGAGGGGTGAATCTGAAAAAGTTTATGCCTAACTACCCGACAGTACGGCCCAAAGTGGGGCGAGCTTGGCTCTTACGCACACGCATGTAACCTAACCTAAAGCAGCAGCGCGCTTCGACGGGTCAATTAAGAAGCTGAAAAGACGAAAAATTGGCAAAACAAAACAGAATTTCCACAAATAAAGACCTATATATTCTAAATCAGTAATTTTCCACGAATCAAAAGATATCAATATAATTCTGAAGTTCAAGTGGGGGATAAAACGAATATTAGCCTTGGCCGACTTCTCCTGTTTGTCTTTGACGACAATGGCCGGTCGGGTTTGACTAAAGTACTCGATCGGTTTAAATTCTCTTGTCCCAGTAGATCTGCACGGCTTCGTTTTCAAGCACGGGCGTGGGTTCGTGCTCGTACCACCTCTCACTGACCGGGAAGTTATGGATCCGCAGGAGGGTCCAGTGAAGGTGTCGGGCAACTTTATCGTGCCTGCGCTTGTACTCCTTTTGCGCCAGCACTCCGCATTCGCTTATGACGTGGTTGATGGTTTCATTCAAGCTCCTGCAGATTCTACAGGTACTAGGGACGTTTTTCTTGTCGATTTTCTTTTGGATATACCTGGTTCTGAGGGCTTGCTCTTGAGCTGCCAGGATAGCGCCTTCTGTTCCCGTTTCAGCTCACCCCTCAGGAGCCAGTTTCATGAGTCGGGGACTATTTTGTCCTGAAATGCCTCGAGGTACTGGCCGGACATCTTCATGCTCTTCCACTAAGCAGCGTGCCCATAGGTCGCCGCTCTGTTGGGAAAGAGCGCGTTTTTCCGCTTCGACGCAGTCCTCGACGCTGATGAGGCCACGGCCCCCCTCTCTTCTGTCGAGATAGTCTGTCGACGCACGATATTATTATTATTATTATTGCAAGCTTGTACCCACATTGATGGATTTGGACCCTAGTTTGCATGGTTAAATGGCTCATCTGCTGATGCTATTACTGCCTGAGTTAAAGGTTTTAAATTAATATAGACTTGGATGCCTTCAATGTTTTGTATTGAAATATTAAAGAAATGAGGAAAAATAAAGAAAAATATAGTAGCAGGAAGAAAGTAGAAGAGACTTATATCTGTTTCGCTGAGAAATTTGAACAAATGCCTTCATGATTTTCAAACCTCTATAAGTTAATAACAACAGTTGCCAGCTGCTATTTGTTTCTATTATTTCGTATCTAGATATTTGATTTATCGATATTATAGCGGCGGTCTAACTAATTAGCTATAGTTGTGCTCAATATCTGACCTATAAATTTACAAGTAACTTTCTTCTTTACAACAAATATAAGGGACTCGTAGTTATTTATCTTTTACCGCACCGCATTTTGATACTTACGTCGCTTGAACTACATACATTACTTTACTTTTTGCCCATCGTCAGTTGCTTGAAAGAATATCTTCATTGTTAGGCCGCGCTTAACTCACAAACGAATATTAAAGGCATTTTCTATTTCGTAGCTCGCTTCATATCAATAAGGGAATGAGAATTAAAACGGCAGGTTTTCTTTAAGGAGCTTCACAGCTGACTGGCCGTTACGGCCCCTCGAATCTGACTTCGATGGGTGCAGTCGATTGGAAGAATAGGAAGCCATTGCCTGCAGCTGTGGTTCGGGATGCTGTTTTTTCTTGCTTTTGAGTGATAAATTTGTTTAGTTCGAATCATTAAGATATTATAATGCTGATATTGCTTGCAGCTGTGCTTTTATATTGCTATTTTTTCTTGAACTTACGGCGGGTTTTAGGACAATTTGCCCTTGACAATTGTCATCTCTGAGGACAATTACTTTGTTGGACAGTTACCCCCTTTATATCGGTACTTCATCATACCACGCTTAAGAATGCCATTTTGAAATATGATACAATACAAAAATGATCATTTGTAAACTAGTGCGTCCATAAAAAATTCGTAGGATATAATAAATAACGTAACATAGCGCAGCATCACCTATTCGTACCTCACGAAACACAATTATATTTAATTTTAACCATTTTGAACTTAACCTCAACCCAACCTCACCACACGTAACCTTAACCGAAACGTATACTTCAGAGGCGAGCCACGCATCTTATTGATGAATTTCTAATGCGATGAAGTTAGCATTCGATGCATTTACCGTCTCTGAATTTACCGGCGCCAGGAACGATGAATGGATAAAATAATATTAATAAATTGGAACAAAAGATACTTTCAGTTGGCTCGATCGTCTACAGATCTACACGCCCTAACGCGGATCTCGGCAGTGAAATACAAGTAAACACAGATCAGAGAATAAATGCAAGTAAACACAGATCAGAGAATAAAAACAGAAACACCGACCAAAATGGAGAGTTTGAAACCTAATAGTTACTCATTTAAGGTGGGGGTGGGAGGGGCTTCTTCTCAGTCGCAGCTTGTGTACTTCTCCGTAATAATTTGGGACGAGTAGAGGAATGCAACCAATGTTCTTCATTGATGAATACCTTGCATTATATATCATCACACGCAACTCTACGTATATCCATGGGGTAAGTTTAATAAATTAATCACGACTATATAGAACACTACCCTAAAGAACGCCCGAAACAACTCTGATGATTCACTTAAACACCTGCACACGACACACTTTGCCTCCGTTGAGAAGCAAAATCACGAATTATTGATGAGACCCCATCACCTACGTCAAAAGATTTTAGCAATACGAAAGGCTTACGTTAGTGACTCTTTCGAATGTGGCGCTGAAGTGCAACTGAACAAGGCGTGCCTCAAGACAGCGCTAAGTGCCGACTGCAAGTAGTACGACACGGACAACAGAGTGTCACGACAACCCAAACTCTTTCTGTATTCAAACTGACCTGATGGCCGGGAAGATGCCCTTCAGACTTCTTGGGCCGCATTAGGTGAAAAAGTAGTGCGGGATTCTTGCCTATCAGTTATTCATCGTCTTATGCTCCTGGTGAAGGCAAAGGGAACTCATTTTGAAATATGAATGCTGCAATATGTTCTCTACATATATGTAAATATCTATTCCAATTTTCATTTACCTATGTGCACGTAAACTTTAATAATTAAAAAAATTTTCTATGGGTAAATCTTTCCTGGACACCCTGTAAAATAAGTCCGGTCTAAAAACTTGAGAAAATTGCAAGTGTATGGTAGAATACATGTACTTGTACAAATTTAAGTGTGTCCTTTAAATACTTATAAACCCAATTGTTTTGACGCTTAAGAGGCAATCGTACAGTAGAATGATGGATTTTTAATAACTAGAACTTTCACTGAAAGCGAAAGCAGCAAAATATGAATCTTTTTGCACATGACACTTTCAAACTAAGCATTGCCGTTGAAATCGTTTAATTTATCTGTTTTGTATGTCCATTAGTTATGTTTAAGTTTGAATTTTGACTATTAACGTCCTTAATACAGAAGACTTTTAAATATAGCTCTGTTTTTGGGAGAAACTAAATACTGCATGTCGGTCATAAACATTAGGGCGGCCGGCCTCCCTGAAAATTCCAACTTGATAGTCCGTTTATATTACGAGAGATTAAATATAAACTGTTGCTACGTCGAAAATACATTAGTACAAAGAGAGATATAATATTCATGAATGCACATATGTCAACTCACCATAGTTTTCAATGCAGAGGGAAAAATGACAAACTTCCAAAAATTTCCCGGGCCCAACTTGCCAGCCGTGAATGTCTCGAATTTCTCTGACAAAATGGGCATCATGGCGATAGGTTGGTATACCTGCCCACATTTCATGAAATTAGACTTCTTTAAGGGACGAAAAGAGCCCGCAAGTTTTTTTTTTACGAAAGAAGGGAATTGTGCTAGCAGCGTCTGGTCGACCATATGGGTCAAGCCGAGGCCACCGATACTCTCGTACGTTGGCCTCGGTCAAGCTCCTTCAAGAACACCCGTACAGTGCAGGATCGGAATGCCAATGTGTTTAAACAGAGTTTAGGGTAACATCTACGTGGCAATGAACACACATTTCTGCTTGGATTGTTAATGAAGTTCGTTGAATCAAGTTCCGCATTTGATATTAGAATTACTGAAACAGCTTGCAGCAGCTATTTACTCTCTCCTGTGTATTTGTTTATATGTATTACAGTACCATTAACGCGCATCTCAAAACCATCTACATTACGTAAGCAGCTTTAACTCTATGACTGCCATGTAAGTCAGTAAAAACTATTTTAAGACAATACCCATGGAATTTTGTGTCTACCTTTAAAATATTGTTGGATAAATTTTGAAATTGGCACATTTTTTCTTGCTGCCATGGTTGCATGATCGCTGTACTGGTTTAAAAATTTATTGTTTACCATTACCCTATTGATCCGGCCCACAGAGATGACACTGGCTGTCCTACAAGAAAAGTATCTTCGATTTGTCATATTTCATCACAGTGATAAACTAAATCATTATGTACGTTTTTGCATTGCGTGGCTCCTCTAAAGCGTTTATAAATATAATTTTTGATTTGACCTTAGCTTGGACAGAAGCAAGTCGATAGCGTTTTAGAGTAATCCAAAACTACATAGCAAGCGTAATTGAAGTAATAAAAAAATACGCTGCAAATACACTTAAATTAATCCAAATATACATTGTGATAGCAATTACAATTGTGCAAATGTGCGAGAACCTTGCAATCGCAAGTTACTCTCAAAGCAGACTTCTTACTTTGTTAGAAAAAATCTGGATTCAGATACTGCTGCTTAAGCTTTTACACATCTGCTAAAGCAAGCGCAATAGAGGACAATTTCAACTCGGATTGTAAGTGAACGTGACAGTTCGAGCATACGTTTAATTTTACTATCTTAGGAGGCAACAACAGTTTTAATATTAACCAGCTGATAGAAGATATTTTTGCTTTATATTAAGTGTTGTTCAATGCCATCTAAAAACACTATGAACTAGAGCACTCTGCGAGCGCATACACAGCCAAACAAGGCAACGGGAACGAAAAATTCAAACTGGTTCTGAAACCATGATTTTCTGTGAATCAACACCAAAATCTAATCATTATGCCTTTCGATAGTATTAACAGCTTCTGTAATTTTCGTGAAGATCCGTTCATAACTTTTTGAGTCATGCTACTAACAAACATTATGACAAGCATTATCCAAACACACGAACGGACCAACCGATCATCATCAATATTTGATCATTTCTGTCTTTTAACATTACCCACAAGTCCTGTAAATTTCATTCGGATCCATACGTAACTTTTTAAGTCTATTTGCTAACAAGCATAAAACTAAATACAGCGATAAAAACACGAACGAACAGACAAACAAACAAACAGATCATCACAAAAATTTGATCATTTACTCCTCGTGATGTACCCAAAACTCATGCAAATCTCATAAAAATAAATCCATAGCTTTCTGAGTTATGGCATTAAGGAAAATGAGGCAGACAACAAACTAGCGAATCAACGGATCTTCACAAAAGTTAATCATCTGTTCTTCATAACATACCTAAAAATCCCTGTAAATTTCGTCAAAAGCCGTTCACAACATTTTGAGTTGTCAAACAGACAGACAAAGAGACAGACAAACCCGACAAAAACATGACCTCCTTGGCGGAGGTAACAAAGCAGTAATCATTAACTTTAAATCATGCAAACTGTATTTTGTATGACTGCCATCAATTGTACAAAAAATAAACTTTTTGTTTGCTTATAGATAAAGCTTCAAATTTACACTATACACGCATACCCCATTAATTTGCAAATGGACTGAATTGCCTTAATCCTCGATCTCATATTTCATTTGATACACCGAATAATATGCTCGCTAAATATTTATATCAAATTAGGCACCTGCGTTGCTCACTAGATGCCTGTAATCTATTTCCATTCACTAACAATGCATTGACCGGTCATTCTGAGACCTAAGCCTGTCTGCTAGGCCTCTTTCATATGCTCTCGATTGCTGATGGTCTCCCTGATCTGCAATCAGGGTCCTCAGCGGGACTCTTGAACCAGCCCCCCCCCCTCCCATCCTGATCTATGCGTCCTTTTAGTTCCCCGGCTAAGCCATGTTTTGATGCGCTTTGTTCCCGTTTGTCCAGCATTTTCCAGAAAGATCCAGTTTTTGCATTGTTATGACTTACAGGCCACCGCATTACGTAAGTGCTTTGCGTTTTTTTTTTAATTCCTTGTGTTTCCTTTAATAAGTTTTTCATTTACTCTCGATCTGTTAATAGTTTTGTCAGCTCTTTGCATGCATATACTGTATTTATTGATCTTTGGGTGCTTATGCCTGTTTAGAATTTGCCGCTTTCCATCGTGTACATTCCCTTCTATAGCCTGGATCTTATACCCCACGCATCATTCCGTTTTGCCTCTACCCCATCATTCGCTTTGGCAGACTCACCATCTGTCTTCATCGCTTTTTATGTATCTTTCTCTCAGAAGGTTGTCTTGACCACTATTCTACTATAAGCTTTTGGTATCAACCACTTACAATATCTATTTCCACCAGTAATTCTCCTTGACAGCTTGGGTGTTCTACTGCAACCTCTTCTTTGTAGACCTATTGACAATTTAGATCACTTTCCGTACTACATAAATATTCTTTCGTAGACTGTGTCTTCTGTCCATGTCCTCCCCACTTGAAGACCAGCTTATTGCTTCCCTCCCATGCATACACACGTTCCATCAGGAACACAATACCCTCGTACAGAGGACCGTTGAGGGTCATCTTGCTTTACGCAGGGCAACATCGTTAAAGGATCAGTGCGTAGAGAGCCCCCGTATTTGGTAGCAATCACTTAAACACGAACGGGAAATATATTCAATATAGTAGCAACCCTGCTTATGTTACATCAACATGGCCACAGTATCACAAAAAACTAAAATTAAATATGACCGTCATGATACAGGAAATCGAGCTTCTCGCTGAAATGCCACTTGAGTGACGTATAAGAAAAATAATGATGTTAAGGCTCTTTTGTCAATTTATAGAAAATGCGAGCAAATAGATTTTGAAGAAAATGCATTTTATGAAGTGACGCAACAAAGTAAAGTTTCTTCTGTTGGAATGCGACTCACGGGAGCTCAGATTGTGCATAGATATTTAATGAAGGGTAAAAATGGTGTCCAGTTTCTCAGGAAATATAAGGAAGGTGCAAATCAAATTCTAATTACGTATTTCATAAGCGATACCCGAAATATTTGTCCAAAACCACTATATGATGCTAAACTGTTTTCCATTATTATTTGGGTGTACTCTTTATAGATATATACTGGATAACTGGTATCGTAGCTTTCCTTCCTATGATGACCTCTCTAAATTTTTGCAAAATCTGACGAAGCATATTTACCAACTTTGAGGCTCCCACCCGACGAACAGCTTTACGCACGTGGTGGGTAACAAAATTCTTACTCTACTTCTCATCTATTTCTACAAAAAAGATTTATGCCATTTCAAGAAAATAGTAGATATATATATCGCTGTCTGCAGTTCAGTGAGGGTAATACTGATTATTGTTATTCACAATATTATTCTTTATATGTTTTAACTTCACAGCTAAATAAAATTAGACAAAAGTTTGCCGCAGCTATTGGTAATACTGTCGGAATTTTAGGGAGGGAATCAAAGCACGGGTTTAAAAAACGAAGAATAATATTCTGGTACTTCATAACGACCGTCAACAGCGCATGGTTTAATTTAAAAAAATCATCCATAATAGGCATTGGCTATCAAGCAAGAAACACGCAATATTACAAAGCTTCAATATTGGCCATGAACGATGCCCTCCTTTGCATGGGAAGAGAGATGAAACAACCCCTTCGTTTTGGCAAAAAAAAAAAAAATAAAATGTAATTATTGTTATACAGAAACTACAGATATTTTAGAATCACTAACGGCACTTTCCACATTTTTCTTATCTAATTCTTGCTCTGTTTTATTCTCTCCACTTTTAAATAAACTATCTTTATTTTCTTTCCATTCTCACATTGCCTATTACACCAAAGTCCTTACATATTTCGCTCTGTCTTCACTTCTTTCATCGCCCCTATTCCTCTTTATTTCAACCGCGGCCTTTTTTCTTTCCTCGCTGCACTCACCCGCAGCCACTCACTGTCTCACCCACTTCCTCCACTCCCTGTCCGACGCTTCCATTCCTTCCCTTTCAGTCCTCCCAACTCCCTGGCCTCCACTCCCTATCCCTGCCTTCTATTCCCCGACCTCCACTCCCTATCCTCCACTCCCCCATCTCCAGACCTTCGTGTTGCAGTCTCCACGTGGCGCCGTCGCCACTTCGGCTCCCTAAATTACACACTCTAGCCTGTGTAAATGTGTAACACTTTTCGCTGATCATTTTACCCTTAGTCAGTATCACATAACATAGTCGTTGCTCGTAGGAATAACTTGCCTGAAACTTCACGTATGAAATCCGCTGGTTTTTACAGGTTACGAAGATTGCAAGTTTATACAAGAATGCCGTTTTCTCAGTCATTAACTGCTTAGCTTCTGTTTGAATAGATGACGACCCAGCCATATCGGTATCTAAGTTACTATAGTCCCTTAAATTATAGCTGAACGTTTATTGCAGCAAACCCGAACACACTTTTTGGCCGCCCCAGGAGCTGTTGTACGGCTATATCTTCTGAGGAGCCCAAATATTCTTTGAGGGCATTATCATCTTCTCTGTTCTATCATACAAGTAATATTCAGTTTCAGAATTGAGCGCTTCCGACCATCCTTCTATCAGTGTGGCTCAAAGAGGTTTAATGGAAAACTATTATAGATAATTCTATTAAACCTCCTTATTGTGTCCTATATCGCCATGTGAAGCGTAGGTAATAGTATTACTATGACACTCTGTACCATTATATATATATGGCTATTATTGTACTAGGTGATGACTATCATGATTTAGGGAGTATTATTGCGTCTGGTTTTGAGGAATACACGTTTAATAGTGTACAGTACCCTCAGATGCGTACATTATATCCTAACAAAGTAATAATGCTGTGCATCTGCGAAAAATATTTGGAATTAAATCCCAATATGAAAGCTACGCCCTTGCATTTGCTTCGATGAATAATGCATTCAGGAAGCTGGCCAGCGTCGGTCCGGTTACGATACGTACTCTATGGAATCCGGTAGCCCTCCAATTTTTGCCTGGACAGTCATGCTGCAGAGGAAATTACTCCATAGAGAAACTGTTAGGGCGGTTAGCGTATTCCGGATACCGCGGGACTGATAAGTCCCTCTCCCTCCTCACCAGCCTGGCTGATAACCGAGCTTTGGACACCAGGGGACTTTTTGGAATTTGGACTCGTCTTACTGGGATGAAGAGAAAGTGTTACCGTCGTGGTGTAAGATGCGTCGAGATGTTCAAGCTCCAAGATTTGTGAAAATAATATTTTAAATGTGATAGTTTTGGTAAAGTGTTTGCCGAAGAACTCTTAATAAATGCGGTAATTTTTAAGGGAAGAGCTGCTAACGTAGAAAAGAAGTTTACCCGTTCATGCCCGATGCTTTGTGCCAATAGTTCGCTGTAAGAAGAACAAACATATGAGTGACTTTATATTGAGAAAACGACTATCACAGCGATACAGCTGCATATTCTTTGCTTAAATTCAATGTATGTTGCAAAAACATTGCTTTCAAAATATTTATATGTCTTTATTTCTATAGGAATACCATCTATGACCGTGGAGGAGTTGCATATTCTAGATTCAAACTCGAAGTTTTGTGCAAGGCGTCCGCTTTCTGCAGCATCATTGTATACGGCGATTTCCATAGAAAAATCGTCTATGGTTGCTGCCAAATTGGCACTGCGTGTTCCAGTCTCGACATTTTGTGCTAATGGTCAGCTGGCTGAACCATTGCGTACCTTCGGAGTTAGCGTGTCTAATTAATAACATTAACATGCACTCTTTAGACGACAGGCTCGCTAGAACCTACAGGGCTGTCATAAGCCGGTATCGCTGCTTCAATGATTTCTTAAAAAAAATTGGAGAGCTAATACGAGAAGTGCAGTAACGTGTTAATTTACACCTAAGACGTCACTGCACTAGACGTATTTGCCCTCCAGTGATGAAAATACGAAACCACAGACCGAATTACTGTGAGTTAGTCAGTGAGACCGTGTCACTGCTGGGACTGAATCACTGGAATTCAGTCACTTGGACTGAGTCACTGAGACTCACTCACTGGGACTGAATCACTGGAACTGAGTCATTGGGACTAAGTCACTGGGAATGAATCACTGGAACTGAGTTACTCGGGCTGAGTAACTTGGACTGAATCACTGGGACTGAGTCACTGGAACTGAGTCACTGGAACTGAATCACTGGGACTGAATCACTGAAACTGAGTCACTGGGACTGAGTCACTGTGAATGAATCACTGGAATTGAGTCACTGGGACTGAGCTACAGAAACTGAATAAGTGGGACTCAATCACTGGTACTGAATCACTGGGACTGAATCACTGGAACTGAATCACTGGAACTGAATCACTAGGACTGAATCACTGGGACTGAGTCATTGGGGCTGAGTCACTGAAACTGAGTCACTGAGACTGAGTCATTGAGACTGAGTCACTGCGACTGAATTACTGGAACTGAGTCACTGAGACTGAGTTACTGGGACTGAGTCACTGGGACTGAATTACTGGAATTGAATCACTGTGACGAAGTCACTGAGACTGAGCCATTGTGGCTAAGACATTTGGATTGAGTCATTGTGGCTAAGTCACTGTGATTACGTGGGTTCTCTTATCACGGATATTCTATTAGCAGGGTAAATGAGACAAGTAGGTAGATGCAGAACTATATTGTGGTAACGAGTCTCGGCAGGTACACACTGGCTATGCTTTACCACGCGCGCACCTGGGAAATGAGCTGGCGACAATACTGCGTGGTCA
>LQNS02278174.1:14033009-14048963 GCA_001587735.2 Parhyale hawaiensis
CAGCGGCACCTCGCTGTTTACTCTTCGATGATTCCCTTTTGGAGTTTCCAAACTCAGACCTTTAAATAAAATCTCGCTCTCGGCTACCGGTTGAGAATTTTGAGAGGCCGCTGGAGCGGGGACGGCTCCAAGGCTGCGGATATTATATGCACATCTAATTTGAGTCGGTTGGACGTGGCGATGCGCTCTAATATTGAATTGCGGAGTTGCTATGTGAGTACAGAGAAGCTTTGGACTAGGATGGTTTTTGCCGTGAGGTCTGCCTGCTGATTTTGGTGTTACTGGTGTCCTTTTACAGGCTGGTGCTAGCCAAAAGCTGAGGAAACTCTCACTAATGGGGGAAATATTGTGCGCAAAATGTTGTTTCGCTATTCACACTTCAAAATGATCAGATGATCAACAGACTTCGAGCTCTGCTTCAATAAATGACATTGTCAGGGCTACAGGATTAACAGCGTATAAAAATAAATGCAACAAGTAGTTTAATATTGCAGACGCTACCAATTACCTTCACAAATAGTATTAGGTTGAAATTTGAGACAAAATGTCAAGAAAACAATCAGCTGTAGCCGCTACAAAAGCCAACTGGGCCAGGATTGAACAACATAACGTTGTTCAGCCATGAACTGGGCTATCAATATGCCAGTAGATGGCGCTGGGGCGGTTTGTTTACAAAATTTTGCGCATCTGGCCAGTGCATCGCGAGCAAGAGTGCTGCATGATCCATCTTGAAATCTTACGCAACAGAGTGAGGGTTCTGGTTTTTTGACGTCGATTCGGTAGGCTACCGTATGGCACCGGTATAAATGGCGGTTCTTAAGCTGTTTAAAGGCTGCAGTACTGTATAGAGGTAAGGAAACTGTTTGGTGCTTTCCAAAGAGATGCAGACAAGAAGAAGGGTCAAAACCCTTCAGATTAAGGAAATGATCAGTTTAAAATAATTAGTACATAGTAACTTATTTTATCTATGTTCTGTTGCAGGGCGGAGTTCAAATGTCTTGAATTTGTACGTTCTCCAAATTAATTGCGTTTTCAATCTTAGAGATACAGGCGCAGCGTAAGTAACTGCTGCGTTCTGTGGCTTGTTTTTGAGTCGGCCACTGTGGCTGCTGTCGTGTGGCCTTGATGGAGGACTTGACTTTTGTCTCCTCTTTTTTGTGCTATGTCAGGCTACAAAATATGATAAAAATTCGACGCTTCGTTTAAATCCAGCCATTCAGTTTTTTTTTTTTTTTTTTTGATACAGTAAAATTTAGGAAAGTGGCTGTGTGCCTCTGCAGAAAACAAAAAGGCTCACGATACAAGTTCCCTACTGTACAATACAGTACACCAACTCAAGGACAGTTACTGGCGTACAGTCGCGACCAAAAGCAGCGCCCCATGCTGCGAGCAATATTAAATGGCCGGCGTAGCTATCTGATGCATCAGACCAGCAGCTTTTGACCGATTGCTGATGGCAGAGTAGATAGGGTCGGGCTGAGGCTCAGGCGCATTACTGTGATCATACGAACTGCCTGCCTGCCGTGTCCACGTGATCGTGGTCTTCCCTTAGTGCCGTTCTTAGCGTTGCTGCTTACGTACATTTGTAGCCCTATCGAAAAATCGTAGGACTTTGTATCAGCTATCTATGAAAAAAGACATAGATTAATACTAGATTACTAAAACTCTTCGATTGAGGTGGAGTAGCCTATGCAATGGTCACACGCTACAATTGCATACTCAACTGCAGGGGTTCAGATCGTACGTCGTTCATGCTATCGTATCGATGCTGAGGTGTGCGGTAATCAACATTTCTGGATTACCGGTGCTACACCGTAAGCCCGGCCAGTCGAAAATCCTGTCGCAATCATAACCCGAAAAGCGATTGCGACACGAGTGCAATGAAGCAGGTTAACACCAGCGAGGTATCGCGATGCCACGGAACCTCAAAAATATCTGGGTCGTGATCTGGGAAATTTTGTTCATGACGTTATTTGTTTACATCTTGACGGCTGAGACTTGTTCACACCATTGTAAATAAAGTAGTTTTTCGTTTTCACACCTGAAAACATTTTTGTATAATTGTGTATATAATACACAGAGCTTCTTGAATTCTTTCAAATTGCGGAAAAATGCAAGAAATATTACGAGTGACACTGGCTACGCCAAATGAAAATGATTCCGCGGCTAACATTTTATCGAATATTTGTGCAGACTTCCAATGTGTTTACAGGGTCTCTTAATAAATTATTTCGTCCCTAGTGTGAATTCACCTCTATGATATATATTGGGATGTTCTTTTTAATTTTACTGAAAATTTTTTTACGATTGCTTTGCAATGGGAATGGGAATAGTATTCCATGGTGTCAAACCTATATGTTATATCGCGCCATTTAACATTCAGTTTATATGCATCGGACTTCTGCCCCTATGTTTCCCCCGCAAATTCTTTGACGCATTTCCATCATTTTTACTATGAACATTGTCTTAATCTCTATTGGGTGCGAGTAGGCGAGAGTGCGTCCCTGTCTCACGAGACCGAAACATGCAAACGCATTTGCTTGACGCTTCATCACACAAAATATTGTTAAGACTCGGCAGACAAAGTGCATCAAGAGCAATAGGAGAAAACATATTCTTGTATTTGTTGTCCCTCTTCTATCGGCATAATTCCGATCCAAAAGGAAATGAAATTCAATCTTTAGAACGAGAATAGCTATATTTCATGCACCGTTGCCAGTAAAGTACGGACACTTATATATTAAGAGTAGGAGGTGAACCAAGAAGAATGGTATGCTGCAGTGAAATTGTTTGACTATCAGGCCGCAGTCAGCGAAACGGTAAAAATAAAATCTAGCGTATAGCAGTAAAGTTTACGCCTGGTGCACACGCTAGTCAAAAGAATGAGTTTCCACAGCCAATCATCCGAACGTTTTTTTGAGCCCTCGTCAACTCAGCTTTGAAATTGTCAAAAAAATGTGTAAAATGTTGACCACCAGCTGGGTTGGCTCCGAAAGTGCCGTTAGGTAAGATTCGGGCAGCTCTTCAAAACTGGGAAGAGTTATAGCTCGAAATTCTTTGCAAGTGTGTGCTATTGAAATGGACAAATCAACGTATTCGGATGTGAAGATACGATACTTGTTTTTATGACTAGCGTGTGTACAGGCTCTGAACTAGTGTGATGCAACGTAAGCTAGCACTAACAAATATAAGTAATTTCGTGAACCCAGCAGTGCTAAGCTCATTATTTTGACATTACAGAGTGTGTTAATGGTAGAAATAATGCAATTAGCTTAGTGGTCGACACAAAATTTTGTCATTGCTTATACTTTAGTTGATTTTATGCTCGTTAATTGACGGCGCTCGTCTCAGCCGATCTTGTTACAATCACCGACCGTTTTAGGCAACCGTAACATGGGTTGTGGTGGCTATATTTTCCTGGTTGCGGTAGCCCAACGGGCGTGTGTCGCAATCAGCATTTCTGGCCAATTGGGTTACCGGTGCTACACCGGTGACCCAGCCAGTCGCAACCCGTGTCGCAATCATAGCTCAAATGGCGACTGCGACACGGGCTACGGCGATGTAGGTCACCGAGCACAAGCGTCGATTTTGAATAAATGGAACACTAAATTCATTCAAATCCGCAACATAAAAGCTTCTTACGCCGGAATAAGTAAATCTGATCAGTTACCTGGAACTTATGATGACAAGATCCATTTGAAACGGAATTTACCGGTGTTTGAGCTTTCAGCTCTTGTCGCTAGATAGCGTCCTCAGATCCACTTTTCAGGTTACTGTAACCTTCTTTCAGGTTGCAGTAGCTTGGATTTGGTGTGAAAAAAAAAAAAATTACCGTAACCCGAAGAGTGGTTGTGTGCGCGCCATCTAGCGACGATCGAACTAAACTCAACGATTTTGCAAATCCGTTTAAATTGAAACTTTGTCAATGAAAGTAGATACTAAGAAACCGATGTGATTCACTTTTTCTGGTGTACGGAAATTATTTTTTGCTTATCCGAATGGATCTAGCGCTCTTTCTCAAAGGCCTCTGCTTTTTCAAAGGCCTCTACGATCAAAAGGCCTCTGCTTAGCGCGAAGCCACCCTCGAGGCCAAAACGTATATCATGCTCTAGTGTACAAGCTGCTAACCAAAACTTTGGGTGGTACTAAACCACAGTGTTGTCATGTTTAACTGCTCCACGCGGTTGGTACTAGCCTACGCGTTGCAAACTGCATTTATTATTTCACTCTGTATGTGTAGATGCTATGCAAGCATATCTTGCTTAAATAATGAATAGAAAGTCGACGGTAAACTAAAATTTAACGTTTCGAAAATTTTTTCCCATCATCAGAAATTGTAACTAAAAAGTACCAAGGACTTCTCAATCATTGTCTCTTCTAATCCAATCGAACTCCCAACTTTAGAACCCCTTTATATCCATAGAGCAAAACCTAGCCTCAACATTATGACCTCAGCTGTACCTCTTCACACTATCCACTACTAACTAGCTCCACATCTGCCGACTGTACAGGAGCCGACACCCAGATCCTTCTCACAGCTCTGTTCATTCGCTTTTTTGACTATAGCCCATGGTTGACATTTTTCCTCCAACTGTGCATGTTCTGTTCTCTCCGCTCTAGAATCACTATATATCCATAAAACAAAACCTAGTTTCAATATAATGACTACAGCCGTACCACTCGTCACAACCCGTGACTGACACTTTTTCATCTGACTGTACTTGCCCGTTTTCCTCCGCTTCCCTTACAGTCCGACGCTTATATAAGGACCCCAATAGCGCACTATGGCCATTTGCCTTTTAGGTCCCACCCTGTTAACACATGTCCAAACTTAATTCATCTAAGATAAAATTCTTTTAGGCATCCTTTGTAGTTTTTAGTTACAATTTCTGCTGATGGGAAAGAATTCCCGAAATGTTAAATTTTAGTTTACCGTCGACTTTTAATTCATTATTTGTAATTTGCCTTAAGATTGCTTAAATAATGAACCGATTTTTATAATATTTTTGTTTCAGATATTGCCAGCATACAATGAAGTAAAACCAAAAGCAGAGTATCTGCATTTAATGAAATGAAGCTTGCATTTGGACCTGAAGTACATTGGACTTGAACTGTTGCAAAGAACATTAATAATAATAATAGTCTTTACACACGAAAAACATATCTTCCTTGAGCAACTCTGATTTGTACGACCAAAATTTTTGTGCCTAAAGTGCAGTGAACTTGAACTGTTTGAGAGAAACCAGTTCTTTAGCATGAAAATCCCTCTTTGAAGTGTCTGGAAAGGCATAATTGTGAAGAGTGAATGAACTTTCAGTTGTGATTTATTGAAAGACTCGATCGACGAAAAGTGCTGTGTTTCAGCAAAAAACTCATAATTTATAGTGTTAAAAGAATGAAAAGTATTGTGTTTCAGTAGAAAAGACTTGATATTAAGCTTGTGAAAACAGCCGCGCATTAAGCGTTGCATTTCAGTTAAAGTTTTGTTACATATTCTCTTCACAGCAAGGAATGGATACAACTGGAGTAAACTGTCTATTTAAGTCTCGTGAAATCTGTGGCGACCAAAGAAAAGTAACATCACCAGTAAATTATTTTACTTTTATTATGAATTTGCGCGACAGATTAAAAGATTCGACTTCCGGCGGTGAAAAATTGTATTGTGCAATGGGTGAGAGCAGTTTGACGCTAGAGGAAAGATCCAAGCATTTTTTAAATAAGGATTTGAAATCAAACATAAGTTATTTGCAAAGTGCAACTGACTACAGTGGCAAGAAACCTGATTGTAAAATGCATGGAGATCGCGTAAAATTGACTTGGAGACCGTTTGTCTTCGCTGGGGAGTTAAGGAACTGCCTTTACTCCGCTGGGATCCGTGAAAGTGGGAAACTGAAGCGACAACTGCAGGCGGCGCGGCCGAGAACTGTGAAGAGAGCCGCAATGGAGATCATCTGCTGCATCCTTCTGATAAGCTTCGTAGTTCCGGTGGCTCTCGCTAAAAGTGAGTAGTAAATTTTCTTAGTAACGCATGCATCGTTTAATTAGTTACCGACTGGGTGACTGATAAGTATTTTCGTGGGAATAATATTTTGGAAGCAACCATAGAATATGGTCAGTTGCCCGGCAGTGGGTTGATATATTCTAGGCGGCTAGTAACATACAATAACATTCAGTTAAATCATGCATATTGGATGAAGGTAAGAGATATTAATTATATAGTAGAAGTGATGTTGTGGTGAAGAAATATCGTATTTATTCAAGATAGATATGCAGTGCAGTTCTTGTAGGCTATATGGCAAATAGTGATAAAAATTATTGTCCACAAGCTATTGCTGATAGCTTTCTAATATATTCCTAGGAGAGATTAAACTGCCAACCTCGTCGTGCGAATAAACATGCTGGTTTATTTCCTTCTTGCGAAATATGGTTTTCAGAGTTGTGATTTTAGAGGCGCGTCTTGACTGAGAGAGGTATTGAAAAAGCAGACTTTATATTAGTTTTATTAGTTTCCTGTAACTCAATCTCCCATCGCCTGTCTTAAAGAAACAATCTTTACTACCAGTCGTCTCGATGCCATCTTCCTGGAGAAACATGAATTCTTGCCATATGCACTGCATCATTGCTACAAAATTAATTGTACGGTGAAGTTTTAGTTATACAGTAGGCGAACCTAATGTTTAAGTTATTCACTTTACAGCAGGTAATTAAATGCACCTAAGGAATCACAGGATAATACCTCCTGAAAAGTAGGCCATGGCGCACAGCTTTAACGTAGATCACTTCTAGGAGAAGGGCAAGATGTTGGACGACCTGTCAAGTAAAAATAATTTTTTCTAGCGTTGATGCAATTGTTTGAACGCCCTCTATGTAATACCCTGGTTGTCATACGGTGAGCTGAACTTACAGTATAAAACCAGGAGTCTTATCGAACGTCACTGTAAGGAGATGTAGCGCTTGGGAACGCTCTGATTTGTATATAGTAAAACACCTTCAACATAACTTTGGATTCTTGTAAACAAAGCATTGTTTGAATTTTTCTCCATGAAGAACCATGGACGTTATGAATAACCCTGGGATAAAACCAGGCGTTCAGCGTAGACCACTAAGGACGGCCAGCCTTGGGAACGCCGGGACTAGAGATAGGAAGACCCAGTTTACCTGCGGAAGTGTCCCAGAAGCGTGCCGCTGAGTGAGACGGATGGAGTCTCTCCTCCACCATCAAAAACCCCATAAGAATTTCGTAGAAAATTTTGTCACTCACTGGAGACACTTTGGTTTATTTTGAGGGAGGCTCTCTGCTCCCTGCGTGCTTCTGAAAGTTATTGATAATGCTTGCGTGAAGGATAGGCCGGTGCTGCTGTTAGCCTTATGATGAATTTGAAATATATTTAGATTCGGTGAAAGGAATAAGCCGTAAGGCGGTTGGAGTCATTAGCTCAAGTAAATATTAGACCAGTGTCGCTACAATAATAATACCAGATGTAAAACGAATGAAACCATCTTTACCATTGCAGCACTACAACACTAAGTAGACACACAACAAATCAAACCATCATTACCATTGCAGCACTACAACACTAAGTAGACACACAACAAATCAAACCATCATTACCATTGCAGCACTACAACACTAAGTAGACACACAACAAATCAAACCATCATTACCACTGCAGCACTACAACTCGAACAAGACACACACACAACAGACATCATTATAAACCACTGCCCCCGAGCTCAAACACACATACATACGCACAACACAAGAGGCACTCAGCCGAGCTAATCTAACCGAATATTACCGTCGTTGTCTGTCGAGTGGCCTGTTGTAAGCCAAATTGTTTGTTACCCTCCACTGTAATGTAGCGAGCGACTCTCCAGCTCTGTTGTTTGATACCGGGTCGTCAGCTTGTTATAGAGACAGTTTGGTTTAAGTCTTCTGGTATGAATGATTAAATTATTACATAACACAGTGTTTTTAGAGCGTTTTAATTTCTAGGAGTGGGAATATAATTAATATCGATAGTGCGTCGAAGAAAAAGTTTTATCTGGGTCGTCATCTAGTTATGGAATAGCTCGGGGGAGGTTTTCTGAAATGAGTGATTAATTTTGATACAACTAGTGCATATCGCCGTCAAAAATGACGGTAATGAATTCCTGTTGAACTTCATATTGTTCTTGCTTATGGTACGGATATTGATGCAAAAGAGACACCATGCCTGCAGACTGATCTCATCGATGCCAACACAAATTCTTGGCAGCAGAATTTCCCTCCCATAAACAAAATACCGAATATTACGTGTCAGAAAGTCTGAAGCATAAAGAAAATAGAGTAAAACAAACACAAAATTTACCGGAAACGCTTCTCTCTGATGGCGGCATTTATCGCTAGTCGTTAGGTACATGCTATAATTGCTAGGTTATGCCTCTCGGAGCAATTAGCAGTGGGGATTTACGCCTCGGCCCTCTATGAGCTGTCACCAATATGTCAGTATCATTTAGATATTTGAGAGAGAAAATAAAAAGAGAATAAGCTCACCCAAAGCGATCGTCGTGCAAACACGATGAACTGCTGCAGATCCGCAGAGCTCGGACGATAGTTGGGGCATGAAACCCAGTGGATTAGGGTGGCCTCTGAACATTGGTCGTTAGGAGTTTTTACTCCTAGAGTAAGAATTCGTAGCTGTGAAGAGTGTTGCCCTCATTATTTGTCCGACAACGCGGAGGAGAGTCCATTCCATATGTTTGATGTTCACCATGAAGTATATATGGAAAAAGCTGCTAGGGATCTTAATGTTGAGTTCCTGGTCGTTGTTTCACAAGCGATCATAAATATCTAGGTTAAAAAGTCCCGCTGTAGGTACGTCGTTGAAGCAATTCAAGTAGTTGAATGTTTCTATCAGCTGCCCTCTGTTTCGTCTTTGCTTGAGAGAGATGAGTCCCACTTCTTATAGGCTACACTTGCATGACTTGTTTCGGAGCTGAGGTATGAATTTTACTGCATTACGTGGGATTACAACCATTTTATCGATATCGTTGCACTGATGTGGTGACCAGAATTAAGCAGTAAGATTCTAAATGTGGGCCACTAGCTCTTTGTACAAAGGAGTGATTGTGTCCATGGATTTATACTCAAAATTGATGGTGAAGAATCCCAGTAATCTTTTTGCCATTTGGACACTTATGCCAACTTGCTGACTGTGCTGTAGTTTGTTTGTGATAGTTTTTGCATGTTACGTTGTTGGGCGACAGCTGCTAATTTTGTCCTGCTCATTTTTAAGTGGGCTGAGGTATTGTTCGGCTCTGACCCTTCGTACATTACCGGACATTTGTCGACATTAAAGCCCATCTATCACGTCGCATTCCATTCTATGCGGCAATCGAGGTCTTGTTAGAGTTGAATTCTATCCCTTGCAGGATGACATAGTTCGGTGTCAGTTGCAAATTTGATTTTATGATCAAGAGCATTGATGTAAATTGTGAACAGAAGAGGGCCAAGCACGTTACCTTGTGGAAATCCCGATGAGACAGGCATCCAGTCGCTGGTCTTTCGTTCCAGCTTCACTCGCTGCTGTCGACCAGTGAGACCATGCTTGGATCCAGAGTGAATAGTTTTGCTGGATGCCAAGGGCTTTCAATTTTTTATTGCAGCTTCTTCTATTTTGAAAGCTAGGCTTGGTGTCGGAAATGAGGTGGTGCATCTTCAGGCTGTCATTGATGCCCATCTTTAGGAGACATTCTATGGTTTTGCTGACGATCGAGGTAAGGCTGATTGGTCATTAGTTAAAGCATAGACCACACAATGCATTGACTGGACACTATACCCTAATGCAGATATCGGTCCCGCAATTTGGCCTGATGTACGGCGCCGCAGATGCATTTTTATATGTTCTCCAATTGCTTTTTCATACTTTGTTTAGGCTATTTGACTTAATTCATTTACATTCAGTAATGACTAGCAAACCTGTGCATACTTTTAAAACTTCTATACGCAACAAATTTACAAATACATTAAGGCATGAAGTGTAATTACGTAGAGCAATTGTTTATGACATCTTTTGATATTTGCAGTAACCTATTTTGCAATAGTTAGTGAAATAAGCAGTCTCAGTTTTTAGAACAGAAGCTTCTGAAATTCGTGGTATGCTCATTTGTAATGAAATGCCAAGTAAACAGCTGCTGAAAAGGTTAATGAAATTTATTTGGTATACGGGCTAAGCGAGAAAATCAGAACAGACTGCAGAGCTGAAAGGTGAGTTGGAGCAGCTTGCAGCTATAAAGTGATGGAGCCCAACCACTAGTGAAGTGATTAAGCACTGGAGTCCAGGAAGTGATCACGCATTGGAAGCAGTGAAGTGATCTAACACTGAAAACAGTAAAGTGATATAACATTGGCAGCAGTGGAGTGATATAGCACTGGCGGCCGTGAGGTGATATTGCATTGGCAACGGTGAAGTGATGTAACTTTGACAGCTGTTAAGTGATTTATCATGGGCCGCCCTGAAATGATGAAATGTAGGCCACTGTGAAGTGATTTGAATCCGGTAACCATGATGTGTTTCAACTTAGGCCACCAAAAAGTTATGCAACATAGGAAACCGCGAAGTGATATAACGTAGGCAGCCACAAAGTGGTGTAATATACCTAGGCAGTTACGTGATATGATATTGACAATCACGATGTGCAGCTTTAGATGGGTCCAGTAATGAAGCCATAAACTGCTGTGATTTAATATCATTTACCGGCTGTTTTAGTATAATTATCTCATAGTTAAACATGTATTTTTAGTCCATTGGTACGTACCAATGTAGTATTACGCACTATGGTGATAATTCATTTTTCAACATTACTGGATTTTCTTACCCTCACTTTTGTTGCGGTTATTGGGATGAGGTCTACCGAAAGCTGTACATACATCAATTTCTGAGGTTTTTGCTCTAAATCCGTCATTGGAAAAAAAGAAACTCAATTGAACGTGATATTAAAGTACATTGCGTGCAGAATCTATGAGCCAATTATTACTATTAAATTTTAATATTCTTAGAAATTATAAAGAAATTTCTATCTTTCTTGGTGTCCGAGCGTATGATGTATATCGCATACTGATGATCTATGATTGTGAATATAGATTCCCTGCTCTGTAACGCATTCCTTATGGTACGACTAAGAAATTAATCTTTGTTTGAGGTCTCTGTGATTACTAGAACTCATTTTATTAACACTTACGTAAATCGGCCTCCAGGCCTAATTGCGAGAGGCCCGATTTCACTGTCCTGTCAATGTTTGGTGCGGTCTATGGTAAATGTAAAGTCAACTTTAACGTACTGCTCCCTCCACTGAGAAACCCATACGCACTGGTTTGTGCGCCAGATATAGGCCAACTGGCCCCAGGGGGTAAGTACAGCTGCAGCCGACAAAGGGTCGCTAAAACTACGGTGCATTTAGCGGAATTTCCAACGACCCGCCACTCCCTACACTAGGGTAAGTAGCTATGCACACCAAGAAAGTTTGCTGATTTAGCACGCCGAACGCCATGACAAAGACCGCTCTCCTGGCCTGGGGATCGTTCCCGAGACCAGACCCTCAGTAAAACTGTGCAGCACACAAAGTTCGCTGCTATCGTCGTAGCTTTTCTTGTCTCCACTTTTCATGTATCGGGATCACGTTAGCGAGTGTCCAATTCTGTGGAACTTCTCCCGTGCTTGGAGACAGAAAAAATATTTTGAGCAGCGGCGCTGTGATGATTGGAGCCATTTCCCGCAGAACACGAGCAGAAAGATTACCTGAGCCAATGGATTTGTACACATTAAGGTGGGTCTGTTCTTGAAAGACCTAATTCTCCGTAATTATATGATGCTCGTGCGTCATTTGCTCTAGAGATGTACGATGAAGGGCTATTGAAATCATTAAATGTTTCGCCATGCCATAATTATAGTGCAGTAGTATATAGTAGTATAGTATAGTATACAGTAGTAATATAGTACAAAAGCTGTAATGTATAGGAAACAAAGTGGTACTCTACCATGTGGCTACTTATTGCGAGCAGTGCAAGTTTGAGTACATATCAAGCCAATGTCGTGGAGGTTCCATTGTATTGCGGACTGTGAGTTTCCACGAGGAATATAATTTTTTATTTTTGTATTTATTTAATCAAATTTTTTGTATATGTTATTGTAAACTTACCAGAACAGTTCTCTGACGTAAGTTCTGTACGGGAATGATAAAAAACGTACATAATGTAGTTTTTTTTGCAAGAAAAGCAAATATTCTCATCCTCAGATATGATATTCATTATATTAATACGCATCCACATATTTTTTTTTGGTTTTGAGAACTGGAGTATTCGAAATTCAATATTTATGAAGCTTTTTTTATTGCACGAAACTGGTGATGGCTCTACCATAATTAGTAATGTGAAGAGTCTCATGTTGTAGAAAAAAATCTGCTGTATGCACAGGTATACATCGATGTATGATAAAATACTAGAAGAGCGATATTTTCAAATTATTTTCTAAACAAAGAACCACGCTTTTATTCATGCATAGTGTCACAAAAAATGGTTGAATTCACAAGAACGAAAAGTAAACAAATGCATCTATTTTATCAGTTTTTTAAACTCGACAATACAATTCTATTTAACATTTATATAGAGCGTAATATGTTAGGTAACGTGTATAGTAAGACTTTTGAATTAAATTTGCTTCAGACTATATGAATTACCTAGATTAAGTTCAAATGGTAAACAAGGAAAAACTGAATAGCCATAGCTATTATCTCGAGAGATGAAATTTCGTTTTTATCATCTTCGAGCGAGCGAAGAAAGGTGATAAGGTTTTCTTTGAAAATTTAACTATACGTATATATTTGTCTGTCAGCCCAAAAAGAGGAAAAGAGGGAGAAGGAGTTGAGCAATGTTCATAATTTTATGCAGGGAGTCAGGTAGGTTGACCTACATGGGAAAAATGCCAAAACGCTAGACTAAGTTGGTCACCAATAAAAAACTGGTGTTGAAATTTGCGCGCACCACGAGTGATGGTCTTACGCACTTGGGTGTTCTAGTTTGTTTCTCTCTTTGTCTTCCACTGCAGGGAGTTCCATACCTGTAGTAATTCGGGTAGTTAGTCTGACGACTTAAAAGTAAAATTTACTGCTTGCATACATACATTGCCTGGACTTTGTGGAAGGTTTTGGTAAATGTTGCGGTACTCATAGAAATTAAATTGATTTTCATATGTTTATTTGATCTGCAGCGGATGGGCTATCGTTTATTATATTAACTATCATAGCCCATCGATAACACGTGCTGACAAATATTTCTATTTTTGATATTAATCTGACAATATTTAAGTCTATAGAAAACGTACTCAGTATTCCATAACTATATCATGACTTTTTCATTTTGAAAGACTTCACATGCGTCCGGGAAACGCGATAACTTCCTCGTGAATTTGAGCATTGTAACTTAAAATGGCATTAAAATTAATACTGAATTATGGACAACGGAAGAAACCTAACTTTTATAGCATTAAAAAACCTCATATCTATGGGGTTGCCGCAAAGTTGGCTAATGCGTAGGGAAAATACTTTGAGTGCATGCATCAAGTCTCCAATACAGGGCATTATACTGATATAATTATACATTCAGGAGAAACAAGAATAATTTAGTCTGTAAGTACAATAGAAATAGAAGAGGAGTAACGTTTACTTTAAAGCAATGGTAAGTAAATTTGTCCAGATATATATACCTCCTATCAATGCCCATTCCTCGTGAAGGCACTGGCCAACGCCCCTACGGGGGTCCAGTACTTTTTGGCGCCGATTTTCTGGTGCCAAATTTTTTTTTGCGCCGCCGAATATTTTGGCGCTGATTGAAATTGAAACAGGATATGTGCGGACTAAATGAAATTACTATAAAACCTGTTATTTTAGATTAATATCTAAACACTAACATTGAAATAGTCACACAATATGTAATATGCGCTCGTAAACTTCCACACACTAAAGAATATAACATCAACACTACACTCTATTGACTAAAGTTATTTATTTAATGCATCTCGTGATTGTGGGCTAACCCACTCAAATATTCTAACGGCTCTTTTTCTAACCTAACCTAACCTAGCCTTACCATACCTAACCTAAGCATACCTAGCCAAACATTGCCTTACATACCCTAACCTTACCTAAACTAACCTAACCTAAATATTGGACGCCAAAATATTCGTCGCGGAAAATTTTTACTATCACTCCCCACTCAAATTCAGTAGTTTTGTAGACGTATCTAGGTAAAATCAGGCATTCTAAGACTTTTCATGAATAGCGTTTTCGTTGGAATTCTTAGTTTTCGAGATATTTGACTTTGAAGTTCCCCTTGTTTTTCTGTGGAGAAAATAGCGGGTGTCATCATAGGCTTGCCGACCCCATAGGAACCAAACCGAACCTTTCAAGGATAACCTAACCCAACCCAACCTAACCCAGTCTAACCCAACCTAACTTAACCCGACTTAACCCAACCCAACCTAAATTAACCTAACTTAACTTTATTCAACCAAAAATAACAAAAAAAAAAACTATGAAAAAAGGTTTACCATTACACTGTACCAGTGTGCTTATTTTCTCTAATAGAAAAAAAATAAGAACTTCAAAGTCAAAATATCTCGAAAACTAAGCATTTCCGACGAAAATGTTATTCGGGAAAAAGTCTTAGAAAGCCTCAATTTACACAAATATGTCAACGAAAATACTGGATTTGAGAGGGAGGTAATAGTAAAAAGTAATTTCTGCGCCGAAACATCGGCGCCAAAAAACTGTGCGCCAAAACCTCGGCGCCATAAAGTCCCATTCCGCCCCTTCGGTGCCCCTCTCTGCACCCCCACTCGTCGAATAGAGACAAATTTACTGTATCTCATGTTTCTATAAATTGTGTGAGCTACGTATGCTTATGATTTTTTATACGAAATGTCCAAATTTTTTGAAGTTATCCTGATTTCAAATAGTTTATGGCATTTCCAGACATGTTTATCATCCCTCAGCTGTAGCTCATTTTGATAAATCTTCATTCCTTGCCCATTAATAAATTTCTTACACATCATCATGAATATGTTGTTTTTTCCTTTGAGGTCTCTAGGTTAATTAAAAAGCCTTTTAACGCAAATTACGCAAATCAGCTTTATGATTCCTTGGGGAAAGGCCCTATTTCAGTAGGCCACCAAGCAAATTTAAGTGTAGTCTGTGGTACAGATTGTTCTGGCCAATGTTGAGACAAGCAGATATTTCAATATGAGACATAAAGCACCTGCGATTTTTTTTGTTTAGGTCTCCACACGACGGCTTCCGTCAAAACATGCGAGCGCCGGAGGGTCGGAATGCTGTGCCGCACATTACGCATTGCGCTGGCATCCTGTGCAGCAGAGAGGGTCGGCAGTTGCCAGTGCAATACCAATGCCGCCACACAACTACAATATTTCTATGCTGATTTGCACTTTTATTGGACTCCTGAACGCGAGCTCTGTTCCTCCCCTGTCTAGCTTTCAATAACTGCTTTGCTTGGGTCCGGAGCCCTAGCTCTGCTTCGCTTAAATATGAGCCTTTTTATGCCAGTCTGCTCGGCACTACGACTTGAGGTTGTGCTGCTTTGGTTAGTCTGCTTGACAGTTCCACTTGAGGTTGTACTGCATTTGACAGTCTGCTCGCTCGGCACTTCCTCTTGAGATTGTGCTGCTTTTGCCAATCTTTCAACTCTTCCTCTTGAGATTGTGCTGCTTTTTGATAGTCTTAGCAACACTTCTCGTAGAGGTTGTGCTGCTTTTGCCAATCTTTCAACTCTTCCTCTTGAGATTGTGCTGCTTTTTGATAGTCTTAGCAACACTTCTCTTTGAGATTGTGCTGCTTTTTGATAGTCTTAGCAACACTTCCTCTTGAGATTGTGCTGCTTTTTGATAGTCTTAGCAACACTTC
>LQNS02278174.1:14049338-14065299 GCA_001587735.2 Parhyale hawaiensis
GCAACACTTCCTCTTGAGGTTGTGCTGCTTTTTGATAGTCTTAGCAACACTTCTCTTTGAGGTTGTGCTGCTTTTGCCAGTCTTTCAACACTTCCTCTTGAGATTGTGCTGCTTTTTGATAGTCTTAGCAACACTTCTCTTTGAGGTTGTGCTGCTTTTGCCAGTCTTTCAACACTTCCTCTTGAGATTGTGCTGCTTTTTGATAGTCTTAGCAACACTTCCTCTTGAGATTGTGCTGCTTTTTGATAGTCTTAGCAATACTTCTCTTTGAGGTTGTGCTGCTTTTGCCAGTCTTTCAACACTTCCTCTTGAGATTGTGCTGCTTTTTGATAGTCTAAGCAACACTTCCTCTTGAGGTTGTGCTGCTTTTTGATAGTTTTAGCAGCACTTCCTCTTGAGATTGTGCTGCTTTTGCCAGTCTTTCAACACTTCCTCTTGAGGATGTGCTGCTTCTTGATAGTCTAAGCAACACTTCCTCTTGAGGTTGTGCTGCTTTTTGATAGTCTTAGCAACACTTCCTATTGAGATTGTGCTGCTTTTTGATAGTCTTAGCAACACTTCTCTTTGAGGTTGTGCTGCTTTTGCCAGTCTTTCAACACTTCCTCTTGAGGTTGTGCTGGTTTTTTTATAGTCTTAGGAACACTTCTCTTTGAGGTTGTGCTGCTTTTGCCAGTCTTTCAACACTTCCTCTTGAGGTTGTGCTGGTTTTTGATAGTCTTAGCAACACTTCTCTTTGAGGTTGTGCTGCTTTTGCCAGTCTTTCAACACTTCCTCTTGAGGTTGTGCTGCTTTTTGATAGTCTTAGCAACACTTCTCTTTGAGGTTGTGATGCTTTTGCAAGTTTTTCAACACTTC
This sequence comes from Parhyale hawaiensis, assembly GCA_001587735.2. Classification (NCBI taxonomy): domain Eukaryota; kingdom Metazoa; phylum Arthropoda; class Malacostraca; order Amphipoda; family Hyalidae; genus Parhyale; species Parhyale hawaiensis. The sequence continues at coordinate 14,050,194 of LQNS02278174.1, forward strand.
CTCTTGAGGTTGTGCTGCTTTTTGATAGTCTTAGCAACACTTCTCTTTGAGGTTGTGCTGCTTTTACCAGTCTTTCAACACTTCCTCTTGAGGTTGTGCTGCTTTTTGATAATCTTAGCAACACTTCTTTTTGAGGTTGTGCTGCTTTTGTTAGTCTTACACTTCCTTTTGAAGCTCTGCAAGTTTTGCAAGTCTTTCCACACTTCTTCTTGAGGTTATGCTACTTTTGCTAGCGTACAGCAACACTTCCTCTTAACGCTGTTCATCTTGTGCCAGTCTTATCAACACTTCCTCTTCATGACTTATGCTTTTAGAATTAGACGCTTCCTACGTGTTCGACTAAAAGGCAAAAATGCATATATATATTGAAGTATGTACATAGATGTACAAGAAGAAACATTTTACTGAGCTTTATTATTTTCAGAATCCAAGATGCCAACGAATAAAGAGCTTAGTATACCAGAACATTTTTATGTAACAATATCTCAGTACATACGTGGAAGATTGGGGCCACCGCTGATGCTGTGTAGTTTTCTTCCTCTTCTTCTTTCTTGCTGTTCCCATATTTGGCGATTCAGCGTGCGTGCAGCACCTTCATGCACGGCTTATTTAGCCTTCAGCAAGCTGTACGTCTCTTCCTCACTTTCGTTTCATCGAATATGTTTGCAGTGCTCAGGGAACCTAAATCTGACTGGTATAATTGTAGACATAATAATAATAAGGATTAAATAATAATGACAATTGGTAATAATTATAATATGTATATTAGTAACAATAATGATATTGCTTAAAGTGACGTGAAAGTGGTGTTATTCTTACGAAATGGCAAAGATTCGGTCGTCGATTTAGAACTATCCATTTCACTTTTTAATGTTAATAATATGATTATTGTGACGCCTCAGCCCCAGAAAAGTCGAAGGTCATATAGAGCAGGTGCCTCTGACGTTTGCAGCCCTCGACCAAAATAATGGCGAGATGCGCCATTTAAATAAGCTCAATTAGCGTCATCAGGAGCTGCTTATAAATCTTCCCGTGCAATAATCTCTCGCCCGCAGGTTACGATTAATTTCCAGCCGCAACCTTGGGTCTTGGTTGAAATGTTTTCCAAAGGGTACCAGCTCACTTTTCCGTAATATACTGCAAGTGTCCCTGTGAATCCGTGAGTTACTTGATATACTTAAAGTAATTCTTTGTTATTGTAGGATGGCTACCGACTGTATACCAGTGACATGCTCGCTTCGCTAGGGAACACGAAGATCAACTATGCCAACGGGCCCACTTTGATAGCAGTGATAATTATCCCTCATACGTAATGATGTCGCACAGTCTCTGAATAGGAGTATGAAGCTGAATGCCCGTAAGACCAAGTCTACATTTGTCAGTCGGTCTCTGACACTTTTACCGCAGCATCCACATCTGAAGATAGATGACACTTTGCCTCAGAAGTCTAGCTCCTTGGAGATTCTCGGTGCTGTCTTTGATGAGAAGCTGACTTTTTTGCCGCATTTTAGGCGACTGATGTCACGTACTTCCAGTAAGATTGGGCTCCTGTGTTAGGTGAATTCTGTGTTTGGTGACTGAGGTTGCCCGCGGATGCTTTTATGCTTTTTTGCAGCCTGTGTTGGAGTATTGCTCGCCAGTTTGGGCTTCAGTTTCAGGTAGTCACTTGCGTCTGCTGGACTGACTTATTAGTTCAGCCTGCAGGCTGTGCACTGAAAGTAATCTGGTAAATCTGTCCTTTAGGAGAGAGGTGGCCGGAGTCTATGTCTTAAAAGGTGTACAACAATGAGAGACATAGGTTGTATTCTGCAGTCCCTACCTTCAAAGTCTTAAGGAGGATTACACGTGCTGCCCACTCTTTTACTTTGGAGAATGTTAGGTGCCGAACTAATCAGTTCAGTCGGTGCTTCATGTCCTGGTCTGTTAAGGTTTGGAATTCATTGCCGGCATCGGCTTTTGGTCGTGTTGGCCTGCAGGCGGCTAATTCAGCTGTTAAAGGCATTTTTCAGATTTCCTTTAGCAGCATTTCGAGCTTCCCGGTGTTGCAAAATGCTTCATTTGTGTTGTACTACCTGTCCGTGGTATCCTGAGCGTGAAGTTTTATAAGAATAATTACATCACTAATGTCAGGCTATCCAAGAAAGTTCGGTACACCCAAACAGTATCGGTAGACCAAGCAAGAAAGCAAGCAAGCAAAGCCGTCCCAAATACGTAGGACATTTGCACGATTGATGAGGCCACGAAGAAGCTTATATGAGTAATGACGGCGGCTTTCGTTTAATGCTTTGAGCAGGTGTCGCTTCTCCCCGCCATTGCGTTCCTGCGGCGTGTACTGAGGTCCCCCGACCCTGAGCAAGGTGGGTCTCAAGGACCCTACTAGGATAAGGGTGACGCTCAGTAATACATTATGTATATTAAGTACACAGAGAAGTCCCTAGTTAAAGTACTGAAATCAAACACTATGTTTGTGAAGATTAGAAAAAGTAGTTTTTGGAGCTGTGTTTCTCACTAGCAACTATTATTTAGTTAATATGTCAAATAACTAAGCCAAAAGTAATATGTTCTCCAGTACTGAGACGTCTAGCTATGTGTGCCATATTTAGTGGGAATAACATTACTAAAGTACTTATATAGTTTTTCATGTTTTGAATTTAGTCAAAACATGAAGTTCTCCACGCTTAATATGCCCTAATAATAATAATTAAACAATATAATAAACACCGCCGTGTTTTTATTTATTCATGTATTTTACTTTTAGATATCAAAACAATTAACAATTGCAGAATTTTCCGAGAAGCAAGACAGTAGAATTTTGTTGCCAACGACGCGCGTTTTTCTGTAACTCAGCTCATCAGGCGGGAGGCTCAAAGTTGACGAAAATTAAAGCAGTGAAATTCCAACCAAATGTCGTAGGTATGTCATTGATGGGAGTAACTATGATACCATGGATGAAAGCTATATAGCATTTTCATTCTCACATGTATATTTATATATGTATTTGTATGTTTCGTGTCCCCCTCTTAAAGAAATAGATAGGCGAAAAATAGGCCAGGTTGCAGGTTGCAGATTTTGTAATTAGGTTGCGTGTTCACAGAGATCGATGACCAGATTGTAAAAGATGGTGAAAGTGAGATCTTTATTCCGTTATCTTAAGCACAAGAAAATGTTACTAGCGCATCAGGGACACAATGTCTGTATCGCGCCGAACTATTCCTGGGGATTGACCCAGGCTCGTGCGCCACTAGGGCTCGGCTTTTTTTGCCGGTAGGTTTCATATTATAAGCGAACTCGGATGAGTTCTCAGTGGTTTGTGCGCTACTGACTGGAAAGAGGCGCAATTTGCGCATCTCCAACCCCCGGGCACGGCTGAACGCTTTCGCTCAGCTACGCCGCACAGGGGAAAGAAACAACAAACAAGAAAGTAGAAGTCTAGACGGAATAGTTCGGCCAATTCGATCAGCGGCCCACCTCCCGAAACAGGAAGGGAAGTATTTAGATCCTACCTAACTTTACATAACTAACTTCGTCAGGAGGAACTGCTTCAAGCTGCAACATCCCTTCCGGAGAAGGCACTAGGGACCCTTGCATGGGGTTGTGAGGGCCAAATCTATTGTGGCAGGGAAAGGGCCCACCGGAATATACCCCTGAGGGCTATTCTATTATCTCAATGCACTTCTTGCTTGAAACACTTTTTGAAATTTAAAAAAAATATATTACAGCTTCTTTTAGCGCGGCCATGCAGTCTGACTATATGACTTTCTCCATACCTCGAAACGTATGTTTGCTCTCAGTTTTCGACGCATAAATTCAGTAGTTAATCAACGAAGGGCAGACGAAGCGTTGATTTTTCACGGGTGGTAGACAAAATTATTTCTTTCAGTTTGCTGCTTCCTTAGACGGAGCAGTTTTCTCTTCAACACAAAATCATCGATGTACAGAGGGCTAATTCGGTAGATAGGATACGCCGCGTTGAATTTATTTAAATTTTACTTGCTGCTTGTTAAGGTTAGATTTTTACCGCATGTGACTTAACATCTGTGAGCGGATTGTCCTTGTTGTTGCGTATCCTTCAGAAGTATATTAGTAACAAAAGCATATAAAATGAAGAAGAGTCGTCTCAAATTCCTCGCTGCTACTTTTGACAGCTTGGGTACTCTAGTAATAATATATTTGTTATTACTAAACTATAGTACTTGTTACTAACTACAAACTTTTCATCATTGACCTTGGTGCTAATATTATCGTCAATCTCTTTATATTGTAACAGCTTCACTTTGCATTTGTAGAGCCGTGAGGTGTGTACAGTAGTTAGTGATAACGCGTGGAACGATAAGAGTCATCTGTACGTGCACAAGCAAACTTTTTGCGCCACTAATATCCTGTCGATACAATATCTTCATCGTATTTTGCATCATAAGCGATACTGTGAGTCTGTTAGTTATTGATCAAGTCTTATAATAATGTAGTTCGTCATAAAAACTGGTCTAAGTATCGCTACTGATCACATTTAGCAGTGCTATTTAGATATAGTATATATATATATATATATATACATATAGGCAGATTTTTGATAGTATTGGTATTAACCAATTATCGCCATCAGTATTTCACTAAACACGCTGTTCTTTAGTTCTGCTGCCGCCGGTCGATACACATTTAACTGACAAAAATGAACTTTTCTTCCTGTCTGCTCGTTTAAGTCAACATGCGCTTTAACGGACAATTTATTCCTATTCGTTCAGTCTACTCTTATCGGTGAACCAGGATTCAGCTGCCAATTTCATATCCTATTCTTTCAGTCTACTGTCGTCGCACAACCAGCATTGAATTAATGACTGTGCAAGTATGGTGGTCTTCCAGTCAATTCCCACCGTTTGACATATATTTAAATGTCAAAATACGAGCGTTATATACAATTCCTGAACTCTCACTAACTGTGGAGAGCATTCCCAGAGACTTTGCGTACTGTGCATCGCATCGTAAATAAAATAACTTTATATTCCTGAAATTACGGTGTGCTGATAACAAGAGACGCATTATATCAAATAATGATAACTGTTTACAACTCCCGTCATTATGTTTACGAGCGAGTGGCACGCTATTTAGTTACGCAGGAAAAATGCATTTTCAAATATAATAGTATTATCTGTCAGTGGATGAATTACCATGTATGGAGCATAACTAATAATGGTATTCGCTGGAGGAAGGAAATATTAAATTATGTAGTGAAGGATAAAAATATTATATATATAACAAGCTGTGCTTATCTTCCTACGACTAGATCCTCAAGATTCTATATTTAGTAAAGGAAATCGAGTTAATGGCGCAGTAACTTTATAAGATATAGTACAGGATCATTGTCATCGTTGTTCTGCTTTTTCTCTGTATCCCATTAAAAATGAAGGTGAGCTTGACTAATTAATTCAATTGGAGCGCTGAGAGCGCATACCTCCGCCAAGCAAGGCAACGGTAATGAAAAATTCAAATTGATTCTGAAGCTATGATTTCCGTTGTTTCAACACCACAATCTTGTTATTTATGCCTTATAACAGTAATAACAGTTTCTGTAATTTTCTTGAAAATCCGTTCATAACTTTTTGAGTTATGCTACTTAAAAATTCTGAGAAACATTTATCAAACACACAAACAGAACAACACCAAAATTTAATTACCTATGTCTTTTAACATAACTAACAATTCTTATGAATTTCATAAAGATCCGTTCATAATTTTTTGAGTTATTTCCCTAACAAGTATAAAATAAACACAGCAACAAAATAACGCATGAACTAAGAGATCGTCACAAAAATTTAGTCACATAAACTATGTAATAAACCTAGCAATTCATGTAAATTTCATAAAAATCCATTCATAACTTTTGACTTACGGTTCCAAGAAAAATAGGCAGACAAACAAGTAAACGGTTGAACGGATCTTCACCAAAAGTTAATCATTTGTTCCTGCTAACCTGCTTAAAGTTTCCTGTAAATTTCGCAAAAAAATTTCCATCAATAATTTTTTGAGTTATTTTGGTGACAGACAAACGGCCAGACAGACAAACACGACAACAACATTACCTCCTTAATTTGCGAAGGTATTAATTGGGTCGAATTAACACTGGATAAAAATTACTTCACTTATGTTTTCGGCAATTTTAAAAGAAGTAACGCAAAGCAACGTTAATAGTAATCTCAAATTGGTTCTGAAACTATGATTTCCTTTTTATAAGCAACAAAATATAGTGATTTGTGTTTTTAGACAGTAATAACAGTTTTTATAATTTTAATGAATATCCGTTCATAACTTTTCGGTTTATGTTACTTACAAACATTCTTATAAACATTAGTCAAACACAGACAGATTAGCTGATCATCACTGAAATTTGATTATTTACTTCTGTGAAATACCAAACAACTTATGTAAGTTTCATAAAAATGCATTCATAACTTTTTGAGTTACTCTGCCAACAACATAAAAAAACACAGAGACAAACAAACGAACAAACAAATTATCACAAAAATTTAGTCATTTACTCTTCATGATATACCTCCCAACCAACTCATGTAAATTTCATAAAAGTGTGTCCATAATTTTTTTTGCTCATTGTATTAAGAAAAAAAGAGGCAGGTTAACAAACCAACAAACAGTTGAACAGATCTTCAGCTAAAGGTAACTGTCTGTTCCTCCTAACCCACCAAGCAATCCCTATAAATTTTGTAAAGATCCGTCCGTAATTTTTTGAGTTATCTTGATGACAAACAACCAAACAGACTGATAAACTCTACAAAAATATGACCTCTTTGTCGGAAGTAATCAAGTGCATATGTTAAGAATATTATTGGCTCATTTGAAAGAAATTATCACGTTCTAACAGCAATTAATGATTATAAATTCCCTGGACTGCTTAACAACAACCCCAAAATAACTTTTGGCATGTTCCCATGCTGCTCAAGACTTTATCAAACCCAAAGACTTCTGAGACCTTCTGATTAATGCAGTCATAATACTGTGCATTTGAACTTTGCGCTCGCCACTGAGAGGGTGACATAGAAACCACGATCTTTCCTATTGCAATATCAGTTATTACCACTAGCCTATTACTTAAGTTATTTTTGTTACCTCCGCCAAGAAGGTTTTTTCTCGAGTTGATCTTTTTGTCTGTCTGTTTGGCCATTTGTTTGACATCCAGATAACCCAAAAAGTTATGTACGGATCTTTGCAAAATTTACAGAGACTGTAATGTTAGGAGGAACAGATGATTAACTTTTGGTGAAGATCCGTTCTACCGTTTGTTTATCTGCATCTTTTTTTGTAGGTACCATAACTCTAAAAGTTATGGATGAGTTTTATGAAATTTACACGAATTATTAGGTATGTTACGCAGAGTAAATGACAAAATTTTTATGATGATCTGTTTGTCCGTTTGTTTATCTCTATGTTTGATTTTATGTTTGTCAGTAACGTAGATAAAAAATTATGAACGGATCTTTATGAAATTTGCAAGAATTGTTAGATATACTTAAAGACAAAATTGACCAGATGTTGGTGATGATCGGTTTGTCCGTTTGTGTGATTGACTAATTTTACCATAACTTAAAATGTTATGACCGATACTTATAAAGTAGCATGAACAGTTAAATATGTTAAAAAACACAAATAACCAAATTTCTGTGATGACATAGAGAAAATCCTAATAGTTGCAGACTCATTTTAAAATTTTCGCTAACACTGCCTCGCTTGATGGAGGTATGCGCTCTCAGAATGATGTAGTTATCATTGTTCCATCTAATGAAAACGGTTTTTCAATAATAATCGCTAGGGCTAATGATAATTGTTAGTTTTATTAACAGTTGCTATTTTTAGTGAAGTATGCTATCCTGAATGTTATCTTCATAATGGCACACAGAAAATGTGGAGCGTATCCCTTTTGTCACCCGAGGAAGCTATTTATTTGCTGTCACGTCATCAATTTTGCGACGTCACCATAGCTGATTGTAAAACATGTAATTGAAATGCTGACAGCCATAAGAGGCTACCAAACTTACCTCTAACATTGGACACTGTTACAGTTACAGGGAAATTGGTATACTTTACCTTTTTAGTGTTGAACATATTTCCCTGACATTGCGAGGGTCTCAACCGAGAGGACGTGACACCCTAGACTACTTTTACGTATTACCGAAATGTCTGAGCCGAAGGGACGCGGTACACTAGGCTACATGTATAGAGAGAGTGCTGAGTGTCTCTACTCAGGGATGCTACACACTAGGCTCCTTGTATAGTGCCTAAATGTCTCAACTCAGGGAGGTGACATACAAGGCTACTTGTAACAAAGGAAATGGTGAAATTTTTCTCTCACGTAACCAAATAAAAGCAATGAGTGATGTCACAGCCTGTCGCAACCAATCAGAGAAATTGACCTCTTCGTCGTTCTGGGAACCTGCCTGAACGTGATTGGCTGAGCCCGGCTGTGATGTCAATCATGGCTATAATTTTGTTACGCGACAATTTAGTGTCTCTGTTGCCGTAGGTTAACTTTGACTTGTAAGAGCCAAGTCCAGCTCACACAGCAGTTAAATGAATGAATTCTTACAACTATCCTTTTTCCTGTTGTGTCATCCTTAAGCCGAGGCCACATATGCATTCACACGCACAACTAGAAGCAAGAATTGACAGCTCACTCGTGGCCCTGAAATACGTTGAGCTCGGTAGCATAGATACGGCAGCGTGAGTGACGTGCGACGTGCGGATCTTCGCTTCACGTTGTTGCTTCGAATGTATGGTGTGACCCCGACATAACGGACACAACTGCGTGTGTGTCAACAGAGGCAGTTTCTTCATTTTCAAATTTGAAGTGAACGGGAGCTCAGGCTGCTGTGCACTTTTCTTTTGTTTACACGGACACATTAACGCAATCGGACGCTATAAATTTACAAACTTAGAGCAAAAGACTCTCTTAAGCATCGGCCTTTAGCTAGGCTTGTTAATACGCCAGATGGGGTTGCAAATGAATGCTATAGTATGTAATTTACTTTGAAATTGAACTGCTATAAACTGAGAGTAGCCCATTAAGGCTTTCTGTTCTTCAGAGCGGTGTTGACTAGTCCATTTGTAATTGAATCGCTGTAAACTGAGAGTAGCCCATTAAGGCTTTCTGTTCTTCAGAGCGGTGTTGACTAGTCCATTTGTAATTGGATCGCTGTAAACTGAGAGTAGCCCATTAAAGGATTTGCTTTCCAGACGACATTGAAAAATGAACGCTGCAGCATTTTGAAGTTGAATTGGTACAAAGTGAGAATAAACATTTAAAGGTTTCTGTTCTCCAGATGGGGTTAAAAAGTGAATGTACAGATGTAGCCCAATTTGTAGTTTAACTGCCACAGGTTGCAAGTAGTCCATTAAGGGTTTCTGTAACTCACTTCTCACGGACGATGACATGGCCGTCACACCTCGGAGTGGGACGGCCTCCGTCAATTATTCCCGTCAGCAGAAGACCGTCCGGAGCAGCTGACTCTTTAATGGTCATGCTGGGGACGGGAGAGGCAATTAGCTTACGAGCGTTGCTTTATTAGCATGTGGTGGTGGTGGTGGTGAAGGGTGGTGGTGAGGTGGTGGTGTGAGGGTAACGTGGGGATGGTGTGCTGTTGAGATGGTGTGGTAGTGCTGTAATGTGGATATGATAGTGATGGTGTAGTGTAGTATATGAGCTATATCCATCGTGGTGGTGATGCTGAAGTACTACTGTTGTATTCGACGCTTTAAATATAGGATGTATGTAGTGAAATAAAAAACCTTGCTTAGCAATATTATTCCAACATTTTTTGTTAGTTTGCAGACAATTTCAATACAGAGAATGAGTTTTTTTACCCTGATTTCTGTATGCAACCCATCAGTTACGAGAAATTTAGTAGCACAACTGAGAGCAGAAGCAGAGCTGCAGCAGCACTGTGTCAGCAGCTGGGTCGAGGAATTGAAGGGGCGTCACTCCACGTGCTTAGCGTTTAAGGAGGGGGTGGGGGGCGAATTGCGGTCTGATAATTACATCCACTATATAATAATTCACAGTTGTTGGTCATTTGCACGTTTGCCTGGTCTTTCCATCCCCATATTTAAAAAAAACATAGGAGAAAATTCAGCTGCTGAATGCCTAGGGGATAAGATAGGAGGAAATTCCAGCCTCAATAAATATAGCAAAATACAGATTTCTGGGGTATGCTTCAGATTAAGCATTTCTGATATCTACTTCACTTACATAATAATAATAAAAACATCTAGGAACTTGTTAGTACTTCACCTAAAAAACATAGGAGAAAATTCAGCTGCTGAATGCCTAGGGGATAAGATAGGAGGAAATTCCAGCCTCAATAAATATAGCAAAATACAGATTTCTGGGGTATGCTTCAGATTAAGCATTTCTGATATCTACTTCACTTACATAATAATAATAAAAACATCTAGGAACTTGTTAGTACTTCACCTATTAAAAACAATAGCTAGCTTCTTCTTGATGGCTTTCTCTTGAGCCTGGGAGGTGATAGTTTCCCAGCTGCAAATTGTCCCTTGCTCCCGATGCTTGTGCACTTGTTGAATGCATTTTTAATAGCATCAAATGCATCACTTTATATAGCTTCCAGTTACATTTTAATCCATTATCTTCAGCCTTCTTTCTTCGATCGTGAAACATCTTCACTGGAGATGATGCCGTTCAAGTGAACTCTAAAACTGAAATTTAAATTTGCACTACATCATTGGGCTTGATATTCTAATCACGATGGCTATGATACAATTCTAAAGTTTTCACTAATTTTAATCACATTCTGGTTTTTCGCCTTATTCTTGGCAATCAAAAACACGGAAGCCGACGCTCATTAGATGGCGCTCTGTGAGGCTGGGTACTTAAATCGTATCAATTTAGTAGTACACCAGACTATTATCCCGAAGATGTTGGTGCTGAGTCGCTCAAAGCATTTGAAAATAGTCTCGACAAATATTGGGAGCGACATCCTCCACAGTTACGAACTCCTTCTCCAGGAGCACCAAACACCTAACAGCCAAAGCTTTTGAGCCACCAAAATCCCTATTTCATACCACGACTAACTTAATGTTTCAAAGCTCCTCAGATCTGCACCATTTAATTGTGCTTACGCGATCAACTACTTGCCTGACTTTATTATTGCTTTTTCATCTTCTTTTCTTCGCCGGAAATCTCCACGATTCTGAACTAATGGCAATAGCTCATAGAGAGCAGGAGCATACGTCAAGGCTGCTTTCTGGGAATGGGTCTGTTGGTCAGTCTACTGCCAGCTGTCGATTCTGCTCTATTGCTGGACGCATAGTCGTATACTGAAAGATAATTTAATACTACCGTATATAGTCAGACGCTATGCAGCGGTCAGCATAATATTCACCAGCAGGTAATATATAACTATGGAGATCCTCCGCATCCTGCAATGCGTCGTGCTGTGGTTAGCACGTCGGACTCGATTCCGAAGGTCGGGGTTCGAATCCCGATGAGGTCTATTTTTTAATAATTTTTCGCCAAAGAGAAGGTAAACGTTATATATCAGAAATCATTTTTCAAAACGCCTGCTCTCGAAGTTCACATGAGTTTACTTCCGTATCTTGTGCAGCCTACGTAATAGAATCTTACGGTAATCTGTACTGTTTTTAGTTCTCCTTAAACAGCAAATGAACGCAAACTTTTCCTGCTCAGAGGCCAGATTGAACGAAGAAAGTCAGTACGAGGGTTATACTGAAAACTTGAGGGTCCAGCCGTCAAAAATGAAGACAAAAATTTTATAATTGAGCTATTGATTGTACCTGCTTCCTGCTGCAAAATAGGTCTCATACTGGCAGACGTGATCATCCATTAAAGAAACGCAAGCTTTACCACCATGAGTTTGCGAGAGCAAAATATCCCTCTTGCAAGGTAAGGCGCGAATATCAGTTAGGAATTGTTTAATAATTGAGCAGTACCAAGAAAACATAGTTCCATTAAAAGAATTCACCGGAAATGCCCAAAGCTTACTGCAACCTATATACCTGGATGCCAGCTGATAGTTGAACCTTCAACCATCGAAATTTGGCTGCATTGTAATTTGAATACAATTTGGCGTCTTTTAGTGTGAAGTTTCAACTGCCATAAAAAGATTCAGCTACAGAACGTTTAAAATTTTAAAGTCATCATTTCTAATGGATGATTATTATCAATCGAATGATTTTTGATACTACTGTAGTTTGGATTTGAGAAGATAATACCGTCATAGAGGATATCCCTTTGCTGGCGACACCCGTGAAAATTTCACCGTTAATTAAGGTCTTAGCTTTTTAGAATGTATCAAACATAAGCTGCGCTATTGCAACTTGCTTCAGTTCGACTTCTTGGTTATTAGAAATGTTACGAGAAACAAATGACCCAATTTTTGGCTGATCTGTTTGTCTTCTTGCCAATCTGTTTGCCAGAACATCACTCAAATAGTCGTAAGATGTAAAGGAACTGCTACGAATGCCACGAGGAGCAGACGATCAAGAATTGGTGATAATCAAGAAGATATCCTGGATTCAGCACCATATGAATTCCGTCAATATTGCTTTGCTTGGCAGAGGTCTCCTCTCTCGGGATGCTCTTCTAGTACTTACAACTATAGTAAACTATAAGAGCGCCTACCTCCGCCAAACAAGGCAACGTTAAGAAAAATTCAAAGTAGTTCTGAAACTATGATTTCCTTTTTATCAGCACCAAAATCTTGAAACTTGGGCCTTTTGACAGTAGTAACAAATTCTGTAATTTTTTTGAAGATCCGTCCGTAACATTTTGAGTTATTTTCTGACAAACGCTTTGACAAGCATTAGTGAAACAGACTAACCGAACATCACCGAAATTGGATCATTTCTGTGTTTCACCATTTTCAACAATTCCTACAAATTTTATAAAGATCCATTCATAACTTTTTGAGTTAGGTTGTTGACAAACATTCTGAGAAAGATTAGACAAACAAACATACATACAAACCGATTGTTACTAAACTTTTTCGCAGATTATCATGAAATTTACATGAACTGTTAGGTATATCAAGAAAAGTAAATGAGCAAAATTTTGTAATGATCTGTTAGTCCGTTTGTTTGTCTCTATGTTTGGTGTTGCGATTGTTAGCAAAATAACTCAGAAAGGGACGTACGGATCTTTATGAAGCTTACAGGAGTTGATAGAAATGTTAAAAGTCATGAATGGTAACTTTTTAAGGCAGACAATCAAACAGGTGAACGGATCTTCACTAAAAGTTAATCATCTGTTACTCTTAACATGCCTAACAATCCTGTAAATTTTCTAAAGATCCGTCCATAACTTTTTGAGATATCTTGGTGACAGACAAAGGGACACAGACAAACAAACTTCAAAAACATAACCTCTTTGGCGGACGTAATAAATGTTCTTCGTGATACCATAAAACACAAGATAATGTCCCTAAACTTCCTTTAGGGTTCGCACTTTGAGTGCTCGCAAATCACCCTACACATCATGTATATCACCAAAATAGGCCGATGTGGGGAAGTAAATTGATCTAGCTATAGTACGGTACATGTAGTTGCTGATGTTCTAAGAGTAGAAACCTCTTACCCTCGGTGTTTGTAACTCTCTGTTTGTATCTTTGTTGCAACGATAGAGCCATATACATATGGGGTGCCAAACTGACTTTGTCTCCGACCAGGGAAAACCCCAGTAACGTCAGTGATGCCAGGCCCTAGTCTGTGAGGAGAAGGAGTTCTGTAATTAGTTCTATATGGCAGTACCAACAGACCATCTCTCAGCGTGGCAGGCCGGTCGTGAGGCAGCATAATGACCATCATGGTTGACTAATATACGTATTTCAGCAGCAATTAAAACGCTTAATGGTGCTCATGATTATCCATTTGTATTGGAAATAGGCATGGCAGTTTTGCCAATGTTTCTCATAAAGTAGAAAGTGTTATAACAATAATAATAGTATCGCTATTATTTTTCTGTTTTGGTAATAGTGATAATAGCTAGTTTTGCCAATCATCTCTCGGCTTTGGAAGAAGACAAGGCAATATTACTGCTAGTTTCGCTAATTCTATAGCTACAGTGGAAACATTAATACAAACATACATATATTTGATTATACTCTTTCGGAATCGTAAACAAATAGTATGCAATTTCATGCATGAATTTAATCAATTGCGTTTCACTAAGCTGAGCCTCACTATGCATATAATATATACTATATATCACCTATCTTTGGTAGAAATATTTATGATAAAATAATTAATGCGTTTAAGGTAGTCTGTACGACGACTACCGCATCACAAATGCACGCCACTCAATGTGTGCAAAATATACAGAAATAGCTGACCGTACAGCATTAAAAATATGTTTATTTCCCAATATTATCTTTAAATGTTTATGCTTACTAAGTATAGACAAACTCCCCTACTGCAACAACATCACAACATGTTTCTATTCGTGCATTTTATTACAAATGGCTACTAAACCAATATAACAAAATATTAAAAGTTCAGTACTCTTCCTTAAAGAGAATCCTCCATACAAAAATTTACATAAAAATAATCGATCTCTAAACTTTTTTCTATCGGCTTCCTTAAGTTTGGGTCCTCGGGCCCCCTATTGTTTGGCGCCTCTGCCGTCAAAAGTTCCCAATCTGCGATCACCTTTGAGGAAGCAGAGCGCTTGCGACTGCCTACCTTATGGATTTAGAGAGGATTTCTGTGTATGCGGCAACGCCTGTCGCGCCAGGGTAAACACGCGCATTAGGCCACCTCTGGCTCTCCGGATTGGAATGGTCGAGGCTGCGAGATTTAGGGCTTCTTGAAGGGGAAACAGACACCGACCGGGGTCTGGTGCTGAGGTAGATAATGCGTGGTCCTTGTGGTGCCTGCAGCTGAGAGTTTTGTGGTCGTTGCTCTGTCAACAGCTGGGAGTTTTGAAGTCATTGTTCTTTCTACAGCAGAGAGTTTTGAAGTCATTGTTCTGTCTACAGCTGACAGTTTTGAAGTCATTGTTCTGCCTACAGTTGGGAGTTTTGAAGTCATTGTTCTTTCTACAGCTGGGAGTTTTGAAGTCATTGTT
>LQNS02278174.1:14073890-14130806 GCA_001587735.2 Parhyale hawaiensis
AAATAAATAAATAAATAAATAAATAAATAAATAAATAAATAAATAAATAAAAACACGACGTGAATTATTATATAGTAGATTGGCCGAGCTTTCGACCATCTAAACGATAGTCGTTTTCAAGGCAAAAAACTTCAAGACCCGTGAGTTATGATAGCTATGTACAATGCATCTAGAATACGGTACAGCATTTTGTTTTCAAAAAGTGTATAGTTGGAGAGATCAAGGGGAACTGTACACACCAAAGATTTCAGGATTGGTTTGTAAATTTCTGGAATTTGTTAATAATAGGTAGGTACTTCATTGTACCCACTTCTCTGTTTCGTAAATAGGCTACGTCATTGGAGCCAAATTAGATTCTGATATAAAATTAATTAGAACAATGTTCGGTACTATTTTACAAAAAATCACCATGGCCCCCAGCTAATTCACAGCTAGAAATCGATAGTAGTCTATTAGAGAAGTGCAGTGATAGGCTTACCCATATAGCCTACCTATATGTATATATATATATATATATCGTTGGAAATGCATAGTATTCAAGATATTTGACTGTAAGTTCCCATTGTTTTCATATGAGACAAAATAACAACCCTCGCACAGTGTAATGGAAAACATATTTTCGTGTTTTTTTGGGGGGGTTAGGTTGGATTATGTTAGGTTGGGTATGGTTAGGTTGGGTAAGATGAGGTTGGTACTAACTAGTAAGGTTAGGTTGGATAAGGTTATGTTTGGTTGGGCTAGGTTAGGTCTGGCTAGTTTAGGTCGGGCAAGGTTAGGTTGGGTTAGGTAAGGTTGAGTTAGGTCAGGTTGAGTTAGGCTACGTTGGGTAAGGTTGGGTTGGGTTTCGTTATGTTAGATTAAATTAGGTTATGTTTGGTTAGATTAGGTAAGGTTGGGTTAGGTTAGGTTAGGTAGGTTCCGTTAAGTTTCTATGGGGTCGCTCGCAAGCCTATAATGACGCCGGTTATTTTCTCCTCTAGGAAAACAATGGGAATTCAAAATCAAATATCTTCAAAACTATGCGGATGTATATGAGTATCACTGTACTTCTCTGATAGACTACTATCGATATCTACCTATTAGTGAATTAGCTGGAGGCCATGGTGATTTTTTGTGAAAATGAACCCATTATTCATAGCTTCGTGTGAGATACTGGCTGTAGGTATGTTTTATATCTGATGTGGGCTATTTAGAGCAGCTATACGTCACAGCTATCCTCCATTTCATGACTTCTGCTAATTTTTGTCTAGCTTTCCCACTGATGTTCTCACGTCCTCTGGTTATTTCCATATTCTGTAGAGAGTAAGTCAACTCGTCGCTGTTCACAAACCGAAGGAAGAAAAGTATGACGTCACTTGTTTAACGAGTCTGAGAGTCCCTTTGATTGCTTGGTACACATGCTTAGAAACGGTGGCCAGTATTTTGTCGCATTGTAGCTAAGACGTCTATGAGCTAGTCAAAATAGCATACATTGATAATTGAAAGAACCAATAACCTATCCTAAGCATGTGATCCCAATGTGCGATAAAGAGAAAATAGTTTTCTCAATCGCTTTGCGAAATGTGCTTAGAGAACGCCTATCCGTAAAGTCTTGTTGTGGTGTTTGCACATCGTGTACCCTATACACTTTCGTGAGTACTTTCAAACTTATCCGATTTTCTAATAAACGAATCAGATATACCATTTTACGGTCTGCGATAATAATAAATGAGAGCTTAAGCTCTCCATCTTCATTCAATAGCCTCCTCAGATTTGTTGCAGTTGTTATTTTCACTCGCGAGCGAAGTGAGAGAGGTGATACTGTTTTCGGTGAAGATTTAAGAATATATATTTGTATATAAATATATATATTTGTCTGTCCACCCAATAAGTGGTTGAAGGAGTTGAGCAATGCTCACAATTTTTGCAGGGAGTCTGGTGAGTTGCCCTCGATATGACCCCGTGCCAAAAAGCTAGGAGAAGCTGGTCATAAAAAATGACGGTGATGAAATTTGTTTTTCAAGCAAAAACAGGCAAGAGGAGTCGAGCTATGTTCATGATTTTTTGCGTGGGCTGTCATCGATGTGACTAATGCCAAAAAAATTAGGATTAGCTGGCCATCAAAAATGACGGTGATGAAATTTCCTCCCACCGCGGGTAATGGTCTCACGCCACGAGGCGTTCTAGTTTTCGGCCTGTGATTGGCTACCCGGCCTAATAAAGAATGTCACTTCACAGGAAGATTAGCCTCTTTGTGTGTTTACTTGTTCTAGTTAGAATCACTGAGACTACATTTATCATTGTTTACACTATTGTTAGTATAAAAATTTCTTTCATACGTATAATGTTAATATAATCATAATTGCATAGCTGGTCTCAAAATAATCAATTATTATAAATATGAATTTCCTCTTAGTTCCTGTTACCAATATTCACTTTCTGGACTGGAGGATGCGAATACATAATTCGAAGACGCGAGTTCCACGTCGCTATGACGGGTGCACGAAGGCCCTACGATTGAGTGACCAATGAACGGCCCGTTAATTAAAGCACACGCTGTGGTGGTCACGAAATACGACCGGCCTCTCGTACGGATCTTGTAAGCAATTTTCTGGTACAGAGATCTCTCTGAACTGCGGCTTGTAACCACGCATGACTGAGTCGTGTCCCTTACTTATGATCGGTGGAACATGTTCTAGTATACTAATAACATACAGCATATTGGGCTGTGTTCAATATTGTAGGACAGGAAATTCTAGTAAGTTATTGACAGACGTCTTACGAGTAAGCGTTGACTCTGTTGCTGTAATGGTATATTGAAATGGAGCCACTTCATAGGTTCGATCATAAGCAAGGTTCTAATTTTTTCCTTTATATCATTGACATAATACTAACAGTAACAGTTGTTTTTAGAGTGAACTAGTGCACCAAGGCTTTCAAAAGAGCTCTTACATTATCGCAAATCTGCCTTGGAATAAACTATCAAGGCAGGTATTAATTTCGGTGAAGCCTGATCTAATCTTTTTCAAGCAGCTGCTGGCCCTATGTAACAATTGATTTAGACCTCCATTTTTCAGTTTAAACCTCTTTTGCTAGAAATAGATAAATTAACGGTAAGAAGAGGTTCCGTACTGTACAAAATCAGTCTAAAACTAAAAGAATGAAAGGAATAGGCTTCAGATTAAGTTTCATATGACAATGTATCACTAGCAGCACCAAAGAATTTTTTTATATCTCACAGTAACGTCTGCATTTCGGCTGGAGAGAAAAAAAAGACATAATTTATGATACTCTTATGTGCCACGATACTATAGTAACTTTGAGCAATCCCTAAATACGAGTCTGAGCTGTATATGGGTATGTGCTCCCATTTATTTTCATCATCAATTTTGGCGAGATGGGGGCCCAGCATGCAATAAGTTTGACAAGCTATAGTTTTCTCAGTGATTTTTCTTTTCTACGAGAGGGATACTGCATGCCTCAGCGACATGTGTGTATCCGTATGGTCTCTAATTATCTTTTGTAGCAATTGTCTAAATGTGAAGTTTTAATGTATGTGAATAACAGGGATTTCGTGTAATTACCTATATTTTTGTCATATGGTGTTGTGCTTCAAGTCTTCTATATAAATTAAATTAGATTAGGCTTTCCTCTATAAACAACTTCAAAAATACACTGTAGTCATAAAGTGTATCGTTAAATTACTGCATTTAATTCGTGGGGTCCATGTGTAAAACTCCACGGATTTCATACTGAACGTTTAACTAACGCAACTAAAAATGATTGTCATCTAAATCTATGGTGTTTACGCTGAAAAATTAACTATAGTCTGACCATTTTATGAAGGCGGTTAGGTCGTGGTCAAACACAGCGTCATATATTGTTAGTCTATGAACTTTTCAGCCCCCTCAACAAACAAGTCATCATAGTCATGCCTTTTTTGTTTTTAATGCAAATCATCTCTACAATGGCTACTTCATGCTATCCTCTAGGAGTTAAACTGAACTTTTGTTATTGAAGATTAAGGAATAATTTTGAATTACTTATTCCTTGCATCACATATACAACGGAAAATTAATTTACCACATTACAATGAATTTTTTATGGGAACTGCCTTTCTCATATCAGCTGTTCCAAGAACCTTCTTGTGTACTACCGATATGCATCATTCCATAATTGAGACTGGTAGGCTTGATAGGCCTATATCGTCTTTTTCTTCTCTTACTGTTCCCCTTCGCCAGCAATCTACTAAACGGTGCCGTAGGTCGTCATTGCTTCCAGTTGCGTGGGTCTTGTAAACATGCTGCCATTAAAGAAAGCTCCTTCCTTTGGTGGACCATCGCCTCAGCGAGCACACTGATCTTCAAGACGGCCACCATGACTGCCGTGAGCAAAAAATGTTAAGAGAATCTCAGGGGTGCGTAAAAATAAGAGCTCTCAATAACATTAGGTTGGTAATGGAGCACCGAAAGGGTCGCATTGAAACGCTTTCGTAGAGATCGTACCTCTTGCGTTAAGAAGAAAAGGTAGTGATTAATGCAAAGCTGGGGGTTGAAGAACCACTTGCATCCGAAGAAAAGCTTCAAAGGTTCCTAGGATGTTTTTCTATGAAAAACAGTGTGCTGCTCTAGAAGGAAATTTTTATAAGGTAGCGACGAGTAAACGCCCTGTTTGCTCTAGAAAAAAGAGCTAATCACACAGGATGAAGAACCTGTAGTGGCTGTTATAAAACATTTTTTATCGACACGGATTAGAGAAGAGAAATACAAATTTCTACAGAACTGTGTTGGAAACATTGCACCTCTTCCAGTAGAAGAAAATTTTGTCTATAAGCTTCAATGATACTTAATTAGAAACTAGTGATATGATTTGCAATAGAGCATTTAGATAAAGAACACCTTTATCACAGATGGGCATGATAACTTACTGTACCTGTGTCACTATAACGTGGTAATATTGATATACAATTAAAATATAATAGATATTGGTTGCATTGAGTTATACCGAGTTAACATATATGATTCATAACAATGTCACAAGCATTTGAAAATAGAATATTTATGAAACGCTGCGCTGTAGGTAACCCTTTTAAAACAATACAATTGACGATAGTCGACAAAATGAACGCTATGGCTTGGCGCGCGCCCATCATCAGGAATATATATTTTTATGCTGTTTTTTATTCTGTAAATAAGATATGAAATCTTTGCAACATTTTACCGTCTAAAAATATAACATTTTACAAAGTTCTCTCTTAATTTTTGCATTTATCATATTCTGCAGTTTGAATAACATATGTGTTACAATTTTTGTAATCTATATATTATTCACATGTAGTACATAATCAAGAAAAATTATTAAATAATAACGTACTAGTATTTCATAGAAGTAGTAAATCATTAATAACGAATAATAATATACTATTATATATATCTTATCTATGTACATGCCGAAGCTATGGGGATCATTTGACCACGAGATGAGTGGCCCCGAAGCAGGCTATACATTAGGCCGCCTTCGCAACTGACTGCACAAAATTAGACATTTGATCGTCTCATTGACTTTGGGAGGAGCGCAAAAGAAAGGATTGCCCCAGAAGAATGCGCAGTAAAGAAGCGTTTCCTGAAATTAGAGAAAAATCGTCGATAGAAATTAGGCTTCGTTTGAGTGCGCTAGTTTACTGGCATCAGATGGTGATGGAAGTAAATTAGCTCGCTGACTTTTTCCTTCTTGGAGTAAAGATGGTCTTATTTTCGACCAGCATGGCTGTATATCTTAAAAATAATTGTTAGGAGGTGATGAAGGAAATTTATTTTAGGAGAAAGCTTAGAGTGAAACAGTGCACTTATTTTAATAAATTCTCCGAACCTTTTTAGCAGCATTATAAACAAAAAGAATGCGCACACTAGTCATATTGTATTTTATTCCCGTTCTTTAGTAATATTGTTACTACAGGACCGCTGAAGGCATATTTGTTTAAAATACGTGTCAGCTGGCGCTTTCCGCTATTCGCTTGTTCATGCCTCTGCAATTTTAGACGCTAAGATGAACAGGATTACTTAATATGTTATTGTCTTCTCTCTACAGAGGTGTTGATTTCATCTAATCCTTCGGCAGTACATGTTTGTTGGCGCAAACTTACCATAGACCACAACAGTACTTGACTCTTATGTCCAAGTGGCCTCTGACGCTGGCAGCCAACATGGGAAAAATGGGATTTTCTCAAGAGCTATTATGAACATGTCCAGACACGGTCATGCAAGCAAGCACCCAAGTGCGTCCCCGCCGTATCCCAAATACCTTCTCCGCAAGAAAAATGTTAGGTACCTTGGAATTGTTTTCTTCAGTATTAGATAGGGGGAAAAGAATAGCTCTCGAGAAAATCCCATTTTGCTATTGCCGATTTTTGGCCGCCAGCGCCAGACCTATGAGTCAAATACTGTTGCGGTGTGTTACTATACTCTATTTCACCGGATTACAATCTAGAAACGATAATGTCCTTTTTAATGATCAATATTTACTTTTCTTTTGAATGGGAGGCAGCACACCTCACTTTTCTGGTTTTAGCACTGCTTGCAAATTAGAAGTATGGTTTTTTCCTTGTTTTGTGAGTTTTCCAAACATTTTACTCATCGGAATTTCAGCTCACAGCACACGTCTCAACTTAAAATCACTGATTCTTTGGCATATTGCTTTGGCCGAAAAATTTACTCGGGTATAACTCTGAAAATGAAGCACATAAAATGGAAGTCGAATGCACCACAAGCTCTCTTCTGTTCTGCTCCGACGTGTCAAGTATCTGATGATTGCTTGTGATAAATAGATAAATATTAAAGTTGGCTGTTTGTTTTTTGCACTTCAGAAAAACCGAAGAAACTCTTTGGCCACTCCATTATACACACATTAATATTATTAATTCTACAAAAAGTTGTGTGCTCTCATACATTTTACAACCCATTTCACAAGAATATTGATGTACTCGTTTAATGTTCTTTGAATTCATACTCATGTGTAGTATAACAGCTTGTAGTAAACACCACTCTGCCGGCTAACAAACACTACACCCAGCGTCGGAGAGTGAAGCACGAGTTTCTATTTATAAAAATGAAAAGTCTCCCCTTGACACTGCACATTCCAGGCCTGTCAAGTGACGAAGTCACAACTGGAAGTATTCGCTACAGATCCCTTCGTTCAGCGGTCATTGTAGAGCGTCCTCGGCACTCCCTGGCAGCCCTACGCTTGTCGGGTTTCCCTATTGTCGCTGCTTGTATCGTCCATTTGTGCCGTTCACATGTTTTTGATACTTTCAGTGTTGGTGGCTATGCTTTATTGAAGGTGAAACTTGTTTTCAAGAAGTTTGGTGGTTGAATTGCAGATGCACTTCGTTTTTAGTGTTGTTCGTGAACATGTTGTTGGCACCATCCGCTTCTGCAATAATTGCCTTTGAAATAGAAGTCTTCATGCTCTCATTGTTAGTGGCCATGTCCTCTATCTCTATTCTTCTTTATAGCATTCGATCCCACTCAAAGTCTGTAGTGAAACCTACAATGTACCGCAGATGCTGCTGCCAATATCCTTTTCATTTGTAGCTGTGTTACTTATTATAAATATCGTCTATAATTAAGTGATATAAAAAGGCTGATTCCTAATCAGAAACTCGCAGGAGTCTAACAGCTTCTAAGCGCC
Source organism: Parhyale hawaiensis (assembly GCA_001587735.2). NCBI lineage: Eukaryota > Metazoa > Arthropoda > Malacostraca > Amphipoda > Hyalidae > Parhyale > Parhyale hawaiensis. The sequence continues at coordinate 14,081,556 of LQNS02278174.1, forward strand.
GACATCAGATAGTATCAGATGATCACTTAAAAATTTCGAACTGGGTTATCTCTCAATTATGTCTGACGCTGAATTATACAACCCTGAATTATAACTTAGAGCAAATTAAATAGGTTTTCGATCTGACGTTCATAGACACTAAAGCTGCGACGTCGGGTAGCGAAGGCATCGTCCGCATCCTCAGCATTCCATCGGTCGCAATGACCCATAAATAGTGAGGCTGGCAAGGGATCGTAAGGGCATTTTTTGCCAGTGGTCCAGTGTCTTGGCTTAATTAGCCCTCATATATTCTGAAAGCGAAGCAATGAGCCACTTGCGTACTGGTATGAGCTTTGGTGCCTCCTGATTGGTCGGCTGGTCGGTGCCAGACGTGTGTGTGGGACAGCGCAGTGGCGTCGGCGGGACCGAGACGTCGGGACGACTCGGCGTGTATTGAAGAGTAAATGTGTAGAGAAACCGATCGACTACTGTAGTTATCGGTCAAATATAGTAACTAAAGAATGAGTTTGGAAGGTGACTATTTAGAAAAACTGATCTGCTAATTACAAGCTGGGTGAGGTTTTGGAAAGTAACCCTGGAATTGGATGTTGATTTTACAGTAGGTCGAGTGTTGTATGTGGAAATAAATTGGAATAGGGAAAACTCATGTACAAGTTAGTGGTCGAGTATAGCTTTCAAAAATAATGTTCGAGAAAGAAAACTATTCTATTAGTTATTCATCGTGTTCAGTAGCTAAAGATTCTGCTCCGATAATAAGTTTAGCCAACTGTTGCGTGGTAATTAAGTTACTCCTTCCATTCATTATTTAACCTCGCCTTCCTCATAAGAACAACACTATATAGAGCGTTGCAAATATTATACTGTACGCCAAAACAGAAAAGTTTATTACCAACTGTAGCAGGTTATACATACTACCTGGTTACAAAGGCCTTATTCCCAGAGGAAAACAATAGAACAGCAAAGCGCTGTGGCAAAATAGCAAAGGTTGGTACGAATAGGGTCAATAACGATGTAAATAGTTACGCAACTGCCAAAGTTCAGTGGCCATAATTTCATTACGTCACTATCCCAGTCTTGCCACTCGTGCTATTTCATGCAATGCCATTTTTCTGAATTGTGCTGTTGACGTCTGCTGCCGAGCATTAAAGCTGCACCGCACGCAGTCCGACAGACAGCTACGCTTCTCTTAACACGTGCGTGGGAACTCTCATTACTCAGGCGTTGTCTCATTTGGACGCAGCCGAGGGTGGTGGTGGTGGTGGTGAGGGTACACGGCTGACTACCCTCGTGCTGTAGTGGCGTAGTGGCGGTGTTGCACCTGCTGTGTTGTTCTATTTGTTGCTATTGTTGGTGCTGAGCTGTAGCTAGAGGGCTTGTGGATGAATAGATTTGTGCTGTGGTGGTACATGCAGTTGCAGTTCTGGATCAGCTATGTTGTTTTAGTTCTTGTGGTTGGTAATGAGCTGTAGCTATTATTATTATTATGGTGAAGTTGTAGCCGTTGTTATTACAGTCCGCTATAGTGACGCGAAAGCGAGTGCTGTGGAGGAGACTGTGTGGTGTGTGTCCCTGTTGCTCGTCCTTGAAACAATGTCCGTTCGGAACTGAGGGCTGAGCACATATCAGAGTCCTGTCGCTTGAGCTGATGCTATGCTGCAGGTTGTGAGTTTCAGGGAGAACTCAAAGTATGTCGGAGTTGAAGAAATGCTGCACTGTTACAGGGTTTCAGGCGTCAATTTGGTTGTTGAACTGCAATTGTTGCTCTGTAGTAGCTGTTTTTTTGTGTTGTATGTGCTTATGGCGCTGTTTTAATTGTGGTTGAGTGTGTACCTATTGTTCTTGTTGTCGTGGTTAAATTTTTTTCGTACGTCTTGTGCTACTGTAATTGCTGTTGTTGTGTTTTAGTCACAATGCTGTACTTACTGTCCTGTACTGTATGTATTTAGTTATTTTATTAGTTATTGTATAATATTATGATCGCGGGTACATGTGTTATACGCGGTACTGCAATACTTATGTTGCAATGATGCGGTATTGTGGAAACATTTTCAATGGAACCGCATGAATGTTATACAATGCTGACTGCAGAGTAAGTTAACTCATTCTAAAAGCACTAGTGGACCCCGTGCGTGAAAAAATTCACGCAGTATCGAAATATATTTGCTTAATATAAGCCGGTGCAAATCTTCTCTTCTTTGACTTGCTTCTTCTTCATCGCAAGAAATTTGTGATGACTGATGACACTTCTTCATTGATTGTACTATCCTTACAAAAACACATATAGCTAGAACAAAACGCTATACGACCGCCAACTCCAATTACTATCGTAAGAGATGCGTGCTTTCTTCTGAGCAGTACACTTCAATTGATCTTCAGCACACTCATTCGCTCCCTTAGATGACATGCAAAATATTAATTGTACTCGTAAGCGCTGAAATATCACCGAATTTCATTTCCACTGCGTATCCAGAATACACAGTGAAGTAGTTTCAGCAGAACTACATTTTCGCTCCCGAAAAGGCGTAATAAAGAATTACTACGTCTACTATACAGGAAAGAAATCGGTTCCTTTACGCTGTGCTGATTTGCTACAAAATGTGTACATCGTTAACCAAAAGGAAATATAATTTCGATCTAAAGAAAGAGTTATGAATATCAGAATCCACGGGAACGGCAAGAAAAGCTGAAAGAGCAAGAACTGCATTCAATATTAATAGCGATTAGTACTGTATTCCAAATTTAACCTTCTTCTGTAGTATGGTTTATCGCCGTCTGAATCCCATCAGAAGGGAGCAGGATCGCCAAAATTTCCATCGGGGCAAGAAATGCATTCAGATAATAAAGGGGTAAGGGTTTCACTTTAACCTTCTGCAACCTCGTCATCGTTGATTACGAAATCTGCATCTTGGCCTGTTTTTCGCTTATTTTGTTAAGAGCGGACACGAAAAAACAATAAACATTGGATGAAGGAAATCTCAGAAGAAAGTAGGAACGACAATGCAACGGAGTGCTTAGAGAAGCTGTATATATGTATCTGCATTGAATGAACTTCTACGTTGGAAGAGAAAGAATTTTTTCCTATCTATTCTTAAGAGCGTGGCACCGAACATATAAATATATAAACACACGACGGTCATTCTTAGTGTTAGATTATCCTTACTATCCATCATGGTTTTTAGGAGTGTGATGTGACATAATTTCCTATCGTGGAATTTTCCTCAAGAGTGAAACGAATCAGGCAAATACCACTGTCGAGTATGGCGCCGTTTAGCCGTGTATAATTTTAAGTTAGTCAGATTGACAATATGATAATGATGTCACAGATATTTTCGTCAGCAAAATTTTAAGGTTATCTAACATGTCACACATGACACACTCAGAGTCACAATACTCCCACAATCTTGAAGAAATGAACAGTTTTAACTCATTGTCTCTTTTAAAACGGATATTCAAGAAGCCGTTTTTCCTGATGCAATAGAAATGAGAATTAAACACGTCTTTTCCTATGGAGATTGAAATAATATCTGTCTTTTTTTATTGCATTGCGGATGAAGCTTTTTAACCAATATCGAATACTTCATGAATTTTATAGCGGCATAGATTTGACACCTTTAATATTAACGTTCTGTTATGCAAAAAAAAAAAAAAAAAATAGGTAGAATGAGGAGATCGAGTGGCAGGTACAAAGCTAACTTAGAAAAATTATCTAGATAAAGAACCTAGAACTCATATGTGCATCATGAGAAAAAGAAGCGTTTATGAGTACGTATCTGTTATAACAATTTCAATCGAATGTATTTGTCTTGACAGGTACATTTGTTTGAACGTTCTTGTCTACCTCATGAATCTCTTTCTGTTTCCTCGTTTACCGTTTTATACATATATATATACTGTATATATATTGCTCCCTAATTTTCCTTATATTTTCAATACAGAATATTTAAAGGTTCCAAATACACACCACTACAGAAGCTTTAAAGGTTCTCTATGGAGCCTTTAGTTTTAAGAGCGAATCCCACGTCCTGGAGGGTGTGCCTTCATCTGTTTACCATCACGAGCCTCCAAAACAACTCCGACCGTCTGCGGTTCAGCGCATTGGGGCGTTTTGCTGCCGTCGCCTCTAAGCGCGACTTTGAAAAGCGCTCGGCGCCTCATTAAAAAATCCTTTAAAGTTGCTGCACTTGGCCCCATTGTGTGAGGACCTGGGCTGTTTGTCAGAGCACCAACTGAAGATTATGACGGCGTGTTTACACACAAAAGCAAAATGTCCTTCGTTAATGCTCTCAGACCGACACAAAGAAAGCACCGAGTTGGTGTCCATGTGGATGTCACCTTTGCTGTTTTTTTTTGTGAATCTAAATGCGGCATTTTACTGGAAATTTAAAGGTTTCATTGCTTCCTCGCTGCCGCAGTGGAAGGTAAATTTAGAGGTGGGAAAAGTTTGTTGTAAGTCGAGGAAAAAGGGTACTACATTGAATGATGTTGCAAGATATAAATTATACTTCCTGAAAAGAAAAGTGCAGAGGTGTTTGCAGGCATAACCAGCTGAGAGTTCATCTGCAAAATATTATTATTCATCATTTGCAGTGATCAACACACTTCTAATTCATCACAACACAGTGTATCTTCAGTGCAGTATCACAGTGGACAGCACTAAGAATACTCCGTGCCCCACAACACAGTGCACCGTCACGGTGTACCGCATCTCTAGTGCACCGTCACGGTGCAGGACAGCACAGTGTGCGGCGCACCGCTACAGCACCGCACTAATAGCCTCAACTAACCGTCCGCCAGCGACCGGTCAAAGGGTTGCCGAGTATTGGCAGGCAGAGCGCCACAGCTGGTGCGCCAGCTGCTCCAATATTGCCGCTGCTGGCTTATTTACACGCGGCCAAACTGCCGTGTGGCTCCCTGCCACCCTGCGGCTCCCTGCCGCCCTGTGGCTCCGTGTAGCTCCCTACCGCTCTGTGGCTCCGTGTAGCTCCCTGAGGCTGAGTGTGGCTCTATGCCACCCACTATAGCTCGTTGTGGTTCCTGCCACTCGGTATATGGCTTCCTGTGGCTCATAGCAGCAACCCAATAGGAAGTTTATGTGCAATTACTCGATGTTATCAGATATCGTTCACTATTTACTCGTATCCAGCCGACAAACGCTTTTAAATTTTCGATCGGGTTGAGGCTCCCGAACGGTCATCCTAAACACCGAAATCGACGGGAAGCTACCGAAATCGGCCGAAATCCACTGAAATCCTCCTAAAATATAGTAATTTTTTCACATTCCCTCACACTGGTTGCCTCTTATCATAATGATAATCAATGGCATGTCCTTTGAAGGTTCAAGAAAGCTGTTATCATATGTATTTAAACGTTGTGTGGGGTCGTCACTCGAAGCTGTGTTATCATAATGTTATGTCTTAATCAATCCAAAGTAGTGTATATTTATTACATACGTGATAGTTTATTACCAAATCCACACCAATGTTATGTGTTTTAGGTAATATTGCTATATATTAGTGTATATAGCTTTTGATAATTACAGACCATAACTGTGTAACTTGTGTTTTCCTTATTACATATGTATAAACTTAATGAGTTCATTAAGGCTGCTATTATTATCATCTACTATATTTGAAAACTTAGTTTTGCAATATTTGACCACAAAATGTTGAAATGGAAAATAAAAAAAGTATTTGTGTGCACAAATTTAAAAAAGCTCTATACCTATACTAATATATAGCAATACTGACTGAAACACATAACGTTGGTGTGGATTTGGTAATAAACTGTCACATATACATGAAATACACATTACTATGCATATATTAAAAAACCTAAAATTATAATAACACAGTTCTGCGTGATCGCACTCAACGTTTAAGGACAACATTATGATAAGAGCTTTCTTGACCCTTCTCAAGACGTAACATTTATTATCATTATTGTAACAGGCAACCAGTGTGTGGGAATGTAAAAAATAAATATATTTTAGGTAGAATTAAGTGAATTTCGGCCAATTTTGGTAGATTTCGGTGGATTTTGGTAGATTTCAGTAGCTTCCGGTCAATTTTGGTGTTTAGAGTGACCCCTCCCGGCTACTGTTTTTTCCAGTGCTCTAGCGGCAGTGGTGTCAGCCGCTTCTTAGGGTAGCGTACTTGTCCCGCTGCTGTTTGTTCTGTACGCCAGTGGCATGCTCTCTTTGCTGGAGAACACGATTATGAACTATGCCGTTAGATCCACTTGATATCAGTGATATCGGCCCCAAGCATGCGTAATGTTGTCACTCAATCTCAAAATAGGGACCTGTCGCGATTTAATGCATGGTGTTCAGCCTAAAATAAGAAGCTTTTACTTTTACTCCAGCCTTCACCTCTAAAGCTAGATGGCAGATTGCTTCAGTGTTCAAGGGTCTAACTCCCTGAGATTCTTGTTGTTGTCTTTAACTAGAAGCTTTTATTTGAGGAGCATATTAGGCATCTTGGGTTACGGGCTGCGAGTAGTTCGTGCTTCTGCGTAAGGTAAATTCTGTGTTTGACTAGAATGATCTAATCCGTAGATTTTCTATGTTTTATTGCTGCCGTTGTTGGAGTATTGCTCATCGATCTGTGCTTCGGCTGCTAACTGTCACTTGCGTTTGCTGGACCGAATTGTTATCTCAGCCTGTACGGGGTGCGCTGAGAGTGATCTGCTAAATCTGTCCCAAAGGAAAGGGGTGGCCGGTCTTTGTTTGTTTTATAGGGCAGTCAACAATGAAAGACATTATTTGTATCTTTCAGTTCCTGCCCTCAAGGTCTTTGAAAGAAATGTGCACTTCTTCATTTTGGAGACTGTTAGGTGCCAAACTCGTCAGCTCAGTTGGCGTTTATTGCCCTGGTCCGTTTCGGTCTAGAATGCATTGCACGGATCGGTTTCGATCGTGTTGACCTGCATGCATTTAAGTCAGGTGTTAATACCTTTCTGATGGACTTTCCTTGTCAGTGTTTCAGGCTTCCTGGCATTGAATAATGCTTCACTTGGGTTGCACTAGCCGTCAGCATGGTGACCCGAGCGTGAAGTCTTAAAACAACAATAATAATAATGTGACTTTCTGCGGCTCCCTACCACCCTATTTGTATGTATGGGTTTCCTATGGCTCCCCCGGTTAACTGCTCCCTGCCACCGGTCTCAATAGCTCCAGCCACCGGTTAATGTGCATCGCAACCAACCAGTCTTGTGTCACCTGCATATTGCCCCCATTCATTCGTTTGTTTCATCATTCATGCGTTCTCTGCCCCAAATTTACCTTTCCTTATTTTGTTCCTATCCAATTTTCTTATTTAATATTTCATCGAACAACACTAGATCAGCTGTTTGACTGCAATATCAGCAACCGGTACCAACTGTAACGTAACGGCTAAAAGCTTGTTACGTGTTCGGCTGCAATATCAACAGCTAATACCACCCACAATACAACAGCCAAGCACAGGTCAACGGTAGGCTGCAACACCAGCAAAAATTCTAATATTAGATAATGCCCACATGAGCACGACCCTCCTGGTGATCGCCGTATGCATTAATGTTGCACTATTGCATTACTGCCCGAACGGTCGCCATATTGCTCCCACCTGCCTCACCTTAATGGTCCGATATGAAAGATGCTGTCCCCAAGTCTTCAAAATTGCTTCTCCTTTCATGTTTAATTTTAAATTTGAGGCAGCTGCAGCATTGAAAGACTTAATTTCGGGCAAGGGAAGCAGAATTTTTTTTGAAGGAAATAAGCAGTTTCGGAAACAATACCTTGCTTGTACAGGGTAACAATATATCGTGCGGTCACAATTAATCAATACTGAGAGCGGCATAAGAGAACAATATCCTTCAGAAATGCGAAAATACTCATGCAATACCCATGCAAGCACGCAGAAAAAGTATTCTGCTAAAAGTGAAAAATAATTGCTTACTGTCAAAAATAATTGCTTACTGTCAAAAAACACACCGTATCAAAACTTATGATAAAATTGCTCCAACGTACGAAAACTGCTTAACTGATGCGTAGGAAAGCAATGAGCCGAAAATGATATGGCTAATGCAAGTAATCAATATTGAGCTGACCTCGGAATACAATATGCTAACACAATAATTTTTTGGAATCCCATGTAAAAATTTTTATGTAGATGTAAAACTTCCATGTTTTAAAAGTGTGAGAGCTAATTTTGTGACTCTTATGTTTATCATCGAAGTCTTACAAGCATAAAATTTTGGGCTCTGTTGTTCTTTGCCTGTGCCAGAGAAGGCGTTAGAATGCCGCTTCTGCCCTCTGTTGTGAAAGAAAACTAAAGCAGGATCGTCTACAAGCGACTAAATGTGAATACCTTGTTGTTGGCTGCTTCTTTGCAGGCACACGAGCCACTTGAAGGTTGGGTTGTGGGAACCCTAACGTGAGGCAAAGCACATGAAAGGTGAGTGAGCTTTATAAAGCCAAAAGCACACAGATCTGCCCCGGAACTTGACGGTCTTGTTAGTTATGTTTGCAAACCTCACTTCTCAAGAGGGAGACCCGACAAACGTTACTTGTAAAGATCACTTTGCCCGAGAATTGACATGTAACAATACCTAACTTCCTGCAATGACCGCCAGCACCAGGGTGCTACGAAAATCCCTAAATGCAGCCAGGAGTGCTACAGTGAAAGCCATTGCATTGAAAACCTCCCCTATTTAGTTCATTCAGGATTTTTGGTTCGATTGAGGCGCGGCTCTAATGTTTATTACAGTGGTAACCTGGACCGGGGCCTATACAGCACTCGGTTGCAGGATCGAAACACCACAACCTATTTCCTCCATATGGTCATAGAAGGTGGTACTCAAACTCCACTCCATGGTGGCTAGCCAGCAACAACAACCATTAAAGGTCGACTTCTACAAGTGTGTCGTCGGGTGCTATTCTGTTAGCAATGCAGAGCTACTGTACGTAAATTAGGTCAACTGTATAAGGACCAACTAAAGCACCAATTCTTATAGGAATATTATTGTATTAAGTGTCTTCTATTCAGGATGCTAGCCTTACAGGGTTATGACACGAAATGGTTGGGAATGGCTTACAATACGTTAGATTAGCTTTCTAAATGTATTTATTATGGGTTTAGTAGATGCTGACAGTTAAGAATTACAGTATATAAACGTCAGATTAGGCGATGTAATGTTAATTTGGAAAGCACTTAACGGCTCTCGAAATAAACATCTCGACACGTCTCGCAGCTTCAGAAATAAAAGCTCTTCACACCTCCCAAAATAAAATCCTCGACAAACCTCGCAGCTTCCAAAATAAAAAGCTCTATACACCTCTCAACCAACTCTCGGAAAAAACCTCGGTACACCTCGCAGCTCCCGGAATAAAAACTTTGGCACACCTCGCAGCTCCCGAAATAAAAGAAGCCCGGCACACTTTCAGCTCCCGAAATAAAAACTTCGGCACACCTCGCAGCTCCCGGAATAAAAACTTTGGCACACTTCGCAGCTCCCGAAATAAAAGAAGCCCGGCACACTTTCAGCTCCCGAAATAAAAACTTCGGCACACCTCGCAGCTTCCCAAAATAAAAACCCTGGCACACCTCGGAGTCTCCGAAGCGAGCCCCGCAAAGCAGATTACAGGAGTGATGTACAAAAGGACGCTCACAGTCCGGATTAAAGTTGGATAACAGAAAGAATTACTCCAGAATGTCGGGATCAGCCGCAAAATGCTTCGTGTCTCCCTTTGCACGCTCGCTGTTCCAAAACGCTTGCTGAAGCCTGGAGTGATGCGGGCAAGAGGTCCGTCCCCACGGTTCCGTTTCATTTCGTAGAGTATATTTACCTTCACGCCCATAATTTTTTGTTGAGCATAAATTACTTTGGTAAACTAAATTGTTACTGAACGAGCCCTCGACGTCGATGATCTTTGATCTCGCGTGTGTCCGATTTTCATTTGAGGTTGATTTAACTTTATCCCTAGAACTGTTCTAGGAACGCCAGTTATTTTCTTGAAGTTCGTTATTAAACTGCTTCAGATCTAGCAGCTGGCGCTAATGATGTTCGATCACACGACTATGTGTATTTCATTTGTAGGAAATTTTATTTTTGTGCCTAGAATTGCCAACGATCGGAAATAACTTTCACTGCGAACCTTCAGCCTAGTAAGCTGATGAAGCAAATGATGCTCGGGTACAGGTTTTTTCTTGTTCTGTAAATTCGAATTAATCCCTTGAGCACGCAATAACTCTAAATTCTTCACCTACAGAAGCATCATCCCTAACAAAATTTGTGGGCACCTCCAAAACTAAAATGGCAAATCAGCAGATTGGACTGTCGTAAATACTGTTAGGGATTGCAAGAACTTCGATAAAAAAATCAGACGTGAAATCACTCAAGTCTAATCCCAGGTCAGTTCTCGTATAGTGCAGTGCTTACCTGTCTGAGAATCAGGCATAATATAGGCATATTCGATTGAGCGCCAAAATTAAGCTTTCGAGGATTAGCTTGTGCGGAACTACAGTCAAAAGCATTGGCTTTGACACTTTAAATTGTGTTGTAAGTGTTATAAGTAACGTGATTACTTTGAGCCGGTTGCAAACTCCATTTTGCAGAGCGAGGTTGAGTTTCTGGAAGTGTCAGGGATAATCGATTAACGGTTAACACCTGGAACTCAATTCAGTTGGTAAAAGTCATCGCCCCTGCCCGAAGTTCAGAACAATTTAGACATCAAAGACTTAATTTTGGCGCCCATCGAACATGCTGTATGTGTCCCTATAAGTAAGGTTACGCACCTATTCTACTTGAGCCGAACTTATCCTAATGTAGGGGTGGGCAAACTTTTGACTCAGGGCCACATCTAAATGTTATACTAAAACTCTGTTAACTTTATTTACTCACTTTCTTGCTTACGTGTTTACTCACAGATTCTTCGCTTTAAGATAGGAAGCATTTCGGGCTTTGAAGATGTAATTCGGTTGTATACGTCAGATTGTTGCGAATATCTTTCCGCCTTCCTCAAACCTGACGAGATTTAGTTCTTTTTCTTCTCCGTAACCAATTTCTAGGTACCCGGCGTGGCTTTTAGGTTATTGGCATCCTGTGATCGGGCTGGAAGCAGCGATTCGCTTTAGGGAATATTTTGTGACTCTAACAGCCAATTTTATTCATTATAATTACTTGCTTTCTCTTTTTTACTATGTTTACGTTTAAATGGCCACTATTTTTAATTTTCACGTATAATTCTTTATTGGGATGCATGCCTTTCGTAGCCTCTGCTCTCACTCAGGATGTGGTATAAGTGTCGAATAAAGTAACTATTAGGTATTGATTAAAACATCGTTTATTATTTATTAGCTCTATAGTAAAATTGAGTACAAATTACATTCAGCTATTTCAATTTCTTTCAAGTTACGCCGTAAAGACACTTCTTATCAAGTTACGCCGCAAAGGCATTCAAAAGTTCATGTTACACCTTCAAGCTTTATAATTTACAAATGAAGTGAAATCCTCGAAAATAAAGTTTCACATATAAGTTTCGCAAATATTACTCCTCGGGTTAAGATTTTCAGTGCATGCTTCCCCTGCTATTCTTCCTGTCTTCTTTGCCTGAGTGAGACACTGGTTTCCTTCTAATTTTCTAACATTCCTTGCTTTTATCGCTCGGAAACTTCTTGGTAACCTAACTTGAAGGTGAGAATCAATGCACTCCTAACTATATTTGCCGATAAAATTTCCACTCGAATAAACTGAAGTATAATAACAATTCATATCTTGATTAGTAAATACGTTAATGCTTGTTCCCTTCTTTTTGCTATCTCCAGTATAACCTCTTCGTTGCTTCTCGGGAACTGAAAGGCTGCGGCCCTGCGCTGCTTGGGAGGGCGCCGTTGCAGGCAGCTTAACTTTTCCTTCGCTGCCACCCTAGGTCTCTTAGGTTCGTAGGACGCCCGTGATCTGTCTACTTCAATAATCGCTCTAAATTCATTACTTAGTTACATTATAATTAGCTAATAATTATACTATTAAATTATACTTTATTCTCATTTGCTTTGTAACGCTAATTGAGATTTTGTAAATTCTGACAGATATCGAAAACTTCTTTATTTCTCAACCGCTGTGCTGCTTTGTTCCCACCTGGCTGCCGGTGTTAGTCGCCAGGTGTCTGGCCGCTTCTTACCTCTTCGAAGCCTCAAGATTTCCTTGTATTGCCTTATGTTGAATAAATTAATAATCATTGATTCATTGAGAATAATTAAACTAGAGAGGTTAAGGAAATACCTTTCGAACTTAAAGTTTCGTATGTCTCCTTAATGTGCTAAGACTTTAGAGCGAGGTTTTGCCACAATATGGAAGATAAACCTGAACTCAGCTGCATGAACGGGTACGTTAGATTCAATGGTGATGCGGGAAATACAACTGGAATACGTAACATAAATGTATATGCTGTATTTCCCCTTGTTTACTGGCAGAGTGTTGAATATTCCTTTGAGAAGCAAAGAAGTTGGTGATGGTGAGCCGTACGGGCAGGAGTGAACGGTAAATAGCGTGTGGTCTATGACCAGGTGAATAACACTTTTTTTTTCCAAGCAAAGAAGATGGTGATGACGCAACGAATCACGGGCCGTCTAATGGACTTCTACAAATTGACACACGGGCCTTGCCAGCGCGGCTTGTTGTTGCAGATGGGTTAAAAAAAAAACTCCGCTCTATGAAATTTATTAAAAAATAAAAGCACATTTTTTCGTTGGAGATATTCAGTTTATGACAAATTTTACAATAAGTACTGAAAATGAGTTAATATATCGAAGATCCTAAAATCTTTGGCAGGCCGGATTGAAAAGGCTAACTGGCCGGTTACGACGCGCGGGTCGTAGTTTGCCCCATTCCTGTTTTAACGTAGTCTTAAAGCACATAACCTACCTAATTTACATACTTTGAGGCAGGTCACAGACAATGCCAGCACCCTTTGGATTTTCTTTTCATGACAAGAATGGAAATGAAACTTGAAAGCAGAATAATTCATGTTTCATGATTAGCCGTGGAAGCATTTCTCATACTTCCCTATACAACTGAAAACTTGAAACAACCAAAATCTGATACCAGGACTTTTTTTCTTCTGCAGAACTGCGACTGGATTGGCAAAGAATGTATAGTTACTGTTTATATCTGGTCATATCATACGTTCTGACCGTTTGAGAGAAATTGCTTCCTGTGTTATTACGTTAGTTCTAAAGGCTGTTTAGGAGCGAGCATTCTTCCGTTATTCTTACTGCACCTCATTAAATTTTCGTGATGAACCTCAACACCGGACGCCAATAGTAATCTTTACGAGCGATCGATATCACTACTCATTGTCTTTATATTTTGTTTTTCTCTAGTGTTTGACAGTGCCCTTCAAATCGCCGGTCTGAAACAGAGTTATCGGACAATGTGGGGAATTAATTGTAGCTGCTGAATAAGATGAGCATTCTAAATTCGATAAGAAAGAGGAACATTTTTAAATTTCATTCCGCGAGACTCTATATTATAAAGGGGATAAAATATTGAAACTCTTTGTTAACAATAAACACGCTGCGCGTAATTCTCATTCTTCAATATTGACGGTGGCAGATTTCCCTGCAGTGAAAACTGCAGCCAATGCGGGAGAGGCAATGCGTTAATATTAAGCCGGACTGAACTGCTGGTGCAACCTGATGAAAATAAAATTTAGCACTTAATTGCATTACCGTTGCTTGAAAATAGAATATGATTATATATCTATGCATGTGTTTCCAATCTACACTAAATTTTCAAACTTTTACCGTCAGGAAAAGATAAAAGAACAATTAATATGTTTCAACCGTTACTAAAATTTCCCTTTTCATTAGACATGCGTAGAGGAAAACAGAATGTGGTTCATCGCTGGTTTTGTCTTTTCATCCCTGCTGAAATTTTCTTGTGCTGAATCACATCCACCGACGCATTATTTTCTATTGAGGAGGTAACACAAATTTCCCAAACGGTGCCAGGAACTTAATATGTACAACAATTCCTCAAAGTTTTCAGATAAATTAGGCGTGAGGGAAATAGAGTTTAGTGAGGAAATTCGTAAGCTTTTCGTTTTATAAATTGGACAGACCTTTCAGTTCGAAATTCTTTTAAGACGCATCAAAAGTGCTGAAAGATCAACAAAAGACTGAGCCAAAGTTCGTGCAATTAGAGGGAAGTAAACAGAGAGTGTCATCAGGAGTAGTTTTCTGTAGGCGCTATCGTGTCTAATTGTTGGTAAATTGTAACGGCAAACAGGGAAAGTACAGTAGATTAGATATTCAACAACTAAGGGACCAATCGGCCCGTTCCCAAAGAGATGGTGAACCCTAGGGTTGGCTCCCTCTATTTAAAGTTACGGCGATGATTTCATAGACCAGGAAAGGTGTCCTCAGAGGGGGAACGGGAAAAAAAATTCAAGCGAGCCAGGAGAGAATGATGACCAGAAAGTTTAACTATAAGCCTGCGTGATGAAGGAAACCTTCACCCAGGAAAACGATGTAGCTAAAGTACGTCTATCAAAATCCTGGAAAATAGCTGGGAAAGTTTAGGCTTGTTTCATTCACAGAGTTATTTACTATCTGCAGTTTGTCAGTGACGACTGTACTCGGAATGATGAAGGGGTAACTACTCCATTATTGCTAGACTTCAGAGAAGCCTGAAGCCTTAATGGCAAGTTGAAAGAAGGTGGAGGCATTATATATGTTTCTCTGTTTTTCCATAAATAGCAACTCCTAAGTAGCTTACTGCTTAAATAATGGCATTTAAACAATTGTTTTGCAGCTATAGAATTTTCTGTTATACTATTCACTATCATGTTAGGTAGTGATTGTATTGCGGCAGTGGTAATATTAGCAATCAGAGAATATAAATTTTGCGTTATGTTTCTATTAATTTTATGTTAGAGAAAGTGAAAATTTACAATTAAAGATTTATCACAGACATAAACTGTATTAGGTATTCATTATTATTTAACAATCGCAGCAAGAAATTAATGATGTTACTACCGTACTATTGGAGAACATACAACATTTAAAGTTCGGTAAATGTTCTGCTTTATTGACCATCGTTTTGTCGCAGCTACTAAAAACCCTAATCAATATAATGTAAAAGTGCTTATACATGCAGCATTCGTTCTATTGTTACATGTCGCTCCTGAAAGCTTGAAAAAATTGTGCTGATCTGCTAATTCATAAAATATTACCTTTCCTGTGACTTGTACTGCATTAGTCTGTATGTGGCCATGTATTGATATTTGTATACCTTGCCATCTAAAAACCAACGGAAGGAATTAAGCTATCATGACAATCTTTTGCAGGCTATGAACTGACTTAACCCAAGGCTTTCCGAGCCACTTTAATGGTTCTTAAGAGCATGGTCAATTATACAAGCAGAGTAGAGTAGTAGTAGTAGTAGAAAACTTACTAGCGGAGCAAGGCACCTTAATAGTTCCCAGGAGCACATTCTTCAATTCTCAACGCTTTACTGTCAAATATGAAAAGAGATTCTCAGCAGCACTTCCAGAAAAATGTTTTCAGTTTAGTAAGCACAAATTGCGAAAAAAGAAGTTCGTGGTTCTCACAGCGTTGCTAAGCGTAGTCTTCGACCGAAACGCAAATTTAGAAGGATACAACGGTCAACTGTTGACCCTCCTGAGTTACACATTTACTAGTTCACAACGAGCAGAGTTATCGAGTCTCATGGAGTTTCTTAGAATCTTTTCAGAAAGAATAAACCAATTTTTTTTTGTGCTGCAGAACTAGGGAGGATAGCTGCAGGCGCGTCCACAAAAGTCCTTGTCGAACGAAGCCAAGGTTCTCATCATCAGCGGAACTACGAGAAGAAGGAAGCAAGTCGTGGTCTGACACATTTGACGTGTCCGGTACCGGGGTCCAATGCTGGCGTTCCGGCCAGCCCCAGCCAATCAATTGCCAATTATCGCGTTGTCTCTGATGCGTTGATGTGGTTCATCTGAGCCGGAGCTGTCGCTTCTCTGCATCATCTCTGCGAGAGTCTGTGGCTCCTCTGTTGCTTCTGCGTCTCTCCTGTGTCGCTTCTCTGTGGCTCCTTTAGCGCTCGTCTGCGGTTCCCTGTCCCTCTTCTATCACTTCTCTGTCGTTACGCAGCCCCACCAACGCAACCCGCAGCTCCACAGCGTCGCAAGGCCTGGATGCACTCACGCAAGGATCAACTATTCCAATTTCAGGGCTTCATTCCGAACTATGTGCCGAGAGCTATGTCTCTTTAATTAATATCATTGGCATCACGGTGCGTCAATAATACCTCAGTGATGCTTCATATGACTTCACAACTCCTTCTAAAGTTTCTTGATCTTAATTGCTGTTGGATTGCAGTCGTTCCAAATGTTGCATGGATACGTCGGTATGGCGTCATGTCACAGAATATACATATCTATCAAAAGTTCATTGCACCTTTTTGCCCCTGAAACTCGAATATAGGTGTTGTAAATATGCTGCTTTTTGTTACACATAAACTTGTAAACTTCGTTATGTAAGCACGAGTATTAGTGCCTGTGACGTGACCTTATTCTGCTTAGGCAATCGCACGCTGAGATCAACTATAATAATAACTTTAACAAAGAAGTGACGGTACTCAAATATCATTAGCTTAGGCCGTCAATTGGTGTCTGTATTAAGGTTTATGCAACTTCTGCTAGTTTCAAGTGTATTCACAAAAGCACCTATAGCTATACCATTTGTAGATTTGTAGGTGATATAATTAGGTGTTACATAAATACAAATAAGAACCTCTGAAAATTATTTGAAAAACTATTTGCTTGCTATTTCCACAGGAACCACATGCTTGAAATAGACGATTTGGTTTATCAGTTCATCATGCAGAATACGCTTTCAGAATCCAATAAACAGCTTAGCTCAAGAACAGGATATTTTTAACCGCTATATCTAAGCAAGGGCGTAAATAACAGTCGACGAATCACAGGAGCTCCGCACGATGCATGTGTGACGCCACGTGATTAATTTTAAGCATGTTTAAACACATCGAACAAGGTCGGTAAGCAGACTTCTCTTCTATGAATTTTAGCTCCAACAGCCCTCTTTACTCTAACCAAAAGACTTCTAAGATAGGGTAGTTACTGTTACCACAAAGTTCCCTAATTTTCTCAAGAGAGTGCACACAGGTGTGCCACGGCTTCGATTGTTCAGCTCCAACAGTGCTTTTTACTCGCAAAAATTACTTTAACCAGATGTCCTGGTTTCCTACATGGAAGACGCACTGGTAGGCCACAGGCCCCGACAGCTCAGCTCTAGTTGCCTTTTTTACCGTTGCCAAAGGAGCTCAAAGACTAGGAAAATGCTGCTATCAAATTATCCGTTTTGCTCATAGCGTGCACTCTAGTCCTAGTGTGCCACAGTCCACGACAGTCCAACTTCACCAGCCCATTTCACTGGCAACAAAAGACTAATCAAAAACTAGGAAAATACTACTACCAAATTTCGTGTTTCCCTCCACAGAGGACGCACTGGTGTGCCACAGGCCCCGACAGCTTAGCTCTAAGTGTCCTTTTTACTGGCCCCAAAGACTTCAATTAGAAGCAACTTCTCTATATGATTCTGCAGAAGATGGACCCTAATTAACTTTCTAATGAGAATGTAGAGGCAATGTTTTGTTGCTGGCGGAATGATTTTCTAGGAGAGAATAAAAACTTTAAGTGAAGTTTGAACGCAGAGGCGCGGGGTCTCAGGAAAATATGTATGTTACAACCAGTGATTTTTTTCTTTCAAGAAGTTTTTTTCATTTTCTCAAAAGTTTCTGTTGTTAGAGCCCACTAGCAAATACTATGCAAGGCGACAGGATCCAGTTGTGCCTCGTCTGTCAAAACACAGCCATCTCCTTCCTGAGCATCCCAAACTAATTCAAAAACTAGAACGCCTCGTAGCGTAAGACCATCACCCGTGGAGGGGGTAAACTCAACGCAATCATTTTTGATGGACAAGGTTAGGGTACAGCCCAAATCCTAAAGATTAGATCTACAATATTAACATCAAAGGAAAGATAGAACGCCTCGTGGCGTAAGATGGAGGCAAATTTAAAGCCATCAATTTTGATGGCTAGCTAGGCCTAGTTTTTTGGCACTGGTCACAGTTAGGTCAATCCACCAAACTCCCTACAAAAATTATGAACATTGCTCAACTCCTCTGACCTCTTTTTGGATGGACAGACAAATATAACCCGATATGGACTATTCGAAGGGACAATTTTTCTATACGGACCAATAGATGGCCGGCGTCTCGTTATAGGTACCATGAGTCTGGTACGTCTATCGTCACGGGCAGTTGAAATAGTCTGAAAATAAGCCTGAAAACTAATTAAAACACCGTAGATTTCTCCGGTATGGTCTCATTCGAAGGAAAATAAATCTTCGTTTGAACGCATGCCCACTTCTCGATAGTTAAACGCGTTTGGGATTCACGGGGCTCTTCTTGTAAGTTTCCCCACAGATAAATGCAATGTGCCTTCCTTAGTCCTTCTCCACCACCAACGACCACCACCCTACTACAGAGCCCCTTCAAATGAGCTCCCGCTCATAAGATTAGGTGAGGCCAGGACTGGTTCTGCTAGCGTCCCGAAGTGTTTTCATTGCATTTATGTGGGTTTTTAGTGTTTTTCTTGGTTTTTAGGGTTTAGGAAAAAAAACTATTTTTTGTCGATATCAGTAATTTTTCAATAAGCGTCAATCTTTGATTGGCATTACATATTATTATTATTAAAACTTCACGCTCGAGCTCCCTCGGACAGGTAATACCACCAAAATGAAGCACCTCGCAACACCGGGAAGCCCAAAACGCTGCTAAAAAAATCCAACAGAAAGACATTAACAGCAGACTTGAACGCCTGCAGGTCAATGTCATCGAAAACCGATGCCGGCAATAAATTCCAAACCTTAAGCGACCATGGCACGAAGCACCGTCCGAACTGATTAGTTCGACATCCCACATCCTTCAATGTGAAAGAGTGCGCACAGCACTCAGCACATGTCTCTCTCCTAAAGATCTTGAGGGCCGGGACAGAAAATTACAGCCTATGCCTCTCTTTGCTGTACACCTTATAAATTATACAGAGCCCGGCCACCCTTCTCCTGTTAGAAAGGTTCACCAGATCATTATAAGAGCACAGTCTGCTGGCTGAACTAACAAGTCGGTCCAACAGACGCAAGTCAGTGTCAGCAGCTGAAGCCCAGACCGGTGAGCAATACTTCAACACAGGCAGCAAAAAAGCATTAATACATCAGCAGAACCAGTCCTTGCTCTTACCTAACCTAGATGAGAAAAACTCATTGCACGTTAGCAGAACCAGTCCTGGCCCTTACCTAACATAGATGAGAACGAGCTCATTGGCCTGTAGTCTATTACACTTGATAGCCTTTTATACCGTTAAAATACACATAATTGTTGAAAATTACTTTTAACGGACGTCATTACACCCATACTTCTTGTTCGCTATACATATGATTAAATCTTCAACGTAAACATTATCTCTTTTCTCACTTCGTTCGCGGGTGATAATTAACTCAATCCATGCTCTGATAAATTTTACCGAGAAAGCACGAAGAACTTCTGAGTACTGTGAGCTCCATCTCTCCAGTCTTGACCATGATGAAGTGTTTTCGCTCTACATATATAGTGGCAGTAAAAATACGTATGAACGTATTATATGATGCACTGCTGTATTATATGATGCACTATAACGAATTCTATGAACACACACTGACGCGTGTGTCATATTGCTAGGTGTTATGATGATGACCACTTCTGATGCACTGGTCTGTGTCTGCAGCTCAGCATGACCCTGACACCCCGATGCCGACCTTCATTGACACCGTGCGGAACTTCACGGTCACCAAGGGCAGGGATATTGCCTTCACTTGTAGGGTGAAGCACCTGGGCAAGTACAAGGTAAGTCATTACTTTCCAACCCTTCATTTTATGATTTTAACCCTTTACAATACGAATTATTAACCCGTGTTTGTCGCAGGAATAACCCTATCTGAAGTATTACATGTAGGTTACGACATGAAAGAAAGAGTTAGCTCCATATTGGACAGGTGACCATATACCTATGGGTACTTTAGTAATGCTGTTCATACGAGAGTAATTTTTGCTCCCGGTATAAAGGATTAATGTTGCCTTTCTTTTAGGAATAGCGCTGCTTGGAGCTTTGTACGTTTGATACAAAATGAGACAACGCGCTAAAAATATATTCTTATATCTTGTTGAATTATACAAAAAATATAAACATTTGTGACTGCATCTTTCACACTCAGAATAGGTAGCACCCGGCCGTTTGAAAATGCAGCTTTAGGTACTGTTTTCAGATATTGAGACCCGATCTCAGTGAATCAATTTAAACTACCAGAAAGCTTCCGAGTTGCTTGAAATCATTTCTTGTAGTGCCCGGGTCCGCTGCTTACATCAGCAGGGATGTAGAAAGCGGGACATGCACTTCAGGCAAGTAGGTATGTTGGCATTAGTGACTATTGTAAATGTTGTGTTATATTTGCTCACTTAGCTTGTCACAATCTATAATGTGATTAGCATTGACTTGTCTAGAAATTCAGTCTTGATCGTTCCAGTCGCTACTTCGTACCTTGGTTCAGAGGTTAATTGCAAATTAATTACGTGTGACACAGTCAAAATCTCCATCAAACTAGCTTGACATTCACGAGGTCCCAACTGAAGGCTGTCAGTGGGTTTTTACATTTTTCGAGTTTGTTTTGGTAAAGCGGCTGTTTTTACAAGCTCCACAGGAAACCAAGCGTAGAATATTGAGATCATGATTTCTTAGAGAAGCACTTCGAGATCGCATATCTCCGTCAAGCAGTGCCATGCTAGCGATGGTTCAAAAAGGTCCAGAATTCAATAATTCTTTTGGATCACCATCAAACTGAATCATTTTCTCGTCTTTATATATACTCAGCACTTCCCAAGATCTAAAGAAAATCCGTTCATAATTTTGTGGAGTTATAAAGCTAACAAACAGAAGTCGGCAGAAACATCACCTCTTTGGGGAAGGTAATGGTACGTTTCACCTGCAAAATTCTCCCAGTGAGATGCAATACGAGGAGTTTCGAATCCTCATCGTTATTTTCCATTTTACCTATATATATATGCCTAGCTTTCTTTTCGCTACAGTGGTATGTAAAAAGTGTCGCTACCGATCGAGATTACGCTAGACAATCACGAGCACTACTTGATAAGCGGACATGTAGATAGCACGTGCACGTCGTTCACCGCAGAGTGTCTATTTTACCGACTTTTATTATATGTATCTGGACGACGTGAGAGCGGTGCATCCACTTATCAAGTTGTGCGTGCGATTCTCTAGTGTGGCCCCAGCATAACAGAACTTTTGGCCATTGCAATAGCTAAAATTGTAAAATAATATCTGGGCGATCAAAAATTCCGTTAGGGGTTGCTGCTTTCAGGCTATTTCGGAGAAAGCTGTGGTGAGCTTCGATTTTGGGAGCGATAATTCGAGAAAAAATTTCGTCTACAACCCGATTTCAAAATCAATAATTCTAGTAAAAATTATTTCAGGACCCGATTTAGACAATTTTAAATCGAGAACAAATTCGTCTAGGACGCGATTTCGGTAACTACTATATATCGAGGAAAAAATCGTCTAGATTTCGATGTTATAACAATGCTGCAGAAACAATTCACTTGGGATACGATTTCGCTAACGATAATTCGAACAAGTATCTATGACTATATCGATAATTTCGATAACTCGGTAATGATAAGTTTGACAAGAGAACTTACCATATATATGCAAAAACACGCTTGATTTAATGTTAAAATGACGCAAACTTAATTTTTTACAAATGCAGGTATTACGGTGTAGATAATGTAGGCAAAAACCTTTTTAATTATGATCAATACTAAATAAACTACCAAATAATTTATAAAATTAACGGTATAAATGACCAAATGAAAATAAAGAGACGAATCAAATAAATTAAGCTAAAAAATAGTATTAAACGAAAACTAAAGAAACTAGCGAAGCACTTTGACAGCGCATTTCTCTGCTAAACAAGGCTGTGTTAACGAAAAATTCAACATGATCCTGAAACCAGTATTTCCTTTATATCATCGACAAAATTTGGTCAATTGTACTTCTTACAATTCATAACAGTTCCTGTAATTTTCTTGAAGATCCGTCCATAACTATTTGAGTTATACTATAACAAACATCAAGAAAAAGTTATAGTCAGACGAAGAACCGACTGTCACCAACATTTGGTCATTTGTACTTTAAATGTCTCTATGACTGAAAATTTCTTGAATATCTATACTTTTGTATCTGAGTTATGTTCTGACGATCCTAAAAACACACATAGAGGCAGAGGGACAAATAGACTGAAAAATCATTACAAAAATTTAGTAAGTTGCTCTTCGTAATATTCCCAACAATTCTGCAGATTTCATAAAGATCCGTTGATAACTATTTGAGTTATGTTACCAAGAAAAAACAGGCAAGTAAGAGGTTGGACGGATCGTCACCAAAATGTTATTCATCTGTTCCCTCTAATGTACTTAACATTCCCTGTAAATTTTATAAATGTCAGGCCACAACATGTTTTGTTATTTTTTTAGTGAAAGACAGACAAAGAAATAGACAGAAAAACGCCGTCGAAAATATAACCTCCTTGCGGAGATAATTTTAACCGATAAAGAATGAACTATAATTACCTAAGCCAAGGAGGTAATGTTTTCGTCATGTTTGTTTGTCACCAAGATAACTCAAAAAGTTATGAACCGATTTGGACGAAATTTACCGGAATTATTAGGTATGTTAGGAGGAACAGATGATTAACTTTGGTGAAGATACAGTATGTTCTTCCGTTTGTTTGTTTGTCTCATTTTTCTCAATGTCATAGCAAAAAAAGTTATGGATGGATTTTTACGAAATTAACAGGAATTGTTAGGTATATAACAAAGAGTAAATGACCAAATTTTGGTGATGATCCGTTTGCTCGTTCGTTTGTCACTGTTTTTAATTGTATGCTTGTTAGCACATTAACTCAAAAATAATGAATGGATCTTTGTGAAAATTTGTAGGAATTGTTAGTAATGTTGCAAGACATAAATGATTAAGTTTTGGTGCAGATCGGTTTGTTTGTTTGTATATTTGACTCATGTTTGTCATAACGTTTTTTAGCAGTATAACTCAAAAAGTTATGAACGGATCTTCAAGAAAATTGCACAAGCTGTTTTTACTAACAAAAGGCACAAATGATTAGATTTTGGAGTTTATACTAAGAAAATTATGGTTTCAGAGCCAATTTGAATTTTTTGCTACCGTTGCCTCGCTTGGCGGAGGTATGCGCTCTTAGAGTGATCTAGTTGTACTATTCGCAGTAAAGCGGACAGACGTCCTGCGTCTGACAGAACAGTCGTGATCGTTAGACATTCGTCCTGCTCTACAGGTGTTTTATACAATGCAAAAATAAATGACTAATTTGCGTTAAAAAGATATTAAAATCGTTCCAATATACTTTTTCCAAATAGAAGAGGGCACGCTACCTTAAGGGAACTGCTTAAACGTAACTTTTAAAGGGTAATTGCTCGTAGGTAATTGTTGAAATGTAATGGTAATCGATAAATGTGAACACCCTGTTATCGATAACTCCGAAAAAAGAAAAACTCGGTAAATGTAAAACGTAAAAAATGGTAATCGATAAATATGAAAAACGGCAATCGATAAATGTGAATAGCGGCAGCTGATAAATGTAAGTATCGCCAATTAATCAACAACTTGACAAACTGTAATGCAGTAATGTGAAAAACTGCAATCAATATGTGTGAAAAACTTCAATACTTATTCGAATTTCCATCCGTTGAAATTGTATATACAGTGCTTTCGACATACTGACTGCTGACGTAACTACATATATTTAACTGTTACAATGATTTAAAAATCAAGTCATTGGTGCATTTAACAGCAAAATGTTGTGCACGCAGTTTCTCTTCTCCAAGTGCATTGATTTGTGACATTCTGAAATGCATTTAAATATCCAGCGCGTTTGTCGGGAATACCATCTCGCAATTTATGGCTCTTCAAGCACAAATGCACACTCTCGAACGCATCGGCGAATGAGGTCACAAATAAGCAAAGAAATAAATTGAATAATGCTCTGCAAAGCTCCCTGTGAGACTGCAGCAATTTCTATATGAAAATGACCGTCAAGCGCAAATGTATTCAGTAAAATGAACGGCTGGCTTCTCTTTATCCCATGGTGTGTAGTTCGCGCCAGAGGTTAATTAAGGGGAGGTGCGTGATGGCTGTCATGTGGAGCTGTGTGAGTGTTTAGGTGTGTGAGTGTTGGCGTGTAAGTAAAGGGGCGTGCGTGTTGGGGGTTTTGGTGTTCTACTTGCTCAAACGTTTTTTTGTTTTGTCCCTCAATTTGCCTTGGTTAGAAGTCCTTAAGGTTGTTTTGGTGCAATTTTTCTCTCCGTTATACATGAATATTGACATTTTAAAACGAAAATTACAAAAGACCAGCCTAGTTACTTGTAACATTTTTAGGGTATATCTGTAACCTAAGCCGAGACTGCTTGTAACATAACGAGGGTCTTTTTTTAATAAACCTAGATAAAGCAGTTCTGCCCATCCAACCCGTTCTTGGGGTAAAACGCCCATTGCAGTGGGTCATTTTAGGTTAACTATGACGAGACCCAATCAAATTTTACTACGGGAAAAGGTTAGGTGGGAAAGGACAGATCGCAAGTAACCTATTACACAATAGTTATACTAATGAAAGAACTTAGAAAACTCATGTAAAAAAATTTAAAAAGTCAGTGCTGGCATTTCGGAGCGCCACTTAATGCTGCATTAAACTCTATTACAACTTGTTAAAAAAGGTTTTTTGGGAACACGGTGTGTGTGTAGGTGTATGTAGGTGTATGTAGTGCGGGTGTGTGCGTGTAGACATAGAACTGTATGGTGGCAGTAAATTACGTCCAGCAGTTCAACAGTGATTGTACGTCTAGAAGAGTGACGTCAGGTTGACGGTCAGTTGGCAAGAGTGACGTCGTCTTTGTTGCCCAGCAGGAAATAGTGATGTCGTTTTGTCGTCCAGCAGGAAATAGTGATGTTTTGTCGTCCAGCACGCAAGAGCGACATCATCTTGTCATCTTGGCCTCTACAGCAGCAGTTTTTCCCCATTTCTTCTTCTGACAACGCGAGCCTGTACAGGATTTTGCCCTAACTGTATGTTTAGCCCAACGAGCAGCTCATTGCTGTTTCACCTCCCAAAATTTCTGTAACCTCATGTAATAAACTTCTTATTAGTGAACTTGTGAAGCAATTAGCCCTTTGCTACATATCAGTGGCCACAGCAATGAAGAGATAAATACCATGGCATCAAATATAGTTTGATACCATTTTGCACTTGCAGTCTCAATAGCAAGCTCCGTTGAGCATGCATTTCGTATATTTTCAGAACTTTTAATGAAATAACAAGAACTATTAAGCGCTTTTTTTACTGTATTTATTGTGATACGTCTGAAGAAAAATGGGTTTGACAAACTCAGATGATAAGACACCTGCATAATTCCAAGGGACTTAGAGCAGGGATTCCCAAGCATGGGTGCGAAATGAACTTTTACGGGTGAGAAATCTTGTATTAATTCACGTCATTCAAAATTAACTGATAGTCGTTGCACAAAAATCTGAATAAATTTAATTATTCATTATCATACTGGTTATGAATGGGCGAGAGAACATATATTAGAAGTTCTCTATGCGGGTTCCAGGTGTAGAAAATTGGAAAGCACTGACCTAGAAAGAGTTAGGATATATCCACGTTAAAAAGAAACTAAGAATTTGGAATTGGAGTGAAATGAGTTCACAATTTGTGAGAGCTGTTTCCAGGAATGGCAAAATACATATATTGTGCTTTTATGAAAGAATTACTGTACTTTTCTTGATTCTACGCTCTGAAGTATTTATGTTTGCAAACAAACACTGTAAAAAGCTTTCAATGCAGTTGCATTAATGGATATTTTTTAGAATGCATTCAGCATTGGTGCTTCTCTCAACGTCAGAAGCGAGTTAAAAATACGTTACTGTACGTATAAATATTTTGTTGAATAAAATGATTTTGTTTCATAAATATCAGGCAGTCATCAATGCGCGTAACGGAATTGAAGTAATGAGGAAACTTCCCGAAGCAGGACGTATGATGTGCAACTTTTTTTTTTCCACAGGATGACTACTTAATTATTTTTAAATATATTAAAACTTGAGCGATGCTAGTATCTCTGTCAAACTCCGGACGATTAATCTTTACTGTGTATTAATGGGGTTGAAATAAATACATATATTTTAGTATGGCGCGTACACTTCTTTGTCGATGCTACACTTCATGCCACTGATGTGCATTGAAATGAAATGCGTAAAAGTTGCTCCTGACATGCATGGGTTAAATGCACATACGTAATTGTTATGCTTACTACGCTTTGTGATGGAATTAATAAAATGTGTGCCTGCTGTGAATTTTGCTGAAATGAGCAAAATGTGTGCCTGCTGTGAATTTTACTGAAATGAGCAAAATGTGTGCCTGCTGTGAATTTTGCTGAAATGAGCAAAATGTGTGCCTGCTGTGAGTTTTGCTGAAATGAGCAAAATGTGTGCCTGCTGTGAATTTTGCTGAAATGAGCAAAACGTGTGCCTGCTGTGAATTTTGCTGAAATGAGCAAAACGTGTGCCTGCTGTGAATTTTGCTGAAATGAGTAAAATGTGTGCCTGCTGTGAATTTAGCTGGAATAAGAAAAATGTATGCCTATCGGTAATTTATCTGAAATAAGTAAAATGTGTGCCTGCTGTGAATTTATCTGAAATAAGTAAAATCTGTGCCTGCTGTGAACTTAGCTGAAGTGAGCATAATGTGTATCTGCAGTAAATTACGTGGAAAAAATAAAATGTGTGTCCCTGCAGTGCATTAGGCTAAAGTAGAACAAAATGGTCTTTGCTCAGCATGGGGTTGAAATGTACTGTATAAACTATTTCTCCATGCTACGCATATAGAGACAAATACATCGAGTTCATCCTGGCCCTCGCTCCCTCAGTTTGCGATCGTCCCCCAAAACTACTGTCGAAAAATTGCAAGAAAATTGCGGCACCGCGGCAGCGTCAACAAGCAAAAGACTGTCACCTGACGGGCTCGCTAAACCAACGCCCGGTCACAGCTACAAACAATACAAAAGAGGCCCAATAAAAGGCGTCCATATCAAATCACGCCATAACTTTAAGTCCCCTATTCAATTTCTATGTAAATCCGTGCAGTGGCCTGTTGTGTCGGCGCTATAGTGCGGGACTCGGTCAGTGCGGGGGCCATCCGCCCGCCTGTGTGCGTGTGTGTGTGCAAAGGCATGTGTGGATGAGGCGTGTAGGTGTGTGCATGTGTGTAGGTATCCATATGTGTAATTGTGTATTGAAATGAGTTGTGTTTAGGTATGTATTCGTGTTTTTATCTGAGTGCAAGTGTATGCTGTGATCCAGTTTTGTTACTCGGTTTTCTAGACCAGGGTATATATCGAACTGAAATACGACTCACTCTGAGATTTTAATGACTCCTGCAAAAATAGTCTCAAATGAACATCACGATTTTGAGTACATCACGTACATTACTGATATAAATTTATTTTAGTAATATTGCCAATTATGACGTGACCGAGTGGTTCCATTGGCCTGAGAAGACCGAACTCTGTTGCGCCATCGGTACGTATAAGAGGTTGTTGTGGTATCCCAGCAAAAGTGGTGGTTCATTAAGGCACGAAATAGTTTGTACATGAGTGCAATGCGTATTTTATTACGGAAATTAGCTTTATGTATCAAGAAAATATTCAAATTATTTCTACACTTGCAGAAATAAAGCAACAAAAAGGAAAAATCGCGAGTTTTATAGCAGAAATTATTATACTAATAAAACTTGTTGAGATTTAGAATATTCTGTTGCACAAATAGACCGTCAACAGAGAAAATAACTGGATTTTATGTGTCTGCACAGAAATAATTTGATAGCAAGAAAAATAAAACTATATTATACAGCTACAAAATGACAGTGAGGAACGAGCGAAACAAAAATAAATAATAAATAAAATGGAATAAAGAATTTTAAACTCTCACTCTATGGAGTACATATGTTAATACTGCACAATCGACGTGAAGTTCTCATATTACTCCGACCCAAATTCAATACGTTTTATAATCATTACCTAAAGTGAAAATTAATTTCAAATACTAACTTCAAGTTTAATTCTGAAGTGCATTACACATTCTCTCCCTAATAAAGTCATTTAGTAACCTGTGAACGTAGCATGACGGAAAAAAAAAATTTCAATACCACATTTGCCAAGAGTAAGTTGCTTGCTACCCTTTAAGACCAAATATTCCTAGTTAAAGGCTTAACCCTAACCGTACCAGGTTGTGTTACCTCCCTGCAGGGGCATTTTCTCCCGTAAGAATACAATAGCACAAGGAACCCATGTAGCAATATAACGCAGCGTGGTTTGTACAGGGTTAAATCTAAATGGTTCACTCAACCCTATAGGTTTAACAAGGCTAAAACTGTTCACGATTCCTATTCATAGAAATACCTATAGAGTAATTGCTTTGCAGTTCGCTGTAGTGGAGCGAAAGTGGTGTCCTATAGGCGACAGAGTGGTGGGCGTGTTTGTGTGAGTGTGCATTCTGCGTCGGTTGGGCGAGGTCTGTTCGATGACTAAAGCCTGAGTGCATATAGAAATGTCGTCAATGTTGCCGGCTGAGTGCTGTCGTGAGGACACTTGTCGGTAAGTGTTCCAGGGTTAACGATGTTAGAGTATTTATTTTAGTTAATTAATTAAACATTTCTTTCCTGGGCGTACTTGACGCCCTCGACTATGTCTAATTAATCAATTTATCAGAAGTCAGTTCGAAGACATGCAATTTACGCTCAGATCCGACGCCCTCTGCTCAAATCCCAAGACCGTCTTGAGCAGTTATCTAAATTAACCTCTGAACAACACCGGCGCTCCTCTTCAGTCCTCATTAAAACATTTTCACTCCTTGGAAGCCAAGCTAAACAAAGTGTCGAATAGGCGGCCTAACTTTTATAAGATACCACGGAAGTTGGGGATAAAAATCCTCGATTAGGGGTCGGCAGTACGTAAAAACGCCCTCGCTGGCATTGACGGTTGAGATCGAGAGGGGAACTTTGCAGGCAGCTGAGGGCAGCGGTGACAGATCTGGGGGTCTGCAGACACTGATTGCTGCAGAGCTTTGTTGTGGTCTGCTTCTCTGCGGCGACGTCATTGTAGAGCATTGTTTTGGTCTGCTTCTCTGCGGTGATGTCATGGTAGAGTATTGTCGTGGTCTGCTTCTCTGCGGTGATGTCATGGTAGAGCATTGTTGTGGTCTGCTTCTCTGCGGTAATGTCATGGTAGAGCATTGTTGTGGTCTGCTTCTCTGCGGTAATGTCATGGTAGAGCATTGTTGTGGTCTGCTTCTCTGCGGTAATGTCATGGTAGAGCATTGTTGTGGTCTGTTTCTCTGCGGCGACGTCATGGTAGAGCATAGTTGTGGTCAGATTCTCTGTGGGGACGCACGGTAGGGCATTGTTGTGATCTGCTTCTTTGTTGCCTTCGCGCATTTCAAGCAGAAAAAGTAATTATGATACACAATATTTGAAAAGCAAATGTTAGTTTTTCATAAATTTATAAAGCAAGGTAAGTAGAGCGCTCCTATGCGTCTCTTTGTTATCCTGCTCTGATACGTTTAGAGAGAAGCACCGAGCACAAGAAGGGTAGATCTCCGCACTACTATTAATTAATAAAATAAAGGCTTGTGGAAATAAACTAAGCGCAAATTGTATTTGCAAATACTAGAGCACTCTGAAAGTGAATACTTCCGCCAAGCAAGGCAACGGTAACGGAAGATTTAAATTGGTTCTGAAACAATGATTTTCTTTGTATCAACACCAAAATCTAATAATTTAATTGTGCCTTTGACAGTATTAACAGTTTCTGTAGTTTTCTTGAAGAACTGTTCATAACTTTTTGAGTTATGTAGCTAACAAACATTCTGTCAAACATAAGTCAAACAGACAAACCGATTTTAACCAAAATGAATAATTTATGTCTTTTAATACTAATAATAGCTAGATTCATTCATAATTTTTTTTTAGTTATTGTACTAACCAGCATAAAATCAAGTATCATCGACAACGAAACGAACAAGCTAACAGAGCATCACAAAAATTTAGTCATTTATTCTTAGTGATATATCTAACAAGTCATGTAAATATCATGTAAATCCGTTTATAACTTTTTGAGTTATAGCACTAAGGAATAAGAGGCAGACAAACAAACAGATGAATGAATACTTAGCAAAAGTAAATCGTCTGTTTTTGTTAACATGCCTAACAATCCCAGTAAATTCGTAAAAATACGTCCATAACTTTTTGAGTTATTTTGGTGACAGACAAATAGAATAACAAATAGACAAACACGACAAAACATAACCTCCTTGGCATAGGCAATTAAAGGCAAACGTTCGCAAGAGAAACATCGTATACTCAGTAGAGGTACGTGGCGTAGACACCAACTTTGTGGCTGCTGACTCGTTCATGAGCGATCCTATCTTGGGCTTGGTTTCGTTCGACGCGCTGGATTGGGTTTTAGGAGCTGCCCTGTATTGGCTACTCTTGAGACTTCCACAAACATGAAGTTTTCAGTCGGTTCAGGGTACAATCTCGTTGCACTGAACACTTGCAACACGATTCAAAATGGCAAAACTTTAGCTCCTGCTTGTAATTTCTGACAATCAAGTGGTTGCTTAGATCGACTCTGACGACCCACTGGAACGCGCCTTTAGTCGATGATTTCCGGACGTTGTCCAACTGGCATTCCATACTCGACCTCTGTTTAGCACCAGCAAAAGCTGTTCAATTTCTGGGTCTGTGCGAGGACAAGAGAACGAGGCTATGAAAATAATGGGATCAGTTTTCCTTTTTCGTGACCTGGTAGAAGGGAAACGCCGCACACATTTTTTCTTCATTTAACTAGGTATCCATCTTTGATGATGGTATATATTTTTGTCGGAACCCCTGAAGAGAGTATAAGCTTGAAGAAAACAGGCGCTCCTACTAACTTCGCAGAACCAATACCAGTATCCATCAGATCCTTCTGCTGATAGAAAATATCTTATTAGATTTCTTGCGGCGGAGTGGTAATTTTTTGTCCGTGAACTCAATTAGAACTCTAAACTTTCTTCAATAACGTAATAAACTTGTACCCGCAGTGACGTTCAACATATGGTTTTTAGTTAACTAGCTTAAGATGCACCTGTCCATCTTATATCTAGGCTGCTCGTGAGGCGCAAATTGCTGCCACTCAACGAGTTTCGCTCGACAGAAAATCACAATTAAGGAACACAAGAAGTTGGACGGCGCGTGAGCGACTGGAGGAAGTAAATGGTGGGGAGGTTTGGATTGGAAAAACTGGAAAGCACGAAGAGAATTTTCAGGTTTCTGATAACCGTTACTTCTCTTCTATCAGTCACTGGTTATTAGCAAATTAGGGTTCCACTCGTCAAAAATGATGGTGTTGGTTTCATTCATTTCGGCATCCACACATTAAGACAAGAAAAGAAAAAGAACTTCAGGAAGTCGTAGAAATTTGACCAAATATGTATCCTGGCTGATAATTGGTAGCTAGCTCAGAATAGTGGGAGAAATAAAAAAAAAGTTCACTTTTGAAGTTTATTTTGCGGTAGACAGCATCATCTCTTCAGCAGATACTTTAATCGAAGAAACAAGACTTACAAGAATAATAAAAAAAGCAGACGGCTGTAAGGTGTGCACAACTGCTGTAACTAACTTGCTCACTGAGCTGCTATTTCAGTACAAGTGCTGTAACTACCATGCTCACATGGCTGTAGCTTGAGCACACGTGTTGTAACTAACACGCTCGAAAGGCTGCCGTTAGAGACAAGTGCCGTAACTAACATGCGTACGAGGCTGTGCACTATTGCTATGACTAGCATGCTCCAGGGGATACAGCTAGAGCACTATTACTCTTACTAACATGCTCATGGGGCTACAGCTAGAGCATAAGTGCTTTGACTGGGCTGCGAGTAGAGCACAAGTGATGTAGGTAACACTGCTGAGCAAGCGGCATAAACTGGCATTCCAGGGCTGCGGCTGGATCACAAGTAATGCAACAAACAACGTACATGCAGTTATGCAGAGCACAACTGCAGCAACTCCCACATCGCTGTCAGAACAAAGCAAGTGCAGTTCGCCCCATTACCTTCTGTATGCAGACGCCCGCATCTCCTGATCTGCACACCACGCGCCGACACTGGCAGTCCCAGGTCTTCTGCAAACTTGGGCCTTAGGCATTGATTGGCCTGTAGGCCTTGTTGAACCTATAGAGTGAGGGAGGTATTGGGCGAACTCAGCCCTACCGATTAGGCTTAGGTTAGCTGCAAAAGGTTAGGATTTTTTTAGCCTACAATGCGAGGCCTGGATTGGATTATCCACAAGAGCTGCAGAGCTGCAGTCCCTTCAGATGGTCACTGCCAGGCGGAAGATTTCAACCTTGTGGTAAGGCAATGGACAGCCAAGAAATATCTTAATGGAAAATCTGTTTTATGTTATGTTTTGTCTCTCTTACGTACTACGCAGTGCAGGGGCCAGATTTTCGCTGAGCTCCAGGGGTGAGTTCTCACAGCGGGTTTACACACCAGTCTTTTGTTTCTCGTACGCCGCCTCCGTTTTTTTTCTATGGCCCTGGAAACACAACTGC
Source organism: Parhyale hawaiensis (assembly GCA_001587735.2). Taxonomy (NCBI): domain Eukaryota; kingdom Metazoa; phylum Arthropoda; class Malacostraca; order Amphipoda; family Hyalidae; genus Parhyale; species Parhyale hawaiensis. The sequence goes on from LQNS02278174.1 coordinate 14,114,396, forward strand.
ATGTCTGGCAAAAGAGGTCCTGAACTGTTAAGCGTTGCAACAGCTGGCTTAGCAAGTGTCATCCCCGGAAGATTCGGATATCCTAACATGACGTTACCTGGAATTCTGACAGTTATGCACTTTTTGATGTTTTAACGGAAGCTAAGTACTACGGATGTAGACTTAAAGCTGTTGTGTGAACTATTCTTTAGAGATACAATTGGATTAGCAAAGACTGATACATTGACTTAATGAAATTTTGCTACAGTTCAAACGTGCGTTGACGAGCACGCTTTTATAGTACCACATTCAGGTAAAACAGCAATGTTTGATAAGAATGTAAACAATGACGCAGGCACACCAATAAACGTGTATCAGAAGTAAACATAGACAAGTAAGTAATCATCCAAGTTATTATGCAAGGATAGTAAGCTCGACAACAAAAAAGAAGTAAAAGAATAAAAGTAAAAGTTGAAGAAACAGTAGAAAATCCTGGAAAGTAGGCTTTGGAAAGCAACTCATGTCTTTTACAAGAAGCACTCGGAGTAAGCCTATTGTTCGTCCGTTAACTTTACTAAGCTCCGGCTGATCACATCCCTGCTGCCAAAGTTACATTCTTTACAACTTTGCTAGGGAGCCTGCTGTGTAAACACTGTAGGAGCACCATATGTTTTGTGTCTTGCGAAAATTAGCAGACTAATTTTAATTATGAAACTGAGTAGAATAATCAAGTTTTAAATTGAACTAAATGTACAGCAATATGTATGCTAGTGGATCGTCCGTGAAAAAATTTACTCAATAATCGATATGATTGCTTAATATTGGCCGGTGTGGAAGGACTCGGAAGGGTCGGGGCGAAGGCCTCGGACCTGTGGGTTTGGCTCCTGTGTCGCATAGATGTGTCTTTTGTGTTCATTGTTAGCCCGTCTTTGTTCTTGAGACTGTAGTAGTCTCGTTTTATTTTACGTTCTCTATCCAGTCTCCTTCTTCTTTCACGTGCGTCTTTCATAGTGAGAAGCTGCAGTAAAATCTTGTCTTAAGTAAAATATTACAATAAACTTGCATGCAACTCCTGTCAGTTTGCATGCAAAGTGAGCGTACCGTAGCCATGATACTGCCTTTCAAGCTCAAATATCTGCTTGATTGAAGTGCTGAAATTTTGGCCTATGTTTCTCAAAAAAAGGACACGAAATATATAAATAAATGAATATTCGAAGCCTTCCATTATATCAGAACATCAATTTTGTAACTGAGTTCAGTGTGAAGTAATATGCTGAGTGCCTGCATGTCATTGGGTATAACTAGCACACTCAACATATACAGCATATATGCTGTTGCATGTACCTCAATTACGAATGTCGGGAAATCACCCTCACACATTGCAGGGTTTCAACTACTTTTCTTATAACTGAAATTTCACGCTGGGGATCAAAGGAAGGCAATAGCCCAAATGAAGCATTAGTCAACCCACAGACGCCCAAGGCACTATTATGTAGAGTCCCTCAACAAACTAGTCTCAGCTGACCGGAACGTTTGCAGACCGATAAGGCTGATCACGGATCCCGTCTTAGAATTCCATACTGGTATAATTTTGCGTGCCAAGCACCGACCGAACATCACTGAATACCTCAACAGCACATCGGCCTGCTAGAGCTATTGCTATATATAAGCAGTACCGACTGGGACCATTAGCATTAACTTATCTGAAATCTCAGTCATAAGCATCGGTTCTGCTGCTCTAGATCCAGTTTTAGGCGTTAATCCCAAACCGATTTTCGTTGCTATCGCCTTGAGACCATCTCAAGAGTAATCGACTTAGTATTACTTTTCAAGTTTTCAGACGTCCACAACTTCATTAATGTTCCACTGAATTTAGATTTAGACAATCTCAGGGGTAATTGGCTTAGAATTAAAGTCGATCAACATCTTAGTAAAACCAACGCTCAAGGTAAAAGTTTCTCACAAGTCAACGCTAGTGAGTTCAGTTCATTTCGATAGAATTGCTCCAATCGATGTCCTCTCAATACTACGTGTTACCTTGTAATTCTTATAATGAAATTATTTACAATACTTACTACGGCGCGCTAAGGAATGTCGTACCATTGCCGGCTACTTTTATTCCAGCGTTTGGTAAATCATAACTCCAAAAGTGCAGGACCTTAGAATGTATGTTTACCATATCACTATTACTAAGTATTTCAGGTCATATCTATGTGTGTAGTGTACATCGTGTACATCGCACTGCATCACCAAACGTGGCACCACGTCACTATACTTACTTCACACGTGGAACCCATACACGAGGGTGTTCCAACACAGGATCAACGCGCATGGGACAGCAAGTCGAGAAAGAAGAGGAAGAACAGATGGACAAAAGATCAGTGGGAATAAAAGGTGGGAAGGAAGCAAAGTGGGCACGAAAGACAGACAAGACGATCGTGATGACGACCCAACGGGTCACGGGTCGTCTAGAATTATACTCAAAGTCTGTGAACCGGTTTTGTTTGTGTCTTGTTTATTCATTTGTGTCTTGTTTGTGTCTCGTTTGACACATCTTCTTTTCCTTTTTGATAGGAAGAAATTCGATGGATTAGTGTAGGGTCTGTGGCCTATCTGGCATAGCTTCTTCGCTTTCGGACGGGAAGAAATTCAAGGGACAAGGGACCTTCTCTTCAAGGGACCCCAATATTTCCAGGGATTAGCTCTTTAATTCGATTGTATCTGTGATACGCACGTGGAACCAGCCCCTTGGTTGCAAGAACGGGCACGATAATTTAAAAATTGCTCCGGAAAATACAACTGGAATACGTAACATATAACTTGAATTTGCTTACAGACTGCGTGTTGAATATTCGTTTGAGAAGCAAAGAATCTGTTGATAGTGAACCGAACGGGCCGCTCCTTGACGGTCAGAAGAGGACGGCCGAATAGCGGGTGGTCTATGCCCAGTTAAATAACATCTGCTTTTTTGCGAAAGCGAAGACGATCGCAATGACGACCCAACGGGTCACGGGTCGTCTAGTATATACTTAAATCTTCAGTGAAACTTCATCACCTCTCTCACTTCGTACGCGGGTGATAAAAGTGTGAATGGCCTCAGGAAGAAGTGATAAGTAACAGGGAAGAAACCAAATGAGAGCAAAGTTGAAATCCGAGTATATCAGCAAAGAACCTGTCTATCTAAAAATGATTTGCTCCCTTAGAAGGCACGTTGCAGTAATTTATAGTGATATCAAGCAATAGGTCTTAACAGTCACGATACCGCGTATCTAGTATGAGATGCACAACTCTATTTTAACTCACGAGCTGTAACACCGTTAGCTAATGCTCCAAGCCACTGTACAATAGCACTGTAGTCTCTTGCCCACTCCATTGGGCCCCTCACTGCTGCGTTACTAGACACAATAGAATTACTAAAACAGAGATATTCAAAACAGAGAAAACTCCTGAAAGCGAGACACCAGAAATGAGAAAACTCCTGTAAGAGAGAACCCGAAACTGAGGAAACTCCTAAAAGTGACACCTTAAAACTGAGAAAACTCATGAAAGTGACACCTCGAAACTGAGAAAACTGTTGAACGTGAGATCCCCGATACTGAGAAAACTCCTGAAAGTGAGACCCCTAAAACTGAAGAAACTCCTGGAAAGGGGACTGTACGCAGCACCATCTGTTGTGAATTGTATCAATATCCATCGCCCTATTGAATAACCTGTAAAAATGTGCAGTAAAACTTCACTAGCAGTATAATTAACTGTACACCTTCACGACTTCGTGTGGTGTAAGCCAAAGGAAATGTTTTACGAGTGTAGGGGAAGCAAGGATGCTGTAGAATTGGTCATCTCTAAACTGAGCTTCCTTCTGAAACTGGGACAATACGCCTGTCTACGTTCTAGGAGTGCTACTGTACTTCTCCATGCCATTGCGCATCACCCCCATAGACAAACACCATACTGCTCTATCATAGCTAGTTCATCATATTACTGCGAACCATGCGGTAGCGTACACAGCAAGCACTGTACCTCATCACACACTGTACCACACTCCATGGCAACATCACTGTACACTACTCCCCCAACTTCACAACAACACTAATCCTCTTACAGAGCGGCTCTGTCTGGCAACATTTTGTCACTCACTGCCTCAAAGGTTCTCACTTTACTGGTCAACAGCTTCTCCTTTTCCCACTCTTTCTGAACTGAAAAGAAAGTAAAATGCTCCTCGTATTTTCTGAGATTTGCTATAAGTTTACTGCAGGGAAATGTAGGGTCCAAACTATTTATATATTCTAATGAAAAATAGCCTGCTCCGAAAGTAGTATTCCCGTGAGAGATATTTTTTTTACATTAATACGCAGATATGGTGGCGGGGGGGAAAATTGCAATGCTCTGATGCAAGCAACAATTTCACAAATTTCCTTAGTGTCAAGAAAGTTTATAATACCACAGACATTAACGACGACTGCTGTACTGATCTGATACACAAGAAGCTACTGCACAAATTCCAACCAAATTTAGGCAACAGCATAACTAGTCGCCTCGGTGAAAATTAGGTGGAAGTCCCGCGACGATCTCATACAGAAATCTGCAATAAAAATCTTATCTGAGTTCAGGCAACATAGCAGCACTGCATGTCAGTCACCACGGCGAAAATTCACTGGAAATCGTAAAATGAGCTACTACGATAAACTGGGAGACAATTTCCTATCATTAAGAAAATAGCATTACTAGACTGCACCGTGAAAATTGATTGGAAGCCTTACAATGATCTCTTACAAGTAACTAGTACGCAATTATGAAAGAAATAGCATAGGTAGCTTGCTAGCACCATGAAAATTGGCTGGAAGTCCTACAATGGCCTGATACAAGAAGCTGCCACACAAATCTCAACCAAATTCAGGCGGGCGCATATCGCTAGCGCTGGAGACCACTGCCGTCGGCTAATGCTCTTCTAAGTCACGTTGCCGCAATTACGCGCAAAATCGCAAGCAATTACAAAAATGGCCAATGTTTACTCTCTAATAAACGCAAACACTCTTGGCAAACACGTTAAGGAGTGTCTGGAGCTGGGGCGGAGCGTAGACGGTAAACTTGCTGGAGACTGTGGCGTGGCTAACACCATGTTTTTCATACAAGGGAAACTGTCATCCTTCCCGTGATTTCGGGGTTTCAAATGGAGGAAAATTATGGTCACCAATATCTGTTTCGTTTCGTATTATATGGCCTAGTAAATATATTAATTGGACTGCAAACGAAGAAATTTCCCTTCGGGATTTCAGGGTTTTAGGGGAGGAATCAGAAACACTGAACAATACGGCTTCTATGCATGTCCGAAAATTATTTTTATGAAGGGCACTTATCCCGCCAGACGGTCTTGTTGGTTGGCAGTGACATGTGGGATGTATACTGTATATAGCAATGAAGTGCATGAACAAAATAAAATAAAACAATTTCTCATTATCTTCAGGTTACCAACAATACCCATACTTTAATACTTTTGATTTTTAATGCTGAAACATAGACCGCACCATACATTGACTGGACACTGAAATTGGGCCTCTCGCAATTGGGCCTGGAGCCCGATTAAACGTAAGTGTTAATAAAATGAGTTTTAATAATCATAGAGACCTCAAACAAAGATAAATTCCTTCGTCGTAACGTAAGGAACAGCTTGCAGAGCAGGGAATCTAAATTCACAATCACATTTCTTCAGTAGGTGATAAATATCATGCTTTCGAGCCCCAAGAATAATTTAAAATTCATCTAGGATGAATTTCTAGAAATGCTAAAATTTTATAGAAAAAATTGGCACATAAATACTACATGTAATGTACTTTATTATTGCATACCATTGAGTTTTTTCCAAAGACGGATTTGAAGCAATAGGTAACCTCAGAAATATATGAATGTAGAGCTTTCGGTTGAGCTCATCCCTATCGCCGCAAGGAAACCCCAGTAATACTCAAAAACCTAATTAAAACCACAGTAATACTACAGAGTAATACCACATTCCATGGTAGCCATGAATTAGAAATGCATAATTAATCATGCAATAAAAATACCAGGACAGCTGTTGAAGGACTTTAAAATGACATTTTGGCGCTGATGCAATCCTTCATCACTGGAACCATCTACAGTTGCACCAGGTCATTTCACATTACTGCCTAGGAATACTACGCCTCTTTGTGGTTGCCTACCTTACATCACTTCATGGTTTCCTATGTTTTATCACATACTGGCTGCATAACTTGAATCACTTTTACAGTTGCTGCGTAAGTTGAATCATTCCATGTCTGCCTAAGTTGAATGATGTCATTGTTGTTCCCTACACTACATCACGTCATGGTTGCCTACATTGCATGATTTAATGGATTACTAAGTTTATTCACTTCATGGTTGCCCATATTACATGATTTAGTAGACGGTTATTTTACATCGCTTCATGGTTGCCTACTTTACATGATTTAATAGATAACTACGGTATGTTACATTATTTCATGGTTCCCAAAGTTAAATTACTCCATGGTGGCCTACATTACATCACTTCACAGCTGCCAATGTTAGATCACTTCACAACTTCACAGGTGCCAATGCTACTTCACTTCACAGCTGTGTTGCTAGATCACTCTCGGCCTGCCAATGCTACATCATTTCCCTGTTGAAGATGCTAGATCATTTCACGGCTACCGAGGCTGTATCACTTCATGGCTACGAATGCTGCATCACTTCACGGCTACCAATACTGTATCACTTCATTGTTCTCAATGCTACACCATTTCATGGCGGCCAGCGCTTCATCCAGAGTTGTGCGCGCTAGTTAAAGAAACTAGCGGCGCTCGCACTAGACCTGAGAAATACTAGCGGCGCTACCGCTAGCGCTACTCATTTCAATACCTAGCTACGCTAGCGCTACTTTTGGCGCTAGTTTTCGACATGTATATCTACTACTAGTCGGAAATCTGGAAACATTTATTTTTGTGCTGGGAAAAACATGAAGGGCAAGTTAGAAATAAACTATAATTTGAATTGCATTGCAAATGGAAGAAATCAAAGCATTACTTTACTGATTGATTTTCCACATAGCGAGAACATACATGGAAGTAAGTAATGTACTATGTACTATAGTATACAGAGTGTTGCAAAATTCTTGGTACAAACGTCGGCTACTAGTAGAAAATATTATTATTAACACCTTTTCATCAATAAACAAATTCGAAAAACCCTTAGTTTGTGAGAAAATCATGTAAATAATGAACACTGATTATTAATTACCTACACAGGCTACATGCACTGTGCTCGCTGATACACACGAGAGCAGTTCTAATACGCAATAACAAGAGATAGTTTTTATTAGCAAGGATCTCATGACAGTACTTGTTAAAAATGTCTACTATGAACATAGATACAAGCCCGACACCTTCGTCAAATATTCCATGGACCTCAGCGATATCTCCTGCAGCAACTGCACTTCGGGCGACAAGGTCTTCTTCCGACTCGACAGTTGTGTCATAAATAAAACTTTTCATATGCCCTCACAAGAAAAAAATCTAGCTGAGACAGATCAGGTGATCTTGGTGGCCAGGACACAGCACCATTATGACCAATCCATCGATTTGGCAATTGAAGGTGGAGGAAACGTCTCACATTCAGCGCTTAACGTGCCGGAGCTCCATCGTGTTGAAACCAAGGTCTTCTTCGAATACCCAATGGCCCATCGCTCAGTAAATCCGGAAGGACTTTTTCAAGAAAGACTGTAAACATTCCCAGTGAGACGCTCTAGCAAAATGATGTGCCAATAATGATTTGATTGTGAACGATACCTGGCCAAAATTTACAGTAGAGTATAGCGATGCTGGTGGCGATGTTGATGGATGACATGAGGGTTGTTCTGCTGCCATACGTGAAAATTATGAATAGTAGTAAGTCCATCACGGGTGAAGGTAGCTTCATCCGTGAACAACACATGTTCTGCAAAATGGGGATCTTCTAACTCCTGATTCAAGAATCTCTGTGCGAATCGTTCACGAGGAACATAATGTGTGGGAAGTAGATCGTGGACTCTCTGGAAGAGATACGGACGATAATTATTCCGATTTAACACACGCCACAGTGCAGTATGATCTTGAATTCCCAAAAATTTTTTAAACCACTATCTCAAAAAATAGGCGTTTTCGAATTTTTTTCATGAAAAAGTGTTTATATTGACATTCTAGTAGTATCCGAAGTTTGTACCAAGAATTTTGCAACACCCTGTATAATAAGAAACTAACGACTAGCGCTTGCCATTGGCTAAAAGCCTAGCGGCGCTACTAGCGCCGCTAGTGATTCTCAAACATAGCGGCGCTAGAGCTTGCGCTACTAATAAACTAGCGGCGCTAGTGCTTGCGCTTCTAATAAACTAGCGGCGCTACTAGCTCACGCTAGTTCTAGCGCTTCTAGGAACAACTCTGGCTTCATCGTTCAGGTCACTGCACGGCCGTCAATGCTATATCACTTCACTGCTACCATTGCTATATCATTTCACTGCTTCCAATGGTAGATTTCATGGCAGCCAGTGTTTCATCAATTCACTGCTGCCGGTGCTTCATCACTTCATATCTGCAAGCTGCTCCGACTCACCCTTCTGCTGTCTGTTCTGATCATCTCGCTTAGCCCGTATATCAAATAAATTTCATTAACATTGTCATCTGCTGTTTACTTGGCATTTCATTACAAATCAAGCATACCACAAATTTGAGAAGCTTCTATTCTACAATATGAAACTGCTTATATCACTATTGCGCAATAATTTTACTTTACTGCAAATATCAAAGGATGTCATAAACAGTTTCTCTACGTGATTACACTTCAATCCTTAATATTTTTGTGAATTTCTATTGTATAGAAATTTTATTGACTGACATTTAGGTGTCGGTCAAATGACCGACATTTAGGTGTATCCAGTCGTACTGGTTTACCACTTGCAAAGCCCTCACATTGAGCCCCCCGCCTACATGCTGAGCAAAAGAACCAATTATGACCTCGGCTGTACCACTTCACACTGTCCACACTTAGCGTCACATATGCCGACTGTACAGGAGCTGACATCGAGTCCCTACCACGTAGGGACCTCTCCCCAATAACATTCATGCTCCCCTAATTGATTTGAAAATAAAGGAAATTTTTATTGATAGGTTGTAGTTTCTTTTTGATGATGGGATTTTGCATCCCGAAGCGTTTTATAGGTCGGCATTATATTAGTTACTTGAGATGTGTCTTAGATTAGACTTTTTCTAGTTATGTTACCCTGCTTCTTGTATTATTTCAACTGCCTCTCGCACGTCTCGTCATCGTTCCACCTGCTTAATTCTATTTGTTTTTCGTCACCGTGTCGTTTTCTTCTTCTAATAACAGAGTAAATGAGTAAATAGAGTAAATTTAGAAGCTTTCAAGCGTCGACCTAGTCTCTTTACTCTCCCTCCTCCACCCACTCCATATATTTATTGAAAACTCTAAATTTTAATTAAATTTCAGTACAGTGTCGTCAGCTTGCCGCCTTCTGCCACTACGTCACACTGAGACGTTCGTTTCAAACAGAAACTGGTAATTTTTTGGGCCACATCTTATACTTGATTGCCGCCCTGCCGTTTTCTTCCACCAAACAATGCTAATGTTTTTTTATCAGAGGCTTCATTTTTTTCAGCCGCATCTCTGGTTTATCATACAGCTGCTTTCCTTCCATTATACATATAACATTTCTCAATTTTGATAAGAAACTTGGAATTTTCTCTACCTGCCGCACTCAGTCCCTCTTCAACCCACCCACCGTCTCCAGAGCCGCTGCGCCGCTTCTATTAATCTTAAGTCCGGTGTTCGAAGCCAATGAGTTATTGAGCCGAAGGCGACCTGAGGTGCTTGGCGCAAGCCCGCCTTCGGGCCCCAGGAAATGATCTCATTATTGGTTATGAGACACGAGTGTGTCTTGCCTTAATATGATGCGCGTATTGGCTGTACCACTTTACTTTCTGTCACGCTGCTCAATATCGTTATTCTCTATGGAGGTTTCCTGAAGCTTACCTGGGTTAAATAGACGCGAGAGTGGTAGTCGTGTCATGCTTTTGCGCGCTGGACCCAACCACGCTAATCGGCATACTTTGAAAACCGCTTTCCGTAAAGTGGTTGTGTGATCGAGGTTTAAATTTAATAGAAGGTGACGTTTACTGTAAGGAACTGAAATGGTTGTTAGATCCTTGTATGAATATTTTCAATATCAATTATCGATTTTCACTAAAGGTGGATCCAGCTCTCTCGGTACTGCCACTATCTCAGAATTATCACTATAGATATAATTATTATCAAGACTACAAGACTGGTTCTCAAGAGACGAGAAATTCAAAAGGACGCAAAATATTTATTTTGCGCACGTATGGGTGTAACACCAGTTACACCTATGGGTATAACAACAAGTTATACACTTATGAATATATTTATAAAACATCACTGAATATTTTTTATACACCAATGCGTATAATAATGGCAGGGTATCTATTTAATGTACAATTTCGTGTAATGTAAGAGAATATTTTATTTTTCAAGTATACCATGAATTCATGAGGTGTAGTATACGAATGTATTCCTGTAAGTTCGTAAAGCAGATTTTGGTCGTTTATGCAGTACAGTATAATGCCTCTAATTTTTAATGAGCATTATATGTGTTGCATGTTTCAGAGTGTCTCAATTAATACAGAACTTAGCTAAGCTCTCGTTGAAGTGTATTTTAATGAATGCGGAAGCAAACGATGCAAATGAACTATTGACACATTGTTGCGTTGTTCATTCATATGTAGCCTCTAGAGCTGTTAATACTTAGGCTGTTATTTTTAAATATTTAATTAGCGTTGGCATGAATGGGGTGATGCTGTTATTTTTAATTCTGTTGTCTTTTTTTTTTTGTACTGATTGAGACTCAACAGCTGCCTGAAATAATATGGTGGAATGTCAATCACACGTAGGAAGTAGTAGATATAACCTTGTAATAGTACTGCTAGATTTGAATTGTATTAGTTACTAGCATGTCAACGTGGGACAATACTGTCATAAAAGTTTTCACTACATCCTGAACTATGTAGCAATGGAACGTCGATAACGCAAAAAGTTATGGACGGACTTCAACAAAATTTACAGGAATTGTTAGGTTTTTTACGAGGAAAATATGATTAACTTATGGTGAAGATCCGTTTATTCATTTGTTTGTTAGTTTGTTTGTCCGCCTCATTTTTCTTAAAACCATATCTCAAAAAACTGTGTTTAGATTTTTATTAAATTTGCATGAGTTGTTAGGTATATTACGAAGAGTAAATGAACAAATATTGGTGACGATCTATCCGTTCGTTTGTTTCCTTGTTTCATTTTATGCTTGTTTGTAAAATAACTCAAAAAGTCTCAAAAATTTTATGAACAGATCCATATGAAATTCGCAGGAACTGTTAGTAATGTTGATATACATAAATTATTAAATTTTGGTGATGATCGGCTGGTCTGTTTGTGTATTTCACAAATGTTTGTCAAGATGTCTGTAAGCAACATAATTCGAAAAGTTATGAACAGATCTTCAACAAAATTAGAGAAGATGTTATTGCCGTCAAAAGGCTCAAAGGGTTACATTCCAGTGTTGATACAAAGGAAACCATAGTAGCAGAACCAACTTGAATTTTTCATTACCTTTGCCTTTCTTGGCGTAGGTATGCGCTCCCAGACTGTTCTAGTATTTTAATTGATTTTTATTGGTTCAGAGCCTCGCAGTGAGCACACATAAGTCTATTTCACTACTCTGTTTCTATCACAGTGATATAAATATGCAGTATCTTATGTATTACTCTCAGGGTTATAGTCCTTGCAAAAACCCACAACCCGCAACTGGACATAACCTACCGTGACGGCAGTCTGAGAGGCTCTGATCTGTCTGAACCCGTAACAAACATACTAACAAGACGAGGAGAGACACGTGTTTAGACTCCCGCTGTCGCCTGTAGAGCCTCGCTTTCTCGTCGCTACAGTGGACTGCAGAAATTTAATTGAAAATAAGGTTAATTAATTTGATAATCAATTCATTCAATTAAATGAAAAACGTAAGTGAGCCTCTGAAGTCATCCACTGGCTTCTGTAATGAGACGTGTTCAGTTATCATCATTCCAACCGTGACATACATAGAGTACTCAGCTCGTACTATTCGTAACCCAATAATTTTATTTATTTCGCTCACTTCGTTGATTATGAGACGATTTACTGAATAGACAGCCTGGGTATACATGGACTATAGCTGTGTACAAACACCTCGAGCGATCCTGGAGGCAGAGCGGCAGCAGCAGCAGCTTGGCTCTTTTGAATTCCGGCAAGAAAACCGCTGTTCGCAAAGACTGACCGCATATATACTGGCAAGGATGATTGATGTTACTAGCGGCTTGTGCCATCATAAAATGACGGCAGACAACAAGTGCTTCAAAGACACCCCCTTTTCCTTATTTCACTCGTCTTTATGATTGAGTTCTAAGAAATATCTGTCCTTTTCATTTGCTGATTATCTACTCAAGTTACGCATTTACGCATTATGAACTCAGCAAGAATATTTATCGGGGAAGGGGGAGTACAATCTAGTATCTATCCTCTATCTATAATATTTCACATCTGAAAGGAGAAACCAACCAAGACATTTTGTATTATTAGATATATAGGGCGAATAGTGCTCCGCTCTGTAAAGAATGACGGCTGATAATATTAACTTCAGCACAATCCTTGCCCTCTTCGCCCTGTTTCTTTTCAAATGACTCTCAAAACGCAGATTTTATATTCTGCCAGTAGACTTGAAAAATTCATACCGAGGCGGCATAATTCGTAGCGCTGACACCATAGTTTCTATTTTTTCTAATAATATTAGTTGCTACTAACGGAAACTTGCAGAAATTCTACAGAAAGGAAGTGTTGTTCTTTGATGATAGCCTAGACAGAATTTTTGGCCGTCCCAAGAGTTGTTTTTCGCATTATGTCTCCAGGCGACTACGAATTCGGTGAGGGCAGGGGCACTTATCATACGTATGAAGTACGAAAGTATGGTCCAGTCACAGTACTGATATACTGCAAGACGTGCGAGGAGTGTCTTCAAACAGATTCTTGTTGGTTCCGAACCAGTAGTAGGGATAGTAGGGTACTTAATTTGTACCAAAAGCGGAACCTATAGAAATACCACAGCTGCAGCAAGAGATTTATTATGTGACTAGACGACTTGTGCTGTCAAAATTAAAGGCGAGGAATTTGTGATGACTCTTCGTACTCCTCCAGCTATCATTAGAAATGGGTGTTCTCTCATTTAATTCAGCTAAGCAAGAGAATTCTTCCTTCTCTTAGGTAACATAAAAAAAGATTAGTTAGCACTCAAGTATCAATGAATTTGAGCTTCAGCCGCATATCCTGTATGCATATTAATACCTTTTCACTACGTCAAAATTATAACCTCAAAAGTCTACTACACCCTTGAAAAAGCTTCTCCTTAGCTTTGTTGATCATATTTACGCAATTTGCGCGTCGTGAACCCAGAGCCAATAAACTATTGAAACGAAAAAAAAGCATGTTAAAATCGGAATCCAAAAGAGCGCTAAAAGAAGCTCTAGATAGCTCCATTGTTTTGATTTTAACGTTGGCAGAGCAAGACGTGTATATAATTTTAAGGATAAGAATAGAAATTCTCACCTTAGTTATCTTCTACAATCTGGTCTAATATCGGTCTATCGGTTTTGATGAGAATGCAACAGAATCACCAAAATCTCCAACTTGTCCTATTTTTCGTGTATATGTTTTCGTAAGACCGTGGCACGAAAGATACAATTATTGCTTATAGATATACTAACACGGGATGGTATTTATTACATAGTTTTATTGGATGTTATTCCCAGGCTCGGTTTTTCCCCTAATCGCATCATCCCACAGCGTGGCAGAAAAAATATAAACATCCTGATTGTTGAGTTTCCTTTCCTTTTTGCGGTATTTTTTCTCTCGGGTTATGGATACCTGTTTTTGTACATAAATTGCCCTTAACGAATATGCAACTTTCTCTGATAATGGTTAGAGTAAATTCATGTTGAAAGCTTGAGCAAGTAACATTCTTGTGTGGAAGACAATTCATTATCACTAAGAATGTCTCAACTCACTAAGAGAGAAATTTACTAGTGGCTCTCGCCTTCATCAAATTACGTCAGAAATTTTTTATTACTTGAACCATACCACCATTTTGTTCGCTCTTCTCTGTGGTTTTCTTCTCAGGAATATCTTTCTTTTTCTATCTTTAGGGGTATTTGTGCATCGTGGACTCACAAGAAAAAATAAGTATTCACGGTGACAAAGAGGTACCAACCATCTTGGATCCATGCTACCACTAATATGTACTTCAATCGTCTTCAGTACCCAAGAGTAGATTTAAAAGATTTGGCGAAACGGCGGTCTCCTTGTCATTATCAAATGGATCTGCTGTTATCTAATGCTTCAGATCCGAACGGGAAGGCCAAACAAGCAAGTAAACCTAGCAACCAACAAACTGTGAGCTGTAGGTCATGCTGTTTGGTACCGCTATAGCTAATGGATGAATTTACAGGTAATAATATTAAGCTAATCAGATAGAATAGTATTTAGCATGCAAACCTCCCGTCGGGGAGAAATAAATACGTATGCTTACTTATATAAAAAATGGTATCAATAGGCAAATGAAAGCACAATGCCAAATTTTATATATTGTTGGTTATCAATTGTGCAGGTCGGTTGGGTGAAGGCGGACACGAAGGCCATTCAAGCCATTCATCACCAGGTTGTGACCCACAACCCCCGCGTGTCCGTTACCTACCGCGACCACACCACTTGGAACCTGCATATACGTAACGTGCAGACTGATGACGCGGGCATCTACATGTGTCAGGTCAACACCGACCCTATGTTGTCTTCGGTGAGTAGAGACTTTTATTATGTTGTCTTTGCGTTATTGATATGGACGGAGAAATCTACATTTAAATATATGTCTCGGCGAACGTTGAGCGTTATTAGTCCAACTTTACATCGACAAGGAGGCTATGTTTTTATCAAGCTTGTATGTTTGTCTGTCACCAAGATAACTCAAAAAGTTATGGATGGTTCTTTATGAAATATACAGGGTATGTTTGGAAAAAAACAGATGATTAACTTCTGGGGAAGATCAGTTCAACCATTTGTTTGTCCGCCCATTTTTTTCTTGATAACGTAACTCTAACAGTTATGAACGGATTTTCACGGAACTTGCAGGAATTATTTAAATGTTAGGAAGGGCAACTGACGCAGTTTTTGTGGTGATCTATCAATCCGTTTGTTTGTTTGTCTGTATGCTTGTTTTATGTTTATCAGAACGTACTCATAAAGTTATAGAAGGATCTTCAGGAAATTTTCACGAGTTTCTCAAAATGTCAAAGGGCACTAGTGATGAAATTTTGGCAATGATCGGTTGGTCTATTTGTGTGTTTGACTATACGTTTGTCTTGGTGTTTGTCAAAACATAACTCATGACTGAGGCATTACTATGTATAAGGTCAACGTACGTTGACTTCACGTTTCTAAGCTGAGTGTGAACTTTTGTTGTAATCTTTCGCTGTTATGGTAATCGCGTATCTACATGTGTTGTCATGTCAATAACGATTCTAAGAGAAGACATTTTTTATTTGTTTTCTTCTTATTAGCAAGGACTGAGGGAGCTATATGTACCATGTCAGCACCGACCCCACGTTCTGTTTGGGGATTGTAATTTTTCTTACTCTGTATCTTGCCGCCGCTCATTATTTACTTTTCCATTACTTTTACCGTATACAGTAGGAATCCTTAATTCAGCTGTTCCTGATCCCCTAAAAGGAGCAAATTAAGAGCAATTAGGTCAGAAATATTGAGCAGGGTAGAAGCTCTCAATTCGAGCGATCTCAGCTCGCACCAGTCGTAATCTACGCTCAATTTTTTGTCCTAGTCAATCTCTTCATTCGATATTTTTGGATGGCATAGTCGGGCGAACTAGGAACTTCTACTGTATTTAATTTAAATTATTGTTAAAAAATTTAAATGTTCCCTGGTACAGGATCTCCAATGCACTGCTTCAACACTTAATGTAGTAACGTGGCAGATGCAATGTCTACCATCTAATATGTAAAAAACAGCACGGCGCTTGTAAATACCCTCGCATGAAAAACTACGGGATGTTGAAGCGGACTTTGGACCACACTTAACATTCATCACTTGCGTAGCGGTTGTACACGCACGCTCGCGAAAGTAGTGCAAAAATCTAGAAAACCTCCCTGAGCACCAGCAACATTAAATCAAATCGTGTTGCGGTTGAGCTGGATTAGGAATATCTCAAAGTTCAGAAGACCCT
The DNA here is from genome assembly GCA_001587735.2 of Parhyale hawaiensis. Taxonomy (NCBI): domain Eukaryota; kingdom Metazoa; phylum Arthropoda; class Malacostraca; order Amphipoda; family Hyalidae; genus Parhyale; species Parhyale hawaiensis. Next base: position 14,130,777 of record LQNS02278174.1, read on the forward strand.
GCCCTGCATAGCACCAGCGGACGCAGGAAT
>LQNS02278174.1:14142237-14153239 GCA_001587735.2 Parhyale hawaiensis
ACGAACGAACAAACGGACCATTACCAAAATCTGGTCATCTACTCTTTGTTATATACCTAACAACTCATGTCAATTTCATCAAAATCCATTCATAACTTTTTGAGTTATGGCATCGTGAAAAATGACGTAGACAAACAAACAAACAAACAAACAAACTGATGGACATATCTTCACCAAAAGTTAATTATCTGTTTCTCCTAACATACCTAACAATCCCTGTAAATTTCATCCAAATCGGTTCATAACTTTTTGAGTTATCTTGGTGACAGGCAGACAAACAAATAGACAAACAAACAGACAGACAAACACGACGAAAAGATAACATCCTTGGCGGAGGTAAATATCAGCTTGGAATTGATCAAACGTTAAGTTGCACTATGAAAATAATAGTTCAGTCAAAAGAATTCACTGGAAATGTCCAAGGCTCACCGTATTGTGGTTACCAACTGATTGTCGAACATACAGCGTCGAAATTTGGCTGCGATGTAAATCTATACAGTAACTAGAGCACTCTGAGAGCGCGTACCTCCACCAAGTGAGCCAACGGTAGCAAAAATTCAAATTGGCTCTGAAACCATAATTTTCTTTGTACAAACTCCAAAATCTAATCATTTGTGCCTTTTTATATTAATAATAGCTTGTTCAATTTTCTTGAAGATCCATTCATAACTTTTTGAGTAATACCGTTAACAAACGTTATGACAAACATAAGTCAAACATACAAACGAACCAACCGACTTGCACAAAAATTTGATTATTTATGTCTTTTAACATTACTAACAACCCCTATAAATTTCATAAAGATCCATTCATTATTTTTTGAGTTATTGTGCTAACAAGCATACAATTAAAAACAGTGACAAACGAACGAACGAACAAACGGACCATTACCAAAATTTGGTAATCTACACTTTGTTATATTCCTAACAACTCATGTTAATTTCATTAAAATCCATTCATAACTTTTTGAGTTATGGCATCGAGAAAAATGACGTAGACAAACAAACAAACAAATGGATGGACATATCTTCACTAAAAGTTAATCATCTGTTTCTCCTAACATACATAACAATACCTGTAAATTTCATCCAAATCGGTTCATAACTTTTTGAGTTATCCTGGTGACCGACAGACAGACAAACAAACAAATAGACAAACACGATGAAAACATAACCTCCTTAGCGGAGGTAATAAGAGGGCTGTCAGTCCGTCCGTTCGTCTGTCCGAAGCCTTATTTTTCCCCTATCTAATACAGAAGAAAAAAATTCCAAGGCACCCAACTTTTCTTTTTGCCAAACCGTATCCAGGATACGAACCCGGGAATTTCCGGGTTACAAGTGAAGGCCTGGCCACGGGCCTTTGTGAACTGGGTTGCTTTTGTGCACTTGGTGGACGATGTGGACTTCGTGGACTTTGTGGACTTGGTGGACTTTGTAAATTTTGAAGTTGTGTGAACTTTATTCGATGGGATGGTAAGATGTTTTCAAATACATATTTCATGACTTATTCAACAAAAGGGTTGCGTTTGGTGCACTAGTTCAATATAAAAAGGCGTCTGCTCAGCGTGAAGATTCAACTGCTTCGATATCATTTAGCAATGAAAGCGGCGACCCAGAGGCTGGGGATCCAGAACCCGGGATCCAGAGGCCGGAGATCCAGAGCTGTATTTGTCACCGGTACGCCAAGCGCTGAAATTGTATGGTATCTCAACTTGTTTTTCAGTACATGAATTTTCTCCTTTTAAACTCTTCACTGCGTGACGGAGAGACGGACCAACATTGGAGCTAGGGAGCAGGCGACCAACAGCTGTGTTTTATTATATAGTGGATGATTGTGATGAGAGTAAAATGCTTCTAAGAATAGTCTAGATTTGAGGTTCTTTTCGTTAGACAGAATTTTTGATTCGTCAAAGTTCATTCGATGTCCATTATCTCTAATATGAATATTTACTAATGATAATTGTGAGTCTTGTCTGATATTTTTAGCGTGCTCATCCAGTCTCACAGAAAGTTGCCTACGGGTCTCTCCTATGTCCTATATAGACACTGTCTCAGTCATTACGTTCAAGTTGATGCACAATATTATGTTTCTGTTTGATGCTGCCTGATTCCTTGCTATTATTCAGTTTTTTTAACCTGTTCGTCGGCTTACTAGCAAGCTGGATCTTGTGACGTTAAAGAATTTAGTTACCTTTTTTTCCTTAGCTCCACGGATGTACGGTGCGGAGATGAACCTTATTTGGTCTTGATTATCTTTTCTTGTTCTGTTGCTCTGTTTGATGACTTGGTTAATGAATCTATTAGGGTAACGATTTTAGATAAATAGTAGACGTAGTAATTCTTTATTCCAACTTTTTGGGAGCGGAAATTTAGTTCTACTCAAACTATCTCACTGTATATTCTGGAAACACAGCGTAAATGAAATGCGGTGCTGTTTCAGCGCTTACGAATGCAATTAATATTTTGCATGTCATCTAAGGGAAGGAATGTGTGTGCTAAAGATGAATTGAAGTGTACTGCTCAGAAGAAAGCACGCATCTCTTACGATAATAATTTGAGTTGGCCGTCGTAGATTTTTCCTCTATATGCATTTTACAAGGAGCTTCTAATGGGAGGAGCAAGCCCAAGCACTCTCTGGTCGAGTAAACACATGGCTTTGTCACGTGATCGTAGCTGGCGTTTGGAGTCCTTAAAGTGGCTGAAGTTACAGGTCAACACGTTTAGTTAAGGAAGATACAGACAGTCAGTTCTTCAATATTTTTGCAAAAAAATTGTATCTGAAGATTTATATCCCAGTGCTCACCCTGCTACTTTCATCATCAGATGGTATACAGGATACAAGTTTCCTTCACATACTTCCATCCGCTCGGAATTTTGTCGATGGTTAATGGCTATGAAAATTTGAACTCAGGACTCCTTCCTATATAGGTTGCGTGAAGCAATGCCGCTCTCCGATTGGATAAGCCACTCAGCCAGTTTAAGGGAAAAGTTTAATCGCAACGCTCTCGTAGGATAAATAGAGTGGATGCGCTCCTCTCTATTAGAATCTCCTTGGTATTTTAGTTAGGAAAGTGCAATCAATGAAAAAGTGTCATCAGTCATCACAAATTCCTTGTGATGAAAAGGAAGCAAGTCAATGAAGAGAAGATTTTGTACCGACCTATATAAAGCGAATATATCGATTATTGCGTGAATTTTTTCACGCGCGGACCCACTAGTCTGCGAATATGGTGCAGTGAAATGTTTGCGGAGCAGCCAAGTTTATTGTTAAAGTTATTTGAGCAATAAGTTTACATCACAATACCGTAGTGCAGTGTGATGGTTTTTTTTAAACACATAATTCTCGTCACTTAGTTCAAAAACGAGTAGTAGTGATATATGTGTAAGCCTTTTGATACTATTATTATTATTTTTAGAAAACAGGTAGCACACCGGCGGCTCATGCAGTCTTTTCGAGCGAAAAAAATATAGAAAAACTTAGGAATGTCCATTTGAATTGTTTATGTCTGTACAGAGAATGCAGTTGAAAGCACAGTGCCACCATAGACTGTATTATATACATATATGCTTGCTATTGAAGCGGGTATGGGTTTTACAGAAGCAAAGCAGGAATCAACCACTACAGTTTATTTTAATGTTTGTAGAAACATAAAAACGCCTTTCCAACGTTTACTAGCGTATTGTTTTTAATCTTTAAGCGAGTTTATTATCCTGTAGTAGCAGATTAAGGAATGACTGCGCGCAATGTGCTTCTTTTGTACAAAATACTTCATGAAACATATTATAGGCTTGAAAGGTTCTTAGTCTAATGACCAACAGAAACATCTTCCCTAAAAGAGTTCTTGGCCGACCAGATGCTGCAATCGTAAAACAGCTTCTGGGAAAGCCAAAAATTTTGTTGTCGTTTCCATGTAGAGTATAAATGCATTGCACATTGCAATTTCTACAATGATGTACATTGTACAACTATTTACAACTGCTAAAATACTGACTGACTGCACACTGGCATCGCATTTGACTTGCTGGTGCTTGTGCCAGCGATGGTCCGCAGCAGGAAGCAACGACAGTATTACGAGAAACCAGCATCGAAAAGTGACATCATCTATGACGTCACATCGACGAACGGTAGAGCGGATATGGCTATGAGTATTTGATTAATTTCACCAGAAATTGTAAATTTCATTACTTAAGCACATAAAAAATGAAGAGAATATATAGTAATTGAACAATAAACAATTATCAATAGACTGCAGTGAAGGCTGGTGGAAACGTTTACAGCACCAGCGGCAGGATCTGGGCCGGTATGGGGCCCTGATTTAACTTCTTCTTTGAAGTGAAGCCTTATTTGCGCTTCATATCCACTTTACAGCTTTCTTTATAAATTTTATTTAAACATTTTAGCGTATTTTTTCGACTTAATTATTTCAGTTTCTCGCTCCTGTCTGGCCAGCTATTTGAGCTGCACCCATATACAAGACAAGGTAAAATGGTTGCCGTCATGTAGAGAAAGTTTGAGCAATAACTGCTCCTATGGTTCCTTTCGTGTCAAGAATATAACACTGCTTATATTCTTGGTTAGGATTAGGAGCCCAACTCACGAAGGCCAGAGGTCCAACCTGCACATTTCTTGACTCGTCTGGATGACCTCTTGCGGTGACATGCGGTCACGGCTAAGTATAATTTTAGACCCATTGAGTCATCCCCTTACACTCTTTGCCTCCTAGTACGCACGGACATATTTAACGTAAATTATTATCACGAACATGCTTACCAGCGCATTGTCTTTGTTTTTAGCTCGTTGGTTCCGGCGCGCGACTAGATAATAAGTCTTCAAGGACATATTTACCGGCACACCGGCTTTGTGTTTGGTTTGTTCGGGCTAGCGCGTGACGATGGTCTTCAGGGACATATTTACTAGCACATTGGCGCTGTTTTTGGCTCTTCGCTGCCAGCGGGCGACTCTGGTGTGCAGCAGCACATTTCGCCGAGGCGGCGGCACAAATCCCGTCTCTGATCCTCCTAACTGAGACGGATGGAAGTCCGTTGCTGCTGAGCTGGACCTGGGCCTCACACTGCCTTCTTCACGTACACGGCAGGTTCCTAACTGGGGTGCATGAACCTCTCCACGGGATGCGTCCAACCAGCCCAGAGGGTGCGGGAGTCTATCCCAGGAGATGCCAAAGTCCATCGCAGGAGATGCGCGGTTCCCTTCCGGAAGTACTCGCATCCATTCCAGGAAATACATAAATCCATCACAAGGGACGGGAGAGGGAGAAATTCATTTCATCTCTGGAAGTGCGTCAATCCATTCCAGGAGGTACTTGAATCCATCACACCGGGTGCGAGAATCCAACCCATAGGTGCCCGAGTCCATGCTATCTTGTGTGTCAAACCATTCAAGGGTGTTGTCAGCAGGACTACGTGACTATGGTAGCCGCGTATCTCCTGCAAAGACCGTGTTTAAAATATCTGGATCCTGGCCGTAGAAACACAAGCTCCATATTCGTGTTATACGATATCACTATATAGAGGTTTTTCCTGCAAAGGAGGCGATGCTCACCAATGAACGTGACAAGCAGAGAAACATAAGTATGTAAGGACTAACACACAACGTTTTTATCGTAATTTCCGTAGACTTCAACTACTGCACACTGCAGACACAAGATGTACAGATGCAGCGTGCAGTAATTGGAGTCTACGCAACAGACTGTAGTTGAAAATTGATGAAACATTTGCTTGATTGGAAATTTCATTTATACTTTTGGAACAGCTGGTATCATAGTTACACCTTCCTAAGGCAACCTCTCTAAATTTCGCAAGATTTCAAGAACTAAATTTACCAACTTTGATCCTCCCACCTGAAGAGTTGGCCAACTGCGGAACGCGCATTGTGGATACCAAAATTTCCTTAACTGTTTCTAATTGAAATCTAAATATATATATGTACATACATACAGTTGGTGGTTTTCGGGATAGGAACCCGGGACCTCTGTAACCGCGCCTCGCTATGCATCGGTCCCGGGTTCGTATCTCGTGAACCACCTACTGTATTTATCTAACTCGAAAAAATGGTCAAACTGCTGTCAGATCGAATCAAGGAGCTTCTAATGGGAGGAGCAAGCCCAAGCCAAGGAGCTTCTATAGAGAAGGAGGGAGCCCTGCAGCCCAAATACAGATTCGTCAGTGAGTCAACCAGATCTCTTATGGTTGTGAGATCTAATTGGTGGATGTCACGGGGAGCAGTGAGTTTCACGAGGGAGCAGCAGACAAACCGAGAAACTCATATGCGATTGGTGCATAAGCGACTGGCTGCAGCCATACGAGACTCTTTACTGATATGCGCGATTGGTGCATCCGATGACTGGCTGACAGCCATAAGAGACTCTTGAGCTTCAACGAGCTAGGCTACTGGCTCCCTCCTTCTCTATACAAGCTCCTTGGCCCAAGCACTCTCTGAACGAGTAAACACATATGGTTTTGTCACGTGATCGAAGCTGGCGTTTGGAGTCCTCGAAGGCTGAAGTGGCAGTGGTCATGACGCACATATAATTAAGGAAGATACAGACAGGTAGTTTTTCAATATTTTGCAAAGACAATCGTGTCTCAAGATTTATATCCCAGTGCTTACCCCGTTACTTTCATCATATGGTATACAAGATACAAGCTTCATTTACATGCTTCCAACCGCTCTGTTAGTAGCTATAAAAATTTGAACTCAGGGCTCCTTCCTATATGCAGACTGCGCGAGGCATTGCCGCTCTCCGGTTGGATACGCCACTCAGCCAGTTGAACGGGAAAGTTTACTCGAAACGCTCCCGTAGAGTAAACAGAGAGGGTGCGCTCCTCCGCATTAGAACCTCCATGGATCGAATATATCAATCAATAATTAAGTCTCATTTATCTAAATATGAACAGATGGAGCTATATATATATATATGCATATATAATACTCATTGGTCATTAGTATAGGGCTTTGGCGCTCACAATGATGATCAACATTATAGAAGAGCAGTAAACGAAACATCTATGATTCTCTACAATACATGGTATAATTCATATATAACTTTCGTCAAGCATCTTCTAAATAATAGTACCATGGATGAACTAACTTAAGGCGGCAGCAGCTGCGGCTGCACCGGCCAACACGTGTCTATCAGACATATACAAGGCCTAACCTATAACATTTCCTCATAACTGTTACTAGAATTCATTTAAGACAATTGGCTAACTAAAGGAAACAGTAGCCGGGACGGCACCATATTCACGGCCTTGTGGTGCACGACGCTTGGCTGAGCTCAGAGTTCAGGAGCTGTTGTGCGTGAGCTCATTTTTGTGGTAAAGTGAGGGCCTGGCGTCGTAGATAAGCCCGCACCCACGGACATACTTTGTGTGGGGGCCCGGTCGACCGCCTGTTGCTTCTCTGCTTAGCCATAGTGATGTTGGTGTCGTCACCCCTGAGAACATTGCCAGCCTTGGCTGCAAATTTCACTGCTTGACGTTTTGGAAGATATTGCCGTTAAGAAGATCACGGTTAGAATTCAAATTTCATATGTAACAAAATTTGAAGATGTGGTATTTTAAAACATTTTGAGTTTCAGCTGACAGTTTCACAAGTTAATTAGCAATTCTGAAGACTTTACCATTTAATAGATTGAAGTGAAGAGTAAAATGTCAGGTGCCAAAGCATTTGGAAAGACTACTGAAAAAATTATAAAGATGGATTTTTAAAACGTAGGAAGCCATTACCGTTAGCTGGGATAATTACGGAAGGGATGTGGATTGACGCGTTGAAAACCTGACCGTTGGAAAATTCTAATGACTGATATGTTTTCATTACAACAACCCTTAGGAAAATTGTAGGGATAAGCTGGCAACTTTACAATTCAATGTCTTTGAACATTTTACTTCAGAGCTGACAGACTGTACACCGTGTTTGTAGCCTGGATGGGTTCTTTGTTTTTTTTTTCTGCAAGCTTATTTGCATAGTCCTATGAGTGTCGAAAGGCTCCATGTGTTTTTTATAACAGACTCCGTTATTTTGTTGAATATCTTCATGGTGCTGCAGGCCAAACCTCCTGCCTTGGGTTACTTTTCACAAACTCTGTAACCACTCTGCTAGAAAAATACAACAAGAAAGCCAGTTGTCTCACAAAACAAGGCTGCTCATATGTACCCAGCTTGTTAAGTTTAGTTATTTGATAGTTAGGATCTTGTGAGTAATATCGCATATCTATGCAGAGGAGAGTTTTGCTTCGGCTTGCCAGCGTCCCACTAACGGGCCAGGAAAGTCTCAGCAGTGTCCCACACTACACGGCTTCTCAATTAGATTACGAGAAAACATAGAAAATGTTAACACGGTGCTGAAAAGGCTAGCCCTGTTTGGGCTATTACTGTACTTAGAAAGTACCACAAGTACAGTCTCAATTGTGTCCCACAAGACAAGGCTTCTTATTTTATTTACCAATTAGCAGTAAATTTTCACGCAGTTCTGATAGTACTAGTCCTGTCTTGAGCTATTAATGTACTTTACAAAGACCCACCAGCGAAGTCCCAGCAGTGTCCCACAAGACACGGCTGCTTATATACCCGACTCCATTAATCTAAAGCAACCGGCACAGCTGCTCCAGCACGGAGCTCCTCAGCCTAGATATTAGCTCCATTAATTGACTCAAGTTAACCAATTTCATTAGAAGACCCTAGCGCAGGAAACCTTGCATACAGTGCCATTATAAACGACCGCAGTAGTTATGAGCCTCCTTGCGCTGAAGCCTCTCTTCGCTTTGCTTTAAATGCCACATGAATATGTCGGTAAGTGGCCTAATATGTTGCAGTATGATGAACTCATAAAGTAGCGCGAGGGTTTCTAACTTGTAACTTTAATTATGGAGGGAGCGTAAGTTTATGCCGTAAAGTGCGGCGTTGTCAGCGAAACTGAGATCTTTGCTAGTAGATGTACGAACTGAACGCGCAGTAGCGGCTACCAATTTACACAGTCACCTTGCGCGACACTCCAAAAGCAAGCCACATTTTCTATTTTTCTACAAAATCGCTTATATTTCGCATTTTTTTTTGGGGTGGAGGGGGTCGCAATCGAGTGAACTTGGAACTTCTAGTGTATAGATGCGTATAGATCTTGGTTTGGATCACAGAGTTCCACACGGAGTTCCAGAAGCCAGTTAGTAAGTGAATAAAACTTGTACTTTACTTTATATAACCATACTAAAGTTAAAACAATAATCTACCCAACTATAGAAGAGCTATCTGTCCGTATGTCTCTTTGTAAGCCCCTGATATTCTTGGTGTTGAGCACCCAGTATCCCCAGCGTTCCTGCACTGAGACCGGTCACACGACCGTTAAATTGCATGTTTTTTTCAGCTATGAGTCCAAAAGTGCTGTTGTGCCTTTGTGAAAACAATTGCGTGTCTGCCAAACAAGTAATTAAATATTTACCGTCGGGTCACTTTGCTTAGCAAGTATTACTAATAAAGTTTAAGATATCTCTTCAAATCTGGAGCGCATAATTACTTGAAAATTTTACACTTTTTGCTCTTCAAACGGACACAGCAACGGACTGGGTCGCTCAGCTGAGAGAGCTTGGTCATTTGACTCTCGCGTGAACCCGCCTAAAGAAAAATCAAACTGGGAGTGGGAATTTATCAAAAATATACTGTACTAAAGTTATGACTTATACTGTAGAGGGCCAGAGTGTTAGTCCCTGCTGCTACTCTCTGGGAATAGGTGCGTTACTCCATCTACTGCCAGCTAGTTATCTGATCTAAGCTACTAGGAACATGCATCTAGCTACGCCCATGTCCCGTACACTGAATCCTGAAATCTACTAGAAGATACTAGGCGGGGGATCGCAACAATGATGCATTCAAATCTCGATTTAAAACATGATCGTTATTGCAACAACGTGTTCACATGTAGACAAAAGAAAAACACACTAAATCTGGGTTCTGGGCGCATCAGAGATATATTTAGAAATCAATAAAAAGCAATTTTAGTAAGAAATGCGAACAAAACACAATCATGATCACATTATGTGTCCTCTCGAGAGGACAGGTTTAGAATTGTCGAAATTGACCGCACGACAGTGTGGACCAGGAAGCAAAGAGCGCAATGGGAGGACTCACGAGAAATTAGCACCAAGAAGTGACGTCATCATCGACTAACCTATGGCTGAGCAGCCTGGGAGTATTTTAACTAATTTAACCAAAAAAATCGTCTTAAATTGCGAAATTCATCTCCAGCGTGATAATAAAGTAAAGTAATATATACTATTTTAGCAATTATCTGTAGAAAGTTGCAGTGCATACTGGTGGGAACTGTCACAGCACTAGCGCCGAATTTGTTCCCATTTGGTGACCTGATTGAACTTCTTTTTCTTGATTGAAGCCTTATTTACACTTATGTTCAGTTCACAGGGCTCTTCACAGAACATATTTATTCCTTACCAACAAATATAAGCACCATTATAGCCAATTCTGTACGCGAGAGAAACCACAGCAACAGTTAGCCTACTGCTCGAACTTTCTGTACTTGGCGACATTTTACACAGTATTTTGCAGCTCAAGTAGCTGGTCAGTCATAAGCGGGAGATTGACTGAAATAAATCGAAAAATACGGTGATATGTTCAAGAAAACAACATACGAAGGCCTGAGGTCCCACATTCAAATACTTCGACTCGTCGATGTGAAGTAAATTTGCTACGTGCGGTCACGGCTAAGTTTTATTTTAGTCCTATTGAGTCCTTCCGTTACATTATTTGCTTCCTGGTGGACACTGCTGCGAAATTTTCGCTGCGTTCAGGGGAAAATCGCTGAAGAGTTTTTCGCACCTACGAGCGGTAGTGTGGACGAGGCTTAAACTCCGTATATTAGCGGCTATTGATCGTGCTTGCATGATCGTCTTTTCAACTGAGATTCTTTCCCCTCTTTTTTCTTCTTTTTTCCTCAGTCATCTATTTCCCACTGACATAATGGCAATAGCTCATAGAGC
>LQNS02278174.1:14170896-14198630 GCA_001587735.2 Parhyale hawaiensis
CATGATAAAAACTGTGTGCAATAGATTCAGTCCTTCATCGACCACGCTCAAAAGAAGAATCAAATTGTACCGTGCTTCTTTTCAAAGCGAAGTGGGCCACAGAAAATGCAGCATTTCTACTCTCGAGCGTATCTTCCAAAAACTATACATGCCATCGTCATTCCAAGGGCTGAAATTTCAGGGTATTTCCTCTTGTTTTTCAGTAGATAAATTTTCTGTCTACCAAATCCTGAAAACCTTGGCGGAGACATGGACCAACCAAAGGAGCAAGCAGGCAAGCGAGCAAACAAGCAAGCAACAATTGTGTATTGTTACATCTATAGTGGATATAAGCAGCCTTCATTATGGGTAATCTCGTTTTGAATAGTTGTTGATTTGGGTTCGGGCTTTCAAAATGCAAGTTTTTGTTGTTCGTACGAGTACATGTATCTTACGAGTAAGTAAAAATTCTGAACCTAAATAAGAGAGCTTCTCCATTTCAATCGAAAAATTATTTGCAATTCCTAGATACTATCTGAAGCCATCCCTATCGCTAGAGATGCGAAGGAAGGCATAATACTGTCCGGGCATATATATAAAATGTTATGGAAGGTTCGCATTCTTGTGCCATGTATCGGCTTACAACAGGTCAGTGACCTAAAGCGGGTTTCACACGTGACATGTTATCAGATAGAAGTGTGAGGATATTCTCGCGGTGATGAAAAGGTTTTTTTATGTATCACCTTTCATACGGGCGATGCACATGATCGTTCCGGTCTCGAATACTCTGAGACATGTAAACACGCTTTCTTTGGCCTCTGTATGGTCTGTGGCCTGCGGCAGAATATGAGTAGGGTTAGTTAAGAATAGTTTTGGTTAGGTTCGGTTTAGCTAGAATAGATACCTAACTTAACTTATAGGCACACAGATTACATCCGAATCTCAGGTAATGCGCAGGCCACTATGTGCTAAGACAGGCATTTTTTTACTTGCTGTGCTAAATAATGCACATGTATCTTATTTTGTGTTAAATAAAAATAAAATAACATACAAATCATCGCAACTTTGCGCTACAGCTGGAGTGAATTAATGATTTCAGAAAAGCATCAGCCATTAATGCTTGAATAAAACAAAGGAAGGTACATTAACAGCTCAGCTGACTGACTTTATGACTGACATTTTGGCACACAGTACAGTGTCTGCCAAAACCTTTGATAAAATGTTAGCCATATAAGTCAGTTTGTTTAGTTGCGTACTTCTCTTCAAATTTGGAAAAGACTTAGAGAACTCTGCAAAATTCTGCTATGTTCAAGTGTTTCAGCAACTTCTCGGCATGAAATTACCCTGGCTTAGCGTTCGAGTGACTCTATTGATCAATAACAATTCTCTAATGCATCGAATTATATCTACAGCGATGTTTCAATGAACCATGTACTTGGTCCTCTACAGGCTTCTAACTTCTCTCTGATGTACATGACACTCGAATTTATTATTCGAATTAGTTATTAATTCAAGAACCCAATGACTCACGATAGCGTGAGATAAAATCAGGAACATAGGCCATCCCGTAATGTGAGGACAGTTTTCTCTGAAACTTCGCTGACGTCAGACGTTTTGATTATTGTGCACGTAAGGCACACGTGTGAATCCCGCTTAAGAGAAGACATACGAGAAAATATAAGGATTGTATGTTATCCATATCCTTTTTTGCATGTTACTAATAATAAAGATATCGTTGATTGATCAATTGCATAGCCTAATAGTACACAAGGCTCGTCTTATCTGGAATTTCTGACAGAAGTGTTGGCTTAGCCACTGTGAATGACTTTGTAACTAAAATTGTAACTAAAAGAAGCAATCCAACTGCTTCGAGCCGACTGAAAATTACACTCTACGGAGCAAGATTCAGATTTCGGACGTCTCGAAGGTTATCGATCAGTGACGAACGCCTGCATCTCGATGCAACAGCCTAGCTGGCAGTCAGCTTTCCAGTCTCAAGTTTCGGCCAAGACATGCCTCGAAGTCTTAATTTTATCAGCCAATCGAACACAGCCAAACGAACACAGCCAATCGAACCCAGCCAATCAATGACGTCTCCTATGTTTCTGCTTTGCTTATGATGCTCAACAGAAAGTGTGGTGCGCCTTGTTAGACGTATGCCATTGAGGTGTGTTACGTGTAGTTTTTCTTATATTTATATATGCAAAAACTATATCTTTCAATGCTCGGAATTTAAATTTATGTAATCTAAATAATCGAGCAGGTGTGAGCAGCGGCAGTACTTTATTAAAAGCACAGCGCAACATTAATCCCCTTGCATGGAATTTCAACGAAAGCCTGGGAATATGTTTACTTGGAGAAATGGAAAAAATGCTTTTAATTGAATAAGCTACAAAAATGATGCGATCAATAGACTACATTTTTTATCGTTTGAAACTTAACGCAGATGGATCTGCACTTTTTTTTCACACAGGTCCAGTGACCTATTTATAATACATAGTACATGGGATATACATGGACATAGAACAACTATTCACGAGACAATATGCAGCACTTCATGCATGATAGGTCTACAAACTGTGTATCTAAATTTCAGCAAGCTTCAATTTATACATGATGTGCCCGTTGCACTTTCATTTTCTCCGACTCAAAGCCAACTTCCTATTGCATCTCTTTCACTATTATCGGCACTAGCTGTGTGTCAACAAATATTTCCTATTACTTGTATAAGGTACTTGCTCGATATACTTATGTCATGGTCCATTGTCTAAATAGTTTTTACTTTCCACAAGATAGCTAATGTTGTCCTACTTCTAGAAGCACAGACTGCAGTTTTTTATATGTACAGTATTATAGAGTTTCGGAGAAATGACGTAATAAAACATTGTTAAAGAGATTCCACCGAATTCTAAAGAGGATTTCAGGACACTCATTCTTTCATTGTCTAATCACACTGCATTTTCAATTTAACTGAATATATGAAAATTGAACTAAATTGACTTTGTGCTAAATGATAAGAGTCTAAGGTTGAGACCTACTTCGCGCTATGCACACCACCCGACTTGTGTTTCAGTTCTGAGCCTTCAACGTGCAGGGAACTCTAGTATTTATCCACAGAAGTGGGGGCACTCAACCCCTTTATGTTATTGCAGTTTCAAAATATTCTGCAAGTTTCAGCTTTTAGTGCCCTTTCATTTTCAAGTTTTTGCGTAGTTAATTTAGTACGGAAAACTTACTCGGTATAATGAGACAGCCAACAGCCAGTTATTGCCACAGTGCACTTAACATCTCCGATGAAGGTTAAAACTGATGCTCTTCTTTCCAGATGGGCTTCTTGGAAGTTCAAGTTCCTCCCGAAATTGTGGACGACGAAAGCTCTGGCGAAACTGAGGTGCTCGAGGGGGGCAACGCGCACCTCTTCTGTAAAGCGACCGGCCACCCCATGCCCACCATCTCTTGGCTTAAAGAGGGGGCCAGTAAACGTACGTCAATTTTTGTTTTACATTCATTACAAAATATCCTCTTACATATGCCCACATCCTCTCCTCTACCCCAGCTCTAGGCTCCAAGAAGGGGCCAGTTAACGTTCTTGGGCTTTGTTTTATCTCATTACCAAATATCATCTTACGTATGGGTATCTCCAAAGAGGGGGCTAGCAATTGTGTGTGGCTTTGGTTTTATCTTCATCAGCAACTCTCCTTTTGCATATGCTCAAGTTCATCGTCTCTTGACTCAGAGGGGAGGCCAGCAATCGTACGTCGCTTTTCTTTGTTTTTACTCCAATGCAAATCCTCCTCTTGCAAATACTGTCTTTTCTAATTAATTTTTCAATAATCGAGTCTTATCTTCACCTGAAAATTCATACATATAAATTTATAGTACTTGTGTAACTTCATATTGCGTAAAATGTAGCCAAACGTTTTCGAGTCACTTAGTCTGGCAGCCAAAGGGGCAATTTTGGCCAAACCATGCTTTGACTGATTAAGTTTTTTTCTTTACAGTTTCTGATAGTTTAGAGTCCATTTACCGTTGCCTGGATGGGTGTGGAGCTCTCACCCTAGAGCAATTTTTTACAAATGCGAAAATCCAATATGGCCGCTATGCGACGGCGAAATATTTGAAATACCCATAACTTTCTTAACGCTTACGAACGAAAGAAACCTGTTTTTGGTGTCTATGCCTAGGTTTCTCGGTATAAGGATTGCAATCAGATGTGAATTTTCCTTGTCTGATTGTTTTAAATGTCTAAAACACGGTGCACCATGTTATTTTTGCCTTGTTTTTCAGTTATCTCGGAAAATATTTTTCAGTAACTAGATAAATTTCCAGTTTTTATGCAGGAATATACTAGTAAAACTTTGTAATATACAACTTCAATAGGCTTGTACATGCTGTCAATGCACAGATAACCAAGCACATATCTGTCAGCCCTAACCAAGATCTTCAACTTGAATGATAACAAATGTAGATATTATAGAAGTTTGCCAGATGGCTTCTATCAACCCATACCAAAACTGATTCACTCCATGGCTACGACTCGCAAATACATTAAGGTTGACGAGTAAAAGATCATTGATGTGGGGCAACTTAATACGAGAGTAATGAGTCGGCAGAATACCACAAGAGAACTTGGACATTAAAATTGCATGTACTATGAATTGTCACTTAGGTTAACTGCATTCTTTAGCTATCATTGACACGCGCTTGACACAACTCCATGCCATACGGGATACCGCTACAAAGTGATAATCGCTCAGAGAACACAGCCGCTGGGTGCAATTGTAATGGGTCACTCCAAGCCACCAAATTACTCAATTGGCCACATTCACAAACGATTAAAGCAGGCTGATGTGTTACTGATGCTTGATTGCTATAACCAGAGCAGCACAAAAGATGCAATAATATCTTCCAGGGAGGATAAATCCAGTAGAGTGTACACTGTACACGCTGACCAACACAACTCGTCTTCCAGTAGAATTCGTAGTTGTGACTGGCAAAGCTCAGCTGACTGAATCATAGGTAATGATCTCAAAATTGATGTCCACGAATTTCAGGGAAAACTGTTATTTGTGTCAAGCAAGGATCTAATTACAAATGAACTGAATTGTGGGTAAATAAGTAACACGATAAGTCAAAAAGCCAGCAAGAAGTTGACACCATCAGAATCCGGCAGGCCTCCGAGTTACGAAAAAATTGCCCCGGTTATGGCAGACAATACTGATGTATTTCTGCTTCTGTTGCATTAGTGGAAGAGAGGCGAGATCTCTTGCACAGTATTCATGACTTCCCTTATTGAAGGGAGATGCTTTTTGGACATGAATGCATCTGTGGAGACCTACAAACAAATCATACCAGATACGTTGGCAGCCCGCGCGCTCGCTGGATACCACACTGTCCCATCGCCCCGCGGCATTGGCACTATCACAGGCCTGAGGGTGTTCAAAAGCAAGACTTGTGGGCACCTGATCAAATGGGTCTGATCTACCATGGACGACCATTGACACTAATTTCTGAAAACAAGTTTGTGATATTTCTCCCTGTATGTTTTGGTCTAAGAAACTACCAGTCCCTCACTGAAGCTCCCCAAAAGACATGGATCAAGAATATTGCCCAGGGACGAGCTTCTGCCCCACAGCTGTCGTCATTACCGCAACTGACGAAGCTGCCGGCAGAGAATTCTTTCGATATCAGCCACAGGTATCAATCTGGCGACGCGCATTAGACCCCCATTCACCTGACCTTCATGTCATATCAAATAGATGGTTAAGACGCCAAGGAACGGACAACTTGCATCCAGTTACTGTTTCTCAGGGGGTTACTCTGATACCCCCAGACACTTGTTCAAATCATCAAGTGCTCCTGTCAAGCAGATAAACTACAGAAGTTAACGGAACACAACGTAGTTGCTGCCAAAATACCTGTCTCCCATGCAGCGCTTTCTGTACATGAAAACGCGAAGCTACCTGTGAGAAGTTAAAGTCTTCCGTTAAACCTGAAGTTAACCTATATCCTCTCTGAGATTGAAAGGTTAATGGGAAAACTACTGTGTTCAATAAATCAAACGCTAAACTTTCAAAAGCAATTGATACTTATTGATAATGGGCACCCAGTAAAAAGCATACTTCTCCCAATTTCTAGTAATAATTTTGAAACATGCCAGTTGCGTATGTAGGTTCCGGATGACTACTATGTGAAAAATGTGCAATTTATAATATTTTATCCACTGAGGTTGACTTAATGGATATAACAATCATCTTACTGCAATCCTTGAACCTGAAAACCTAGGTATAGACACCAAAATCAAGTTTCTATCTCATATAGTAAAAAAGTTAAGGATGTGTCAATTTTTGTTGACGCTGCGCGGCGGCCATATTGGATTTTTCAATTAAAAAAAAAATGCTCAAGGGTGAGAGCTCCCCACCCACCCAGGTGACAATATATTATTTACATTATAAACAACCAGAATCTACAAAGAAAAAACTTAACTGGAACACTTTGAGAGCGCATACCTCCGCCCAGCAAGGTAACGGTTGCGAAAAATTAATTAGTTCTGAGACTATGACTTTCTTTATATCAACACCTAAATCTAATCATTTGTGCCCTTCAATAGTGTTAACAGTTACAGTAATTTTTTTTTAGAGATAACGTCATAACTCTTTGAGTTATGCTGCTAACAAGAATTTTGACAAACATGAGTCAAACATACAAACGAACAAACCGATCTGCACCAAAATTGATCATTTATGCCTTTTAACATTACTAAGAACTCTGATAAATTTCATAACGATATATTCATTACTTATTGAGTTATTGTGCTGACAAGCATAAAATTAAGAACGGTGACAAACGAATCCGTCCATAACTTTTTGAGTTATAGCTTGAGAAAAATGACACAGACAAACAAACAAACAAACGGATGGACGGATCTTCACCAAAAGTTAATCATCCGTTTCTTTTAACACATCAAACAATCCCTGTAAATTTCGTTAAAATCGGTCCATAACTTTTTGAATTATCTAGATGACAGACAGAGAGACAAAGAGACCAATTCACAGACAGGCAAAGAGACAAATTCACAGACAGACAAATCCGACGAAAACATAACGTCCTTGGCGGAGGCAATCAACCAAAACATGGTTGACGTCTGTGGCTGCCACACTAACTCGCCTGATCTTTACTTATATTCATATTCATCTTTTTAGACAAATTTATTCACATTGCATGCTATACATTCACAGTTTTTCTATAAGACACGTGTTATCCTCAATTAATATAAGTTTCTTATAATCGTGGAACTTTACACTACATGATGTGCAGCCTCGTTTTTAAAAAATGCATGTTATTCTCAATACCGATATCTTTCTTACTTGTTTAAGCTCATTTCACATTCTATGTATTTCACATCTCAGAAAACTCACATTTTCTTTACATAAAATCAAATTCCTAGTTGGCTAATTTCCTACCATAGTATATGGAGTGGGTTTTCTCGGAAGTAGCGTATTGTACGTTCTTCAAATCATTCTACAAATTGAATAACTTCTTGTTACAGGTAATCAGATCCACGAGAAGGGAGAACACTTGAACATGACCCGGGTAATGCGGCAGAATATGGGCCACTACCTGTGCATAGCCAACAATAGAGTACCTCCCACAGTTAGCAAGCGGATCATGCTCCGAGTTAACTGTAAGTGTTGAAATAACTCGGTAGCTCTGGTGCTGCAGACTGGGGCTCGTGTATGCTCTACAGCAGCTTTCCAATACAGGTTTGCTCCAGACTGCAGCGTACGTNTTGAAATCTGAATTTTCTCCTATCTTATTAGTTGTATTTTTCCCCTATCTAATACTGAAGAAAAAGATTGCAAGGTACCCCACTTTTTTTTCGCCGAAAAAAAATTGCAAGGTTCCCCACTTTCTTTTACATTTTGAAATCTGAATTTTCTCCTATCTTATTCCCATAGAGCGTGACAGGAAAGATATAAATATATAAATATACAAGTAAATAAATAAATAAATAAATAAATAAATAAATAAATAAATAAAAACACGACGTGAATTATTATATAGTAGATACCCATAACTTTCTTAACACTTACGACCGATAGAAACCTGTTTTTGCCATGGTGTCTATGCCTAGGTTTCTAGGCATAAGGACTGCAATCAATTGTGAATTTTCCTTGTCTGATTGTTTTAAATGTCTAGAACATGATGCACCATGTTATTTTTGCCTTGTTTTTCAGTTATCTCAGAAAATATTTTACGGGCTATTCAGCATGCATACATTTTTATGCTTAATTATTTGAGATAATTTTTCAATGACTAAATAAATTCCCAGTTTTTGTACAGGAATATACTAGTAAAAGTTTGTAATATGCAACTTCAATAAACATGAACAGATACATTTAAATTACATGATGACATACATCAGGTCATAGAGGAAATCCAACTGGAACCTACACCTTATAGTTGTCGAGATGCTTCCTCGCTGTTTTTGCTGCAGGGCATGTGAACTACGCACGTTATGCCTCCTACCACATGAGAACCGTGTAGGATCTGCCCAGAGGATTACTGCAACAGTTGTTTAAAGGCCAACGTACCATGCACCACATTACTGGGCTAGGTATTCAATAGCACTTGTGCCATAGCCGCAGTATCTACTGTATCACCTCGAAAATCAGAAGCTGTATAGACACGGGCACATATCTTACATACCTGCTACAATCTCCCAAACACCCTGAACAAAGTGCGCAATGACCAACATACGTCCATCCATACCTCATACAAAGAGTCGTCAAGGCTAATGAAGCTTGATCTAACAGACAGGAGGAATCTCCGTGCAATAATATTGTACTATCTGGTGACCCTCTAGATCTAAAAGAACTTTCTGATAGGCTTGTACATGCAATCACTGCACAGATAACCAAGCACATATCTGTCAGCCCTCACCAAGATCTTCAACTTGAATAATAACGAATGTAGAAATTATAAAAGTTTGCCAGATGGCTTCTATCAACCCATACCAAAACTCATTCACTCCATGGCGACGACTCGCAAACACATTAAGGTTGGCGAATAAAAGATCGTTGATGTGGGGAAACTTAATGCGAGAGTAATGAGTCGGCAGAACACCTCAAGAGAACTAGAGAACTTGAACATTAAAATTTCATGTACTATTAATTGTCACTTATGTTAACTGCATTCTTTAGCGATCATGGAGACGCGCTTGACAAACTCCAAGCCATACGGGATACCGCTGCAAGGTCGAGATCGCTCAGAGAACACAGCCGCTGGGCGCCAGTGTAATGGACGAACGTACCATTCTATGGGTCACTCCAAGAGATTGAAGCAGGCTTATGCTTTACTGATGCTTGATTGCTAAAACCAGAGCAGCACAAAAGATGCAATAATATCTTCCTAGGAGAATAAATCCAATAGAGTGTACACTGTCCAGGCTGACCAACACTACTCGTCTTCCAGTAGAGTTCGTTGTTCTGACTGTGTCAAAGAACAAAGCTCAGCTGATTGAATCATAGGGAATGATCTCAAGATTGATGTCCATGAATTTCAGGTAAAACTGTTGTTTGTGTCAAGCAAGGATCCAATTGCCTATGAACTGAACTGCGGGAAAATAAGTGACACGATAAGTCAACAAATCATAATGTAGCTGACACCATCAGAATACGGCAGGCCTCCGAGTTATGAAAAAACTGCTCTGGTTGTGGCAGACACTACTGATGTATTTCTGCTTCTGTTGCATTAGTGGAAGAGAGGCAAGATCTCTTGCACAGTATTCATGACTTCCCTTATTGAAGGGAGATGCTTCTTGGATATGAATGCATCTGTGGAGACTTACGAACAAATCATACCAGATACGTTAGCAGCCCACGCTCTCACTGGATACCACACTGTCCCACCGCCTCACGGCATTGGCACTATCACCGGCCTGAAGGTCTTCAAAAGCAAGACTTGTGGGAACCTGATCAAATTGGTCTGATCTACCATGAACGACCATTGACATCAATTTCTGAAATCAAGTTTGTGCTATTTCTCCCTGTATGTTTTGGTCTAAGAAGCTACCAGTCCCTCACTGGAGCTCCACAAAAGACATAGATCAAGAATATTGCCCAGAGACGAGCTTCTGCCCCACAGCTGTCGTCATTACCGCTACTGACGAAGCTGCCAGCAGAGAATATTTTTCGACAGTCACATGTATCAATCTGCCGACACGCATTAGAACCACAGTCACCCGCCTTTCATGTCATATCAGATCACTGGTCAAGATGCCAAGGAACGGACAACTTGCATCCAGTTAGTGTTTCTGAGGGGGTTGCTCTGATACCCCAGACACTTGTTCAAATCATCAAGTTCTCCTGTCAAGCAGATAAACTACAGAAAACAACGTAGTACGTAGCTGCCAAAATGCCAGTCCCTTATAGATGCAGCGCTTTCTGTACATGAAAACGCTAGGCTATCTGTGAGAAGTTGAAGTCTTCCGTTGAACGTGAAATTAACCTATATACTCTCTACGATTGAAAGGTTAATGTCAAAACTACTGTGTTCAATAAATCAAACGCTAAACTTTCAAGAGCAATAGATACACATTGATAATGGGCACTCAATGAAACGCTTACTTCTCCCAATTTCTAGTGATAATTTTGAAACATGTCAGTTGCGTATGTAGGTTCTGGATGACTACAATGTGAAAAATGTGCAATTTATAATATTTTATTCACTGAGGTTGACTTAATGGATATAATAATCATCTTACTGCAATCCTTGAACCTGAAAACCTAGGTATAGACACCAAAATCAAGTTGCTATCACATATATTAACAAAGTTATGGATGTGTCAATTTTTGTTGACGCTGCGCGGCGGGTATATTGGATTTTTACAATTTTAAAAAACTGCTGAAGGGTGAGAGCCTCACACCCACCCAGGTAACATTATATTATTTACATTATAAACAACAAGAATCTACAAAGAAAAAACTTAACAAGAGCACTATGAAAGCGCATACCTCCACCAAGCAAGGTAACGGTTGCGAAAAATTAAAATTGGTTCTGAGACTATGATTTTCTTTGTATCAACACCAAAATCTAATCATTTGAGCCCTTGAGCGTTAACAGCTTCAGTATTTTTTTTTATCCGTTTATAACTTTTTGAGTTATGCTGCTAACAAGCATTATGACAAACAAGAGTCAAGCATACAAACGAACAAACCGATCTACACCTAAATTTGATCATTTATGCCTTTTAACATTAGTAAGAACTCTGGTAAATTTTATAAAGATATATCAATTATTTTTTTGAGTTATTGTGCTAACAAGCATAAAATTAAAAACAGTGACAAACGAACCAACAAACAAACGGATCGTTACAAAAATTTGGTCATTTACTCTTCATAACATAACTAACAACTCTCGTGAATTTCTTAGAAATCCGTCCATAACATTTTCAGTTATAGCTTGAGGATAATAAGGCAGACCAACAAACAAACAAACAAATAAACGGATGGGCGGATCTTCATCAAAATTTAATCATCCGTTCCTCTTAACATATCTAACAATTCCTGTAAATTTCATTAAAATCGGTCCATAACTTTTGAGTTATTTTGATGACAGACAGACAAAGAGACAAATTCACAGACAGAAAAATCCGACAAAAACATAACCTCCTTTGCAGAGGTAATCAACCAAAACATGGTTGACCTCTGTGGCTGCCACACTAACTCGCCTGATATTCACTTATATTCATCTTTTTAGAGAAATTTATTCACATTGCATGCTATGCATTCACAGTTTTTCTATAAGACACATGTTATCCTCAATTAATATTAGTTTCTTAATCGTGGAGCATTACACTACATGTTGTGCAGTCTCGTTATTAAAAAAATGCATGTTATTCTCAATTCCGATATCTTTCTTACTTGTTTAAGCTCATTTCACATTCTATGTATTTCACATCTCAGAAAACTCACATTTTCTTAACATAAAATCAAATTCCTAGTTGGCTAGTTTCCTACCATATTATATGGAGTGGGTTTTCTCGGAAGTAGCGTATTGCACGTTCTTCAAATCATTCTACAAACTGAATAACTTCTTGTTACAGGTAATCAGATCCACGAGAAGGGAGAACACTTGAACATGACCCGAGTAATGCGGCAGAATATGGGCCACTACCTGTGCATAGCCAACAATAGAGTTCCTCCCACCGTTAGCAAGCGGATCATGCTCCGAGTTAACTGTAAGTGTTGAAATAACTCGGTAGCTCTGGTGCTGAAGACTGGGGCTCGTGTATGCGCTGCAGCAGCTTTCCAATACAGGTTTGCTCCAGACTGCAGCGTACGTGCAGACGTGGGAAATGGGGGGGGGGAGCTGTTGTTGTTTAAGAACAAATGAGGAAGGAATTTAGTAAAGATGTTCTCTTGCGGCCTTTGCTGGAATATTATTCTCCTAATTATGTTGGACAAAGCTTCCATATGATAAATAATTTATATTTGTTTTGTATTGACCTGTGTGGGCTTCGGCTGCCTCTAGTTACTTTCATTTACTGAATCAACCTGTTGGCTCAGCCAGTAGGCTGTGTGCCCAGTATGATTTCGATGAATCTATCCCATAGGCGGAGTGTTGCCTTTCCTTTAATGTTTAAGGACATTGGTCGTATTCTACTGTCTCAGTCCCAAGGTTTTTGGGAGAAGTACACGTGCTGCGGCTGATGTCCACCCTCTTGTGAGCCGAACTCGTAAGTTTTATCGGTGTCTGTCTTATGCCAGGTCAGCTTTAGTTTGGAAATCGTCAACCGGATTCACCGTCGGTAGTATGGATTTGCAGGTGTTCAAGTCAGCTCCTGTTGGTTTTTTAATATATCCTTTTCAGCAATGTACGCTTAATGCTTCTTTTTCATTTAGGTTCATTTGTTGTTTGTTACCTGTCCGAGAAGGGCGCAAATGCCCGTCTGTGGGATCTGAACAAATAATTTTAGGAAACGTCATCAATATGATTAGCTGGCTAATTTATCGCATCAATTCCAATTTGGGCGACTGATTACTTTCAATAGGCACAGCCGAGTCGTAAAAGTAGATAGGATAACAGGGGAAGCAACATCTTCCTCCTCAGCAGCGGTTTCTCTTTAAGTAACCTAAGCTAACCTAGATCTGATGCGTATTTTCAGTAGAGTCTCAAGTGCTGCGTAGCTATTTGCATGGTAGCTGTTACTCCAGCCTTTTTTCTGAAGACCTAAGCACACAGAAAAAGCTCCGCGTGCTACACTATGGAACGATTGTTGTTCAAGAGGTGCCTATGCTCCTATAAAATGGTTGTCTTCATTGGCGGGAACAGGTCTCGTGGCACCATTTCTTATTAAAAATATGTACCGTGATTTTCTGCAGCCTATGCGACTATTTACTATCAAGTGCCGACTTGAAAACGACCCCGCAATTTTCAACTAGTCTAAAACTGAATGGATTAAAAGGACTCATTCCCCTAAGAAGACGATTCTTAGCGCTCAGTCCTCTCTCAGGCATTGCTGACACACGCCAGACATGAGTACTCAAACGATATACAATTAAAGTTCAGCCCAATTAACTCTCAGGTTCGATTTCTGGTTTCAGTTTCATGATACATTTCGCCAATGAACGTTTGTCCAAAGAAATATTTTTGGACATAGCTCAAATGCTGTGTTATGACCTGAACCTTTATGCGTTCGAATTTGATAGAATTGCCTACCAACCTTTGGGTTATCCTGTCAACAAAACGGCAAGCAGGTACACTCTAGAACAGTCTTCAATTGGAAACTCCTCTCGAAACGAGAAAGATACATCTGTCTACATTACAGAAGTTCCGCTGTATGGACACAGTCGTGAACCATTACTAGTTGACATACTGGAAAGTGTATAAGGTATAATAGTAATTAACACAGTGCTATACTCTGTGCAGTCGAGCCTCTAGTGACGCTGCCCATCAACATGTTTTCGTTCCCCGAGGGTGACGAAGTAACCATCAAATGCAGAGTGGAGTCGTCACCTCAGGCCGTGACCACATGGCGGCGTATGCAAGGTTCGTATGTACACATTAAGGGCAGAAATCCCTTACTCGGTGTTTTATACCCCGATCTGTGTTGGCGTAGATTTCAGAGCCAGGATCTGTGCCTGACCGTGTCTGTATGCAGGAGTTCAAGTCAGCTGTAACTCTTCTTAGCGGCGCTCTGGCCGTCCTGAGGTTGCTTATGCTCTACTTTGGTTACATAATACTAGGACCACAGTATGCATTCGGTTGCAAAAAGGAGATTTAATAGAAAAAGGGAACGAAGAGCCTCGGTGATGACGATAAACTTTACCGCAAGGCTGAAGCCTTAGAAACTGGCTGCACATATGTATTGTAGTGCTCTATATTCGAGTGTTTCGTAATGTACGTACTAGGGATGGCTGGAGGGCTGCGGCATTTGGCTGGACAGAAACAGCAACGGGAGAAAATAAAGTTTACGAGCCTTTCCAGTGGATTATATATTTTGTTAGCTTTCTTATACCAATAATCATCGCAAGACTGCACTTGATGTGTTTTATAAATCGATTGTAAAATGTATTTTTGTGGAAGCTGCGCCACCAGAAATCAGCCTCACTGGGAAAAATAGAAGGCTTTCTTGCCAGGCAGAAACGGGCGAGGTCTTTACTTCTATTAAACCTCCTTGTCTTGCACAACTTGACGAGAAGATATGCAGCTGGCACTTCATTCATGTTGCTACTTTAAACATGTATCGAAACGACGTGCGAGTTACACGTCCTCGCATCAAGAGGCCATGCAAGTCCATAGTGTGGCTCCGGCATTACCTGTCGAAGGACACCGAAATTCACACTGAGATAGCCAAAGCGGGCGACTGCAGGCCGGCCCGGGTAGTCAACTTCGACGCTGTAGGCATCTTACAAGAAGTGACGCTGTATATTAGGCTACTTGTGTGTAGTGGAGAAGTTGATATATATTTTAAAAGAAGAATACTACAGTATCTGGCCCATCAAGTAGTACTCGAACTATCGAGAATTTCGATCAGTCCATTTAGGGTTTCTCATTCAAATGAATGTATATGCCCGTTAGCGATTGTTCTTAGAACTGCGGGATTTTTCTATCGTCAATTTCGACATAATTATATACTGTGCAGCAACTAACGCCCAAAAAATACATTTTAAGAAATTTTGTTTGAAACTGCAAGTAGCTACAGGAACGCGCAATACAAATTTTGCAAAAATCTCTCTACTTAACTATGCCAGCTAGTTTGATTAGAAGTATTTTAATTTTATGAACGAAAATATCTATATGGTTTTCCCCTGCTAATAATTTGACGCCGACATAGTTTTTTTTAGGCCCAGAATCTGAATATTCTAGTCCACGTATTATATTTTCATTCACTGTTAGATCAAGTGACATATTTAAACCTCTGAGAAATACTAGTCATAGTCAACCCATAAAATACGAGTCACTCCAGGAATGTGGAGGTAGGATGAGCGCATACGATGAACTAATTCGTTAGTAGCCAATTTATTAAGTAACGATGTCGCAAACTGCATTCAAAGTTTATACTGAACACTGCAGAGTAAACTAAGGCAATCTCTATGTATGTAATCTTTAGCACGAATATAATAAAACTATCGGTTACTCGTTGGTACCGCATTGTTGGAAACATTTATGAAGTAGGCGGGCTCATGTAAGTTAATTTATGTATTTTTTCTCCAAATACCAGGAGAACAGATGATCATCAGCAGCCCAAAATACAACGTCACCGAAAGTCACCAGGACTATTACGTCACTATTATGCACCTCACAATTAAGAATTTCACTAAAAAGGACGCCACGAATTACCTGTGTGCTGCCAGCAACTCCCTGGGCTCCAGTGACGCAACCATTACAGTCAATGGTGAGCCGTATTATCAAGCTATCGTACATTTGTGTTTCCCACACCATTATATAGATACGTTAACGTATGCGCCTATTTATTTTACTGTTTCTTCTGCCCTGCATTGAATGATAATTGAGCGAGACATTGGCCTTAGAAAATAACTCAATTTAGGCTTTTTGCAACGTTTTTGCTGTTTGATACTGCAACATCATTTCTTTTCTTCGGCATCTACCCCCTTGCCATTGGCCCACGAAAATGCAAATTTTGCCCTTGTAATTAAAGTATGTAGTCTTTTTCAACATATTTGTTAGGTTAGGGTAGATACGATTTGGTTAATTAAAAATAGTTGGGATAGGTTCGGCTCAACTACGAGTACAATAAGGGCCTCAGTTCACTCATAGGCTCATAATATTATAAGTGAGTCTCATGCAGGACACTTACTACTTAAATATATCCGTACCGATAATTTCTCAGTAGCAAGGGTGTTTCATTGCCATTGTTCAACTATCAAAAGATTCATCTTTCTTCACAACAACATAACAGCTATATCTAAGGAGCCGATGCACTAAAGAGTTCATTTTATAATATCTATGGTCAGTGATCGCCGTTGTCAATCATTTACAGACTCATATTTCTCCACCAACAGCTATACCTAAACCACCGACCCCCAAACCCGAGGTAGAGCAGCGCGTAACCAAGCAAATGTCGTCACCCAAGAACGAGCTCAGCAAAGAAGAAGCTCGCAGGAAGGACAACCTTGTGGCGAACTCTCCTGTAGACTTCTCCTTCCCCACGGACGGCAGCGGTAACCAAATCCAGCCTGTCGAGGGTTACGACCCGGGGCTTTTCAACAACCCCGACTTTGGGGGCGTTGGCAAGTCCCCCGACATGGGGGAAACGTACCCGGGTTTTGTGGACGACAAAAACGGCTACGATGTCTTTAATTTGTTCAGTGACAGCGGATCGCTGAGCACAACGTGGCAGTTGAGCCTGAGACTGCCATTGTCGTTGTTACTCGCTCTAAGGGGGTACTGTGTGCTTGCCGGTTATTGAAATACAGTTAAAGTAATATTTGTTTATGTAGCTTAGGTGGACGTAAGTTGTTTAATGTCGTAGCATACGTGGATAGTATTTGAAGAGAGAACTGCTGAGGAACTGAACTGATTTAGTCCCTCGCTCTGTTTGTAGCGGCTTGATAAAAATTGCCAAAGTTCCATGCAAGTGATGTAGATTTCAGTCAAATGAGCCTTTGCATTCCACCAAAGTGGAGATTATTATTTTGACCACGGAGTCGATAATTCAGGCTTGCTCCAAATCAACATCATCCAGGCGTTGCTCCAAGCGAGCTTCAGTAAGAGCTGTAGAGGATATTGTTTGACCCTCTAACTAATTCAAATGAGAGTATGAGAATTTCAAAATCATCCTCATCCTATCGACTTTCTTGAAATATTTACCACAACATATTAGTTCAATAATGTCACCTTGGCATCAGACGAGCTAATCACTACATTATTTTCAGTTTCAAATTATTGGTCAACAGCCATGCTGCAGTCCCCAGTATTTTAGGATACCATTTCTCGATACCACTGCAGCGCTTGGCGAGGTATTCCAAGACTCGGAATTACATTATAGTCAACCCATAAAATACTAGTCACTCCAGCAATGTGGAGGTAGGATGTGCGCATACGAAGAGCTAATTCGTTAGTCGCCAATTTATTAAGTAACGTCGACCGGAAGAAGTTAACGATGATCTATACGAGAGGGTGAAATCGAAATAAACAGTGAAATGAACTGAACAGATTCATATCACCTTGTAAATACATTGCATCAGTTCTGGACGTTTCGATGACTTTTATAGATAGCAATTATTGAATTCACTTCAGACGATAAAGTTTGTCAAATTTATCAATTTTCGTCAGTGAAGTCGAGTTCGGGACAAAAAAGATGTTAGAATTTCCGTTGCCGAATTCGGGACGAAACTATCGTATGCCCACAGCTGCAATGCACTAACTGGTTACCATAAGGTAAGAGTATCATAGAAAATTCTCAGCGAACAAATAAGGTGTAATCTGAATATTTTTTTCATTACCCAGTATTTATTTTACCGTGTAAAGAGTTAAAATTGTTCTCGTATTTGCTCAAGCTTTCTTCACGCAGCTAGTTAACTTCATTCGTATGTAGTAGATAGCTACAGTTCTTATGATCACTTTATGATAATTTACGACTGTAGTGATACATACCATAAAAATATCAGGTTTAACATGGGCAGAGCTCAAATTTTAAAGTTGATTTTAATTAGTAAATTTTCTCTCCTCTGGCTAGATAGAAATCGGTCATGAGATCAGTTTCTTCTAAAGTGTAGTGAGTGAACAAAAATGGAATTTTAAAATTGAGTCCAAAAGCGAAAAAGTTTTACAATCACTAAGAAAATGCTACTGTCCTTGCTCATTTAGAGTGCGCAAAGGTTAATTTTGGTAGGTAAAATTATCGTTCACCGAATAGTTATAACACCATTTTTTTTTGCAACGAAAATAATAATAATTTTGAGTAAAAAATATAGCTTTCACTTAAAGCGAGAAGAGTACCCATGTAAGTCATGTTTGTATGATATAAGTCCATAATATGACATGTACAGTACATAAAAACAAACATCAAGCTTGAGATTAATACACAAGTTTTACCTTCACCAAGAATGGATACCATTGTAGTAATTTATTGATATGTACGTCAGTTACAAATAATACACGACAACAGAGAGTTTATAATAACAAAACCAAGCTTTGAGGTTAATATTACGAGTGTAAGCTGTGTAATAATAATTTCCAACGTTCCAGTCTTTCAAAATTTAATGACTTGCTACCATGCTATGTTACCTTCTTGACCAGACTACAGTTAGAGTGAACTCAGTAAAATTTACCGATTGCGATTCAAGAAACAAGATAGTTCTTCTGCGTCAGTAAGTTATGATGCATAATAATCATGGATTAGACATTTATCAGATTCACCGCATAATGAATTTGAAATTTCCCACAGAACTTTAACTTCTAAGGTGCTGCTCAAAACTAAATGGTGCCAATATAATATAGTTGAACATATATTGTTGTACAGTTTCACGCCATCGTTCTTTCTTATCAATTCAAAATTATGTTATTCTGGCATGATAATGGTTCGTAGCAGAGTGTTCACTTTGTTAGCAATTGCTTAATCAGTTTAAGTAGAACTTTGTTTTTTTTTTTGAGGGGGGGGGGGAGTGCAAGATTAATATATCATATGTATATAGTTTCCATTTACTACATGCTAGAAAATTTAGCTATAAATACGCTGTATGCGAGTAGTACTTACTTGCCGTCTAGAGGTCTGCAGTTACTTAGTGCAATTTCTCTACCAATAGTAAAATCGTGGTGTATATACAGGCTTGCCGGAACTCTGAGACACGTACTCTGAATGAAACCCCTCAGCATTTATTTCATAATACGTGAGCGTGTGTTTCTCCAAGAAAAACAACCAGTCTGTGAACAGCTAGCAATGTTATTCTAAAGGGTTTTCTCTAGCTCAGTCATGAAGCATGTATTTTGTGATTATCATTCAGAAACCGACTTACAAACATATTCGTATCTTCGTATATACTATACTTTGAGCTCGGCCTATTCACTTTTGTAAAGCACCTCTACGTTCGAGTCTCCAGCTCACGGGGTTTTCTGAGCTAAGAGTCGTTTGGTCTTTTTATATTTTTGCTTCAAATTTCGAAAAGATGCCCGAGTTGCCTCAAAAATTCAGATACATTGTCGCTGGGTGTCCCTGTATTTTAGTGACCTTATAAACTAATTTGTCACAAGTTACACGCCCACACATCTAAAGAATTTGACTCGCAAGTCTAGGTACTATTGTTTACTTGTTATAGGTCTTCTACTTTCTGAAAGAAGTAGATTAAAATAAAGTATTGTTGCTAAACATGTCCAAAATTGACCAGATTAAAAGGTTACATCTACGGCCTGTCTGTAGATGAGTCAAAATGCTGCATCAATATCTCTATCAAACAGCCGCTTCTCTATAGAACAAAATCAGACAAAAAATAAAGTATTTTTACTTCTAACTCCAATTCCAAATATGGCAAGCTCATCTCTATTTTAACCAAGCTGTGTTATTTTGCTACAAGAAATCTTCGTCCTATTATATTCCTACGGGTGAAAAAGCCTATGCAGCGATGTAAGACAACCTGGTTAAGATAAGTTTGAAAAAAAAAATGCATACAGTGGTGAAAATACCAAAGACTGTTATAATTTAATTTTATTTAGTGATAGAAATTGTTGTCATTTAAGAAAAAATATCTGTAATGTTTTTGTTGTTATATTCAAAATTTTTGTAAAGGTTATATGTCTTAACTGTTTCAAATCGTATATGAATTGTTACCGTATATTATCACGTTGGAACGAAAGTTCTGTCCCCTTTTAGATTGATGATTTTCGTACTATATTAAAGGAATTGTTCACTATGAGCTTTTAGGAGACAATCAAACAATAGATTCTGAAGTGTGCTATCAGCAGCTAACCTGGTGAAAGACAGTTTTGCTAGAGAAACGACCTTCGCTGGCAAACAGAAAATGTGCAGTCCTCCACCATAACAATGACAGACCCCACACTTCAAAAGTGGCTAAGAATCTCATAGATGAATTTGGTTGAGAAATTTGATCACCCACCAGATTATTCCGATCTTGCTCCAACAAATTTTCATTTCTTTAAAAGCTTGCAGAACCTCTTATCAGGACAAAGGCTTTCTTCATGAAAAGAGGTTCACTTGAAGTTAGCTTCCTTTTTCGAGACAAAGCGAAAAAATTCAATGCAGATGGCATCGAAAAGCTTATGGGAAGATGGTAAGAGGTCATCGATAAGAATGGCGATTATGCTGATGATTTAAAAAAGTTGTATTTTGCTTGATTTTTAAATTCATTTAAAAAACATAGAAGGGACAGAGCTTGCGTTCCAATCTGATATATTGGAGTGCCCCGATTTAAATTAGCTTCACCTGCTGATTAGGTTTGCATAAATAGCTGTGTGTTACCAAAAATTTGTCCAATTTCCAATAATAGATAAAATATCAACTCGCTTTGTCCGTACACAAGTTGATGTTCTATAACTAATGGTGATCCTAAAATTAATTAAACTCACGCTACCGATTCCAAAAACAACTTGTCTCATCACTTCTAAACGATTTTATGGTCTTATGAACGTCGAGGAACATTTGTTATTTCAACTCACCCCTATGGCTAGAACGGATAGTTTAAAGTTGAAAACATACAGTGGATTGGCTTATCCGCTGGAGAATTAGTGCTCATGTGTCTCTGATATCTCTATTATCACTATGTCCAACTGGCTATACATTAATCAGTTTTTCTTGAAGTTTCATGCAGTGGTAACACTATTAGAACAGCATATTTGGTTACAGTGCTGCGAATTTAAATGTAACAGTTACCAGCGCAGCATGACATTCTGTACTTTCGATTTGACGTAACAGGCACGACTAACATATGCTATTTGTAATTAGACTGTTTGAAACACGTTAAATTTTTCTCCGTGTTCTTGTTACAACTTCGTACACTTGTTACAGTACTGAACTAACAAGAGGTTTGTTTTCTTCGTTAATAGTAGGACAGATTTTAACAATTATGAATCTTTATGTCACTCTTCGAACACGTGCTTGAAGCATTAGATGATCTTCAGTCAAGGTCTACTAGCTGTAGATGGTTTTATGCACGCCACTCGTCGTGTTATGCTCAATGAATTGATTGTACTTGTTATCATACACTGTACACCTAGGTGAAATTTGGCATTCTGAGATACTTTACGATATTTTACTGTCTATATTGGTTCTACTACACTATTTTACTCGTATTTTGCTGTCTACGTACTGTATCAGTATTGAACTATTATCCTCTTAAATGAGCCATGCATTTTTCCGTCTCTACTGAACATGTCATACTCTTGACTTTCTGTTAAAACTAATTCAGCAGGTTGTTTATTATTAATTTCTCATGATAATTAACACTCAGTGATAGATAGCATTTAAGCATAAAACTTTTAGATTCACATTTCAATCTTTTTATTATACTTAGCTTCTTCACTAGAAGTAATGTTTATGAAATTTAGCCATAGCGAAACGATTAATCATCTGCGTTGTTGATACTCTAAAGAGAGTGGTACATAGCTATATATTTGTCGTTTTTCTTCTATATTTATCACTGGAGTACGAAATATGGATTGTGCAGCCTCCTATTTGTTCAAGCAATACTATATAGATAGATATCCGTTCTTGATTAAAGCTGCTGTTATGTAATTTAGGGCAGAACTTATCGAATATTATTATGCACGTATTCTCATATGGGAGCGTGTGCTTGCATTGAGATCTCATGATAAACATTCCTCTCCAGCGCCTAACCTGAGAGTGTATTTAAATGCACGTCTTGTAACCATATTTGTTTTGAAACAACAATTAATTATGATTGCATGAAAACACACTCTCATTCCAATTTATGGAAGACCCCGCCACCTGCAGAAGCTAAAACTTACTCTATTTTACGAAGTTAGTACAGTATTGTCTTGCTTTCTTTAATATTGCGCATATTAGATACATTTACCTGCTTTAGTTCTCCTACAAATAATATTTAGATTTAAATTTATATATGTATTACCAATAGCTCGTTTTAATTCAACAAGTGGTAATAAAAAAATACAAGCAGCTTCTGTTTTCGTACAAATGACAGAATTCAATTATATGCGTGCTGTCTATGATTCCTCAGAATTTCATAGGTGGAAATATATGTCTAAAGGCAAATATATCAAATAGTGATACGTGTAAATAAAGGCTAGAATAACGTTATTGCCGGAGCTTCCACCTGTTCATATCACAAGTGTTGAAAATATTGTAGCTTTAGGGGGTTACTGCATGGACTGTCTCCTCTTTATTGTAAAAACTGAGAGCTCTCACTTCGGGGCTGCCAAAGAACCACGCCAATACAAATGTTGCTCTGTAAGAAGAGAACTTGAATGTTTAACCAACTCATACGAACATTATCATGCTCGTATGATTCCTATGGGTTACAAGTACTTACTACAGTAAAAAAAAAAGCGTAGCTTACACCCAGAAAAATCGCCAGTGAAAGTAACAAATGTTTCAGTCAAGCTCATCTGGTTATAAACGTCAATGAAGAAAAGATGGCTCAATATATCTAACGAACATAACCAAATTATTAGAGCTAGAAAAGCTTATTTATCTTCAACATTAACAGGGCATGTCTCCGTAAATGCTATAATTATCACGGTGCAGTGTCTTGTGTTCTCGCCACCAAATGTGTTAGCTTGAATTAAGTATTAGGTTAAATTAATTACGGATTCTCTGCGAGTGGAAAAGCATAAAAGGTAAATTTTTAGCAAATTTTTGTAGCTATTGGTATAGGGCGTACTGTGCGTAAGTATTCATTCTACGGGTTTAATATATAAAAGTATCGAGAGACGACTGTTATATGCACTGTAAATATTTGTATATACGAAAGCTATAGCAGCTTTAGCCATTTACATAATTATAGTATGTATAATTGCTGGTGTGATTAAGAGCTCATATTGCCCATTTGCTTAGTGTGCATATGGATTGATACTATTAACGCAAATATTCAACTAACACATGTCGTGAACGTTAAGAAGACGTACACAATATCTAGTCATTTTCGGAACTTATAGCATTAACCTTATCTGCACCAAGCAGCCCGATCTGCTATACCTCTGCAAAGGCATTATCCGTAAGAGTGCAATAAGACAGAGAACCCTCGTAGCAAAATAACACGACCTGGCAGGTGCAGGGTTAATATACAATAAATGATAGCAAGAGAGTAAAAATAGTCGAATAGATGTTGCTATGTTGGGTCGTGTGGGTTGGAGAAGTTTTACAACAATATAATCCTTACGACATCATCATATGATAATATATCACTATCAGTGATAATGAGTTTATAAAATACGATAAATCGAAGTCATAAGAGAGATAAATTACAAAGCACTAGCGTGATAAAGATACTGTAGAGTACGTAATTGAGTGAGCTACAGAGGTAAAGCTCTCCTGTTACTGCCGCATGCTTATGTACATGTATATATCTGCGGGGATTGTGTTAGAGTTGCACTCCGTATAGTACTGTTGGCATATACAGGAACTTGGACATTTACTGTTGATTATTGCTCCCTTCATTTCGAGCAGCATGTGTGGTTGCAGGCATCAGAGCAGCTATACATATAGCCAGAAAACCGAGGTTAAACCCAAGATATTTTGGCTCGTGCGATAAGACCGCAGTACTGGTACAAGGTTTACGAACTTGGGAAGTAAATATTTCAAAATGTGGCTATTGAAACGGAATGTGCAGCGTTTTAGTTAATGAATCGTCTCTTCGGGGAGACCTTCACTCCATACATACAATCAGTTGCTTGCTGCATAAAATACATTCCTATATATATATCTTAAAAATATGTAAATTTATGCATGCATTGGTAGTAATACCACGAAAGTTTCATAATTAAGGAAAGTCATTTAATTACTCAGAACACTTTGCTTATTACGTTGTATTCATCGTATTGCAAGCACTTCCCCGTCTGCAGTCTGTGACACACTGTAGGAATTGAAGAGAATGAGCTTTGACAATTGCAAGGGCCGAACACCAATAATTCTTGTGAACTCTCTATAGCTCAATGATGTGTAGATACGTGGTGTAGCATACGCAGGAAATTACTTCCGGATGAAGCATTTTGTTCAAGACAACTCCAGTGTGAAGCAAAGTCTGCAGCTGCTCTGTGTTCCTGAACTTTGCGATTGTGTGTGTGGATGACTGGGCAGGAAGTGCGTGGTAAGCAATTAAGTAAGACATGCGACACGCCTCAAATAATGTGATATGCGATAAGTTGAACTATCGTAGCAATCAGTGCACGGATCCACGTGCGTAGTATGTTAGTGAGCAGCATCAAGTTACGCAATGGTATTTATGACAAAGTTCTGCAGGAACATCGAATAGCTGACTGCTGAAAATAGCTGCGCGCAATTCCAATCAAAATTTTCTTTAATATTTTGGTAAAAAACCAGAGGATGGGTGCGAGCTGCTATCAATTCTAGCGTTGACTAGCTCGCGAATATATCTAATGTAAGATGGCTCGTGTTACTAAAAGTTATCTATTATATCACGGGAAAATTCAGGGCTGCAAGTTCTGCCTTTATTTCGGAAATGTGAACGAACTAAATTACGTACGAGAAGAGCATTCGTTTTGCAGCTTGCCAGTATGCTAAATGATTTATTGAACAGAATATAAGCAACAAGCATAGTCTATCTGCTTCGTCATGGCGGCTTGTTGTTTTACATCATAGCTAGATGCGATAAAGGTGGAAAAATAGCAGAGTTTCCTTGCTCAGATCTCTCTCTGTAGTGCATGCAGGAATTAAGATAAATTTAATGAATGCCACAGCTCCTGTTTTTCACGAGTGAAACAGGTTTTGTGTTTAATTAATTAGTGACTCAGGTCATTTATATAAGATTCCCTCTTTTAATGTAGGAAATAGGTCCAGCTGTTATGAGCGAGAAGCCTTGCTCTTCATGAGCGAGTTATATAGAAACGGTGTCTTACGAAAGAAACAGATCCTATGTTTCGCAAAATAAACAGTCTTTCTTTTCATGTATAGGGGTGCATTCTGCTCACAGACATGAACGGTGTATGGAAAACAATAGTAATAGTTAAATAATGGAACCATATTTCCCAGCTGTTGGTGCGCAGCAAATAGTAAAAATAGTAATTCCTGCGGAGTTTGTACATAGCTAAATGTAGTGTACGTATGACAGGAAGAAATACGTAATAAATTATGTTGGCAATTTATTGTTTATAATGTCCTATAATATACAATCTTCAAGAGTATGCAAGGAATTATCGATCATCGGTTAGTGACAGAGCTTACAGAATTTACTCTTAACAATGACACGCATGCGCTACGCTTCGAAATATTCAAACTTTAGACGTTCGGTGAAGCAATAACAATCTTGCACAACAAACCCACGATATTCATTCGTTTACAATTACAAACACTGCCAGAATTACATAGTATTTAAAGAGGTATTTACTGAACAAAAGAATAAGAGAGAAAACTTAGGGGAGTACTATCGGTAGATAATTTCTTGAACACCAACTACCAAAAAATTTAATATTACGAGAAATAAAACAATACAGGGTAGGCTCCAAATAATCAATAATGGCCTCACATGCATCATAAAATTCAATGATTTCATTAGCGTATTTAATAGCAAATGCAAAGCGATTTCTCGCCCCACGGTCACTGCTGAAGCAATTCCGTGAAGGAGAAGAGCCCTCTGAAGATCATCCTGGGGCCCTGAGCTCCAGTGCATTCCAGTCAAATTTCCATTGATTAATCAAAGGCCTCAATGAAGGTAATTATTGGACGAGGAGCAGCAGTTGCAGTGTCTAACTGCCACGGCCTTAACAGCACCGCAAGGCAGTCAAGTTGGTTTCTGTAATACGAGCAGGCTTGACTTCTGCTTCTCTTAAGCTCGGTCAGTATATTTTGTTTGACAGTGCGTACGTTAAGCTGTCATATCTCAAATTAAGTAGTACACTAACAGTCGAAACAGCTGCGTGCCATATGCTTATAAAGCCACTAAAATAACATGAATTGGATGTCAGAAAACATTTTTTACTTGAGAGGCGTCCCGAGAGCGTAGACATCAGCCAAGCAACGCAACGTTCAAGTAAATTTGAATTGGCCTTGGATCCAGGATTTCTTTTTATTAACTAGCTGTGGCTGGTAACATTCCTAGTAGTTCCTGCATGATGAATCGTCCATAACTTTTTGAGTTATGTTCTGACAAGCAGAAAAGAAAGATAAACAGGCAAATAACAGATCCTGACCGAAAGCTGGTCATCAGTTCCTCGTCACATTCTCAACAATTCATAGTTTCATGAAGATCTGTTCCAAACTCTTCAAGTTATGTTGCCAAACGTAAACAGATCGATCAGCAGTCAAACAAACCAGCGGCTGAATGGATCTTCACCATAAGTTAATCAACAACACATTCGCTTGGACCAGCCAAGCCCACTTGAATTGACTTGTCCTGAAATTCAGACACGAACTTGAACTTTTTCACTTTGAATCGTGTTGCAGGAGCTAGAATTTTTTTACTGAGGAAGACTAAGCTCCAGGAAGTCTCACTGGTAACTGATTAAATTAGAACTTTAATTGAGTCGTAGCAAGGGCGCGTCTAAGGATTTTAGTGAGTAAATATTTGAATTTCGAATTCTCATACTTCCCGAATATGCTGAACAATTTCAAGCGCTTACTTATGATACACTAATTCAATTTTTACAATCTAGGTGCCGACAAATATAAACCAGAAATTCATGTTTTAAACAACCTTGTAATCAGTATTCCTAAGCAGTTCCCTTTATGCGGCCGAATGATCCTATCACTTCGAGGCCTCGAAAAGCGGCAAGTAAGCTGCCTTCTGGCGCGTAAGAATTAGACGCCGATATTATCTTCTTGTGTTTAGGCGAGTTCACACGTCATGCATAGCAACGCGTTCGCTCATCCACTCGTACGAACGTGTTACTGTGCTCTAGAAATAGCCGGAAAGTGCACCGTTTTCTCAGTTTTATTTTATTCCAAATTTGAAGAGATATCTGTAACTTCCTAGCTTGGAGATACTCCCCGAGGAAAATGATATGACGTTTAATATTATAAATATAAGTTAAACTAGTGTCCCGAGCCGTCATTGTAAATGACGGCATATTGGGTTATTAATGACTGGTGCACGTGTGCGATAAATGACGGCAGTAAGTTAGCC
>LQNS02278174.1:14212165-14226308 GCA_001587735.2 Parhyale hawaiensis
GGAGGGGGAAGCATTGAGAGCCTATCTAACTTGAAACGGAGGGGGAAGCATTGAGAGCCTATCTAACTTGAAACGGAGGGGGAAGCATTGAGAGCCTATCTAACTTGAAACGGAGGGAGGAAGTATTGAGAGCCTATCTAACTTGAAAAGAAAAAGAAGAAGAAAATTAAAAATAAAAATCTCGCCAGCAGGAACCGCGGCAGACCACAACATCCCCACGGAGAAGGCACCTGAGTGTCCTTGATTGGCTGAAGATTAGGGAATCTACGCTTTGTGACAGTGAAATATTTGAAATGCAGGTGTGGTGCGGGTCTGCAAGCTATAGAACTTCCTTGGAAGATAACATTGCGAGGCAGTCCGAATAAGTACTGAAAGAATGCGGGTCTTCCGAAAACAAAATGCCGATGAGATTGGGCTAACTTCATGAGTGCCGAAACTCTTCAGGAAACCCTTCTGAGAAAAAGCTCGTGATTGAGTAAGCACACTCAAGGGTGGAGTTAAAATGGCTGAATTTCTACCATCTCGATGTAGTCAAGGGGGAATAAATGAATGACCCCCATTAAGGGTAAGAAATGAACGGCCTCTAATGCTGTAAAAAATCCTAGTTCATTTCTCACCCCCACTGCACTCGGTGGACTGTATGTTTCCGTTTTATGGAGGAACTGGTTCAGTGCTAGCTGACTGCCGTTGCCTTGAGTAAGCCGCTGCGGCCCATGTCATCCATGGGGGCTTTAGAGGAGACTTCCATCCCCTCATATCTGTGCATTGTGAAACTACAAAATAAAACGAGGAATCGATGTGTCTTCTAAATCCTCACCTTCAAGCTTTATGAGACAGCATGACTTTGGAAAGTCGTTGAGCCATTTTGCACGCTACGAATCCAGTAGCATATAAAGTAGAACAGTATTGACAGT
Source organism: Parhyale hawaiensis (assembly GCA_001587735.2). NCBI lineage: Eukaryota > Metazoa > Arthropoda > Malacostraca > Amphipoda > Hyalidae > Parhyale > Parhyale hawaiensis. The sequence continues at coordinate 14,213,080 of LQNS02278174.1, forward strand.
TGCATAAAAATGATTAATTTTCTAATATTGTATCCTGCAGTACACGGCCATAAAACCATTGAAACCAACCGGTCTGCCACTCAACCTTACGCTGCTACCGGAGTCGCTGAAGGAGCTTGGCTACGCGACCCATGCGGTTGGCAAGTACGTGCCTAGTTTCAGTGATGAGTAGTCAACCCTTGACCTGTTGAGTGACCAACTGACCCTATATGATTGTTTCCATAATGCTGTTCATACGAAAACGTTCTTTTACCGCCCCGACTGGGTTAGTCAATTTACAAATTCCAGCTTTACTCCCACTGAAGTTTATATTAAATAGGCTCATAAAAAATACTTTTTACTAGCGATTTTCTAATCGGATTGCTGTAAAGCTAGCTTTTTGTCTGCTACTAATCCTCCACTCCCACAGGAGTTTTGGTTGTACATGCTCCCAAAACATACGTTTCACTGGCCAAGTATTTTTTAGGAAAAGAAAGTACAATACTTGGTGGAATCAAAATAATTTCACTAAATGTATCTGTGCATTAGTGTTACTTCTTTATTCAAATAAAGGACATAAAACCAAATCACTTTATTCTCTGATACAATATGCTCGTAGTTAATTAATTTTATTTCCCACAGAATTGCTGTATGTGCGTTAAGGTTGCAAGCACAAACATTGTTGATCTCGGGCGTGTAGTATACGTACATTATACATTACCGTCTGCCTGTGTGTAGTACGTACTGTGTATAGCAGCTATACATTCCTACACTGGGAAAACAATTACTCTACGCCCGGCACGCTTTCCCGTGCCCAGACGGAAAATCTTCCCCGCTCGTGCAGCACTCGCTAGTTTCGTGCTACACTAGCACACCCAGGAATGTACTTCTTATCGGGACGCGAATACAGTGCTTATTGCACGACTGTTAATGCGTCATCAGTTTATATTGAATATTTTCTTTTGTCTTGGTGTAGGGACTACACAATTATAAATATACAAGTTTTATAAACTCAATACTTTATATAAAATTGTTTTGTCCCTCAGGGGACATATAGGATGGTCCTTTGACCATGGAGTTTATGTTAGTGTAGGTTCACCCATCGTATGTTATCGGCAGCAGCAACTCCAGGGGGTTGTGTAGGTTACCTTAGTCATTAGCTGCGCCTTCGGGACGTCCGTCTTTCTTGCCCACTTTCCTTCCTTCTGATTTTGTATTTTTACTGATATTACTACTTTATTTTGTTCTTCCTCGTCTTTCAAGACTTACTCTTCCCATTCTCGTTAATCCTGTGGGGAACACCTTCGTGCATTGGTTCCCCGTTTCTATCGACATGCTATATGTCCCCTATTTCTATCTTTTCTATCCATTCTATCTCTGTTAGATCAGATTAGTTGTAGGAACGGAGGCTTAAACTATTCAATAATCTGAAACTATCGTGTCATGATTATCTAGTTTAAGTTAACCCAAAAAAACTAATCTATGCATACTATGCCTTCAGAATGTACCAATACTATTCAAAATTCTGTACTGGCTGGCGCAGATCGTGTGAGAGGTTTTTACGAAAGACTTTTGTTCATTTTATTGCTTGCGGTCCTGACCATGCACGTGTTTTCAAGAAGATATGTGACCACCGGTCGAGCGCCGGTCTGGAGGCTGAAATTTTGGACCTGCGAGCTGCTCCCGTTTTAGTTGAATAGGTCTTGTAATTACGAAATTACCCTAATTGTGGCACCTTGCTGCCCGGCCGAGTTGAAGTAACTAAAATGGCTGCAAGGCCGCTGACTATTAAGTCTCTAGAATAAATGAGTCACGACTATAGGCCGGAAAGGCTCCGAAATAAACTCACGATGTGGATAGCTATAGGACGAAGAAGTTGTTGGAATACGGTCGCGCTTAGAAGCTCTTTTCTCGACATGCGTTCGGTATCAAAATGATAGATAATTAATAGGAATACCCAGTCTTGGGATGTTTGTAGATGAGTCTCAAGTTCGAAAATGGCTTCCTATTTAATCAGTCGTGTCACCGAAGTGCTAGCACGAAGACTCTGTTGCAGATGGCACCTGGGATTCTGTAAGGAAGAATATACTCCACTGAGGCGAGGATTCGACACCTTCAAGGGATTCTACACGGGATCGCTGGACTACTATGCATACTCCAAAGGCACAAAGCGAGTTACTCCAGCCGGTGAAAAAAGTTAGTAGACCACTAATCTAAAATAAAACTCTGGCCTATAGAAAATAAATTCACTGATGAAGATCAGATGAGGAAGAAGAAGATTCTGTAATAGATAATGGCATCATTTATGGGAATGGCATGCGAGAAAAACTTTGGTAAGAGTAGCGACTAATGAGTAAGAGAAAAGAAATTAGTTAGTGGTGATAACTCGTGAGCAGACGTTTAATGAATACAATACTTAAATACTCTAGTATTACTCAGTGTCGTATGTGGCATCGTCATTAAAGTACGTTTCAACAGGTTTTTCGGACGGACTTTCTTTCATGGTGCCTCATTATTGTGTCCATGACTTTATGTTTAAAAAATATGCATTCGTATTTCTCCATTCATTAGTTTATTGGCAAAGTATGAAAGAGTAAACCTATTGATGTGAGACTGAAAAACAGATGTTTCTTTGAAATCCCGTCACTGGAGCTGGTGTTCTAGGATAGTGTTCGTATTGGAAGGACATGGTAAAGATAAAAATGCAAAGTCAACTTCACCATAGCTCTACTGGCAATCCACACACACACTGGTGCGTGCAGCAGATACAGACCAACTAGCCCCAGAGGATTGTACCGCTGCAGTAGAAAAAAGTTTGTCAAGAGCCATGACACTATCGACGGAAGGCTCTTACGCAACAATTTGCGCCCCCCTCCTCTCGACTCGCCCTATTTCTAGCAAGGGTCGGTAGCTACCTCCGTAGAAGCCTTGCACATACTATCTTCTGAGTAAGCGCGTCAAGCGCCGACAGAGCTCGCTTGCCAGGGTTAGCACGCGACAATGGAACCTTCAATGCCATTGATATCAGCAGCTCTAGCCTGCCACTACTACAGGAATATTGTCACTGTCGGTGAGATTTGCTGTAGTTGAAGGATGTGTGACACTTCATTCTTACTGGTGTACAGCATGAATAGTATAAACCTTGTAAAGTCAATGAAGTAATTTTGCCCTTTGTCTCGGTTAATCATGTGTAATTCCTTATAGTGTTCAGAAATTTTTACTAACCATGCAGTGTAATCGTATAACATGGCAGTACAGAGCTATCTTAAGACCGATTTTCCCATCACATACTATTTATAATTTAGGCGTACATAGAAGGTAACGGTTTCAGTGCCAGTGCAAACAGAACATGTGCGGAGCTGGACATTGTGCGTTTCGCCTTCAGATTTTAAATACGAAATGGATGAAGAGTATGAATGGAACCCGCATCAAACTACCAGAGCCGTTGATGTTGTGCAGCAGCTTGAACGTTCGCCCTGAGGAACTTATTCTATACTGGATTTCGGTGTGAATTTACAATATATATATATATATATATATGAATTTTTATTGTGCAAGTTGTTCAGCAACAATATGGCCTGAAGGAGACAATTGTACAGTCATTACTGTTCTCGTACACTCATTACTGTTCTCGTACACTCATTACTGTTCTCGTACACTCATTACTGTTCTCGTACTCATTACTGTTCTCGTACTCTCATTACTGTTCTCGTACCCTCATTACTGTTCTCGTACACTCATTACTGTTCTCGTACACCCATTACTGTTCTCGTACACTCATTGCTATTCTCGTACACTCATTACTGTTCTCGTACACTGAATACTGTTCTCGTACACTCGATACTGTTCTCGTACACTGAATACTGTTCTCGTACACTGAATACTGTTCTCGTACACTCAATACTGTTCTCGTACACTCAATACTGTTCTCGTACACTCATTACTCTTCTCGTACACTCAATACTGTTCTCGTACACTCAATACTGTTCTCGTACACTCAATACTGTTCTCGTACACTCAATACTGTTCTCGTACACTCAATACTGTTCTCGTACACTCATTATTCTTCTCGTACACTCATTACTGCTCTAGCAATGGCTGTAGCTCAGAGGGAGTCTGAGCTTGGGCTTCAGCTCCTCCTCTCTAGCACTACCTCCTTGGTTAAATTGTCTGTTACCCACCGTCTGACCCACCGTCTGACCCAATCTCTCATACTCGAGCCATGATCTTTGCGCACTGTCCACGAATCACTGGGCAGGGAGAGATTCTGGATACTGTCCAGTAATCTCCACGTTATATTCGAAGGCAGCAGTTTGAAGAATTCCAATTCAAGCAGAGTTTCAACCACTGATGCAACGCAGATGATACAGGAGTATTGCTCCCTTTGGGCTGTAGCTTCTACAAAGTGATTACAAGGGTGGGTTGTCATACAATACTAATACTGACCGTATAAGACACAACTGTTGATATGACACACTTGCACTTTCCGTTATTTGAAATCAGTTGTTGACTCGTTGATAATATTGTTGCCTTAATTTCTATGCAAACAGGAGGGTACTAGTGTCGTACCGAAGTGAAAGTAGCAACGCTTAGCGTCATCAAGATACGAAGTCTAAGATCGAGCCAGCAGGTGTAGTAATCACCCATGACAAAAGGGGAATTATAATAATAATAATATTATTTAACAGAAAGTAACAATGATTTAGAAATAGAATAAGCATTAACGCTTTTCGGTAATGGTGAAGCCCATTGGATGCTTTAGGTCAGCAGCTAATAACACTATTCATAAAGAAATTTTTCGTTTCAGGTGATCGGCGGAGGATAACTGGTTACGACTTTCGCAATAACGCCAGCGCCGCTCATAGGTCCGGAAAATATTCCACAGTGAGTGCCTTCTTTCAAAAGTTACTTCAGGTTCCGTACAAGATTGCTGGGCAGTTTCATTTCAGTGTTTGTGAGTATATGTCTTCGTCGCACTCCCCTGAAAGGGGGCGTACGGTGGGCCATAGACCATACGGTTAAGTTAGTTTGATAGGCCCATCCTATGTTATGGGGAGCAACGACGCCAGGGGATTTCGTACAGGGTCTTACAGATGAATCTGTTCCAATTTTTATCCTATTCTTAAACGCTAATAATTAACTCGAGGAAAGATTCACACAGAACTGGAAAACTTTTACAGTTCATTTATGAAATTACAAGAATACAAATTTCATTTCATATAACCACCTTCAGCTACGATAACGGCGTCTACAAACTTTTAAAATTTGGACACAGCACAATAACTTCTGTTTGTTCTAATGACCACAATGGCCTTTTTGATAGCCTTTTCTAGTACTGTTCCAGAGTTGTAGGGATTTGCACATGCACTGGTTTCAAATCGCGACCAGCTGTACGCTAATAATCTAACGGGGTTTAAATTTGGAGAGTTTGAAGGTCAAATACTTTTCTCTCAAAATTGGATTTCGTTCCTCTTTGGCAATTCAACAGAGTTTCAGCCTTATGGGAAGGAGCAGAGACCTGTTGAACGATATATTTCTTAGTTGAAGTTCGATCTTAAACTATGGGATGATTTTTTGGTCCCAAGACGTTGGAGTAGGATTCAGCATTCACATTTTTTGTCTTTGGAAAAGACATGAGAAAAGACATCATCCTCACTTGAAACAAGGCCCAAAGTCATGATGCTCCCTGCGTTTCCTTGTAATCTGTTGCTGCAGGATTAACTTCAGTTTTCGAACAGGCAATAAAGCGATCGTTACGTCTGTTATGAATCCTATCCACTGTAAAAAATTTTTATCAGAAAATAACCTGAGGATTTTCCCGTTGTTTAAAACTACTTCAAAAGCTTCTTGCACCTCTTCAAGCAAACAATTTCCATCTTGTGAGTTGGGAGATGTTTTCGATCTTGGGCGAAAGAGAACGCACCAAGGTCTTTCATAGCCCTGTGAACTGTAAGGATGCTGAGAGATCTTTTCTTGGCCCAAGTTGGATTTGTTTCAATGATTCTGTTGAGACCAACCAGCGAAATTTAGTTTTTCTTGGTCTGTTGGTAGCTCTGCTATCTTGGCCAGGTTTATCAAAAGGCTAACTAACCTCGCAAACTGTCTGCCTAGGATATTGGAAAGATTTTGCAATCCAGGCTGGCCGACTGTGGCCCGCAAGCGAAGTTCACCAAAGGCAGAACGTCTGGACTGCTCCATCGCGTTTGTGCTAACAGGCTGAAATCCTCACAGTAGATTATTGATGTAACTAATCATACAGGAGGCAAACGGGAGAAATCATGAGAAACCTGCATCAAGAAGTGACGTAATCAATGGCGTCACTTTGACGTATCTGTGCCTGAGCAGCCTATGAGTGTTTTAACTAATTTTGCCAGAAAAATCGTCGTAAATTGCAAATTTTATCTCTTATGCGCATAGATAAATTTGGAGAATATATACTAAATGAAAATTTAGTATATATTACAAAGGAGGCTGGAGGAAACTTTCACAGCACTAGCGGCAAAATTTGGGCCGATATGGCGACCTGATTTAACTCCTTTTTTGCACTTAAAATTTATTTACACTTAATCGTCAATTGACAGTGCTCTTCACAGAACATATTTAAACACATCACCGTATTTTTTCGACTTAGTTCATTCAATCTCCTGCTTCTGAGTGGCCCGCTACTTGAACTGCACCCACACACAACACTATAAAATGTTGTCAAGTAGGCTTCAGAATGTTCGAGCAATACCTCTTACTATGGTTTCTCTTGCATACAGAATATAACGCTGCTTATATTTGTTTGTTAAGATCAAAAAACAAACCTACGGAAGCCTGAAGTCCCACACTCGAATACTTCGACTCGTCGATGTGACGCCATTCGGTTACATGCGGTCACGGCTAAGTTTTATTTTAGTCCCATTGAGTACTCTCGTGACCCTATTGGCTTCCTGCTAATCATAAGTTGTTTAGGTTCGTATTGCCAGTTTTTGAGTGTAATCGGTATTGCCAGCGTCTAACGGATTTGTCTGAAAGACCCGGTAGCTTGCCTTAACCATTTTTAGCTAGACCGTCACAGACGTCATGGGATTTCTATGTTTCGTACACACTTTGCTTCCTTTCAGTTTCATGCTTATACTGATGATGCTTTATTTTGCTCATCCTCTTTTTCCTGATTCGTTGTTTCACTGCGTTTTAACCCGCCCTCGTGCATGGGTTCTCCGCTTATACCAACATTCTACATGTCCCTGTCTTTTCCTTTCTTCAAACCCCAATGTTTCAAGTAAAAATAAGATTTTCAGCAGTGAGTCTTATCTGCAGCTGAAGTCCTCACAGTCAAATTGCACCTCATTTAAAACATTCTAAAAATACGAGAACAATGAATTTGCCTTAAAACTATCTTATAATAGCTTTAGGCGAAAAAACTACAAAGCAAGAAAAAACCCATGTCAAATAGACAAATTTTAAATTAAACAGGGAGTAGGCTGCTTTTTTTATATATATGCACGGGAAATTCAAAAAGAACGTCTTCTCTATATAAACTCCTTCCTGCATCTGTGCCCCGCGGGTATTTCTCTTGTACCGTGATTAGAGTACAAAAGTTCTTCGTAGTGCTTGTTTGAATTAGTATAAGTTCCTAGTATTTTTTTTATCTCTTTAAGCCACCTTTGACGTGGAGAGGAGTATCCACACGCGGAGCATAGTTGGCTGACAAATAATGTCGATCTGGAGTTTAATTTGAGTCACTGTCGGTGTTAAAGTGGGGCTTGGGGGAGGGGAAAAGGAATGGAACTCCTCAATAGAGAGCCAAGCCCCCTTAGCTTCTCCCCTTGTAACCAACATACTTGTACACATTGTGAAGCCCCTCCACATTTTACATCACCCCCGGTGCACATTTCCGGGCGTTAATTTGCCATCGCCTTGAGTTCGCAGACCACCTCAAGTAAGTACATCATATCTTTGAAATACATATATCTATCAACTGGCCCACAACTGTGTTTTTTATGTCAAGTATTTTGAGCTAAGTAGAACTTGAGAACATCGCACTCCTATGTCCACCTCTGAACCCATACGGTTGGTTTTCAGTTCGAGTTCGTGGACCATGTCGAAGACGTACTGAGCTCCCGCAACCCCGAGGTTCCAGCCTTTCTGTACATCGCGCTGCAGAATCCTCACGGGCCCATGCAAGCTCCTCGCAGGTTTCTTGATCTCTACCCTCAGGAAACAAACGCCAAGCGCAAGATTATGCTAGGTGAGAGGTAGTTCTGTTATGGATGTGCTTCATAAAGCAGTCCATCGTCCACACTATTTGTAATCAACTGAGGTCTAGCCATTTCGTGATGAGGGTTCTTTTGTACATGGTATTACCATAGGAGAAAGAACCCTTGAACCGATGTAGAAAAGCTTGAGTAAGAGATAGTTAAGCATCAATTATAACCGAGTGAAGCAGAGCAAGAGCGATAGTCGTCTTGGCAACAGATTGGGGTTTACATTGTGTCCGAGGACTGCTTCTGTGGAATCCAACTTCTGTGTCTGTTCGTCTACCAGGTGTGGGAAGCAGTTCTGAACTGCTTTTCTCATTCTGGTTCATATTGTTCCTTGTTTTGTCCTTGTTAAATATCACAGTTTAAATGTGACCGAATAGATTTTCTAAACGGTGAAAGGTTATTCTCTTGATCGAAATTGTTTTTGAGCAATGCGTTTAATGGGCTATGTTTTTCATCCGTTAATTGAAAATAAAATACACTACGATATCATACATTCAGTGCATCTTAAGTTACTGCCTCTGTAATCGTATGTTTTTGCTGTAAAATTCTGTGAATCCGTGATTTCAACTCTGGCTGTTTAAGCATCATATTAACTATACTCGCTAATTTAAACTGATTGACAATTAAAAGAAACGTAAAACTTTACCATTGGCACTTACTACGATGTAGAAACTACGTCGCTGCGGTTGCGGCGGATATTTTGACCCATCTATTAGCTAAATCTAGATGATCTATACTCTGTCTATTTTATCTAGGCAGTTTGGGCGTGATCAAATTCCTCTACCGCGTTGCCAATTCTATGGGCATTTCTAAGATTTCTCTATATGTATATAGTGGGTGAGGCCAAGATATGGGCCGAACAAAATCTCAGAAATGTCCATAGAATTGGCAACTTTAGAGAGGAATTTTACCACGCCCAAACTGCTTTGATAAAATGGACAGAGTATAGTGTAATATTGTGCAAACTGAAGCCGTGCTCAAGACAGTGTAATCAAATAGATTGTCGCGAACGTTCAGCATCTTATACTCTCGTGGACAACGGCCCATAGCAAGCAAAATATTGTTGCTATCGTTACTGTCACACGCATGATTATGTGATGTACCTCGAGGGAAATCCAAAACTAGAGCGAAACAATAGACACAATATGTCTAAGCGGGAGTATGTCCCTCTCAGAGGGCATAGGATTGGAGTTTGGGTTAGGTTTGATCATCCTATGTTGTAGGGACCAAGGACACCTGGGGGATACACCTAGGATATTTGAGCCTGAGCTAGGCCTCCAGGACGTCTTTCTTTCGCTCCCACTTTGCTTCCTTCCAAGTTCATGATCTTGACTTATGAAGCTTCGTTCTGTTTTTCCTCTTCTTTCCCGACTTGCTGTTCCCATGTGCGTGACCGTGTGTGTGAACACCCTTGTGCATGGGTTTCACGTTTCTATCGACAGTCGACACTATACAGTATGTCCCTTCTAACTACCTCTTTGAAACAGTCTTTGTAGTAGGTACCGAGGTAAACTTTCAATATAACCATCTCCGGGCGGTATGTTGAATGTCTTTCTGCAGCGTCTGTCTTTCCGTGTCTGTTATGTTTCTTCAATGTCAAACAGGGTTTACTGGAAACTGCTAAGTATAGAATGCTAAGTAGTATATATTTATATAGGTATATATTGTCGTTTTCCTATAAATTTTGAATGCAGTTTATTCCAGAAACTGATCCTCCGTTTGTGTGCAAAATACATATTATTGACGAATGGATATGTTTTCCCAGGAATGGTGTCAGCTCTAGATAAGGCCGTGGAATCCATAATCAACGCCCTAAAACAAACCGGCCACTATAACGACTCCATTATTGTTTTCGCTTCCGACGTAAGTAGAAGAAGATGCTAATTACAGCAATCAAAAGTGTATTTCTTGGTTTGTATCATGCATTTATTAAGATTTTATTAGATAGCTGGCAGTAGACGGACCAGCAGGCCCATTACGAGAGAGCGGCCGGGACTTACGCTCCAACCCTCTGTAAGCTATTGTCATTAACTCAGTCACTAATACATCTGAGCAAGAAAAGAAGAAGGCGAGAGTGGACTCCCCCAAGGAGTTGATCGTCCAAGACGATTAGCTGCTGCAGACCCACGAAGCCCGGAAAGGCATTTATTAGCTGAGGCATTTATTAGCTGAGGCATTTATTAGCTGAGGCATTTATTAGCTGAGGCATTTATTAGCTGAGGCATTTATTAGCTGAGGCATTTATTAGCTGAGGCATTTATTAGCTGAGGCATGAAAGATAACGGATTACATCTAGTGGCCTCTAAAGCATTGGTCGTTGAGAGTTAATAACTGCTGGAGGAGGAGTTCGTAGCTGTGAGGGTGCTGTTCCCAGCGTTTGTCAAGACAATTTTTAAGAAGATTTAATTTCTTTGCACTGATAATTTCGGAGGGGAGTTCAGTACTATTTGTTGTGTCCTCACATAGAGGGAAATTTTAAAAATAGTACTGTTGCATTGAGCTCCATTTTTCTACATGTTCTTTGAAATCAGCACTATTACTTACTTGTTGGGTTAAAAGGAAATAAATAAGGATTACCCTGCCACAATATGTTTGGGCATCACGCACCCAAGGGTTCCGAGTGCCTTCTCCGCAGGGGATGTAGCACTCGGAGTCCCTGGCCGGAGTCCCTGTTGAAAAGGTTAGTTTTGTAAAGTTAGGTAGGTTGTCTTTATTTCCCCTTCAGTTCCGCGAGGTAGGCCGCCGAAGATGGTAAGCGACCCATCCCATGGGACTCCTTTCTGCTCCTGTGTGGGTGGCCACGGAAGGGACCCCCCGCACGAGTGTTCGCTTTCTTCTGTCTTCTTCTCTTTTCGTTTTTAGTCTCTTTCCCTACGCCGCACGGCTGAGCGATTTCGTTCGACCGAGCCGTGTGGAGTTGAGATGCTCGCGCCTTATTTCCTGCCAGACATGGTGCACTTGGCCAAGATTGATCTAATATAACTCATTTGAGTTCGACTCGACTTCTAAACTATATCATATAAAATTGGATCGCTGTTATATAGTCTTCGTATCTAATACGGCGGGAAACCCCACAATATAAAAATAAAATAATAATGATTAAATTAAAGAAGTAGAAATCTGGTAAATGCAAATGTACAAAAAAGTATTTACAGTACTATAGATTGCAATTTAGAAATCAGAAGTCTGAAGTAATTTCTATTGAAAATTACGGTTTTCGGGGTTGCGAATGTTTTTATTATAAATTGTATTTAAGTTCTCAGTAATCTAAATTATCAACATCTGAAAATAACTGCATGTGCAGTAGATGTCACCAATTCTTCCCCATTTCGATGGGTGCACGAGAACCAACGTACGTTCTCTTACATTACTTTGTATTTTCGACTTTTCAGTCATTCTTTCTATTTATTTTCATTCATTTTTTCAAGAATTTCCTTCTTTATTTCACCATAAAGTTTTGACTTTACTTTACAGAATGGAGGATCCTTTCAGAAAATGGGCCTCAACTGGCCGCTGAGGGGCAGCAAGGGCTCCATGTACGAGGGCGGCACGAGGGTTGCTAGCTTCATCAGCTCCAACCTGCTGGCTCAGCACGGGGCTGCCTACAGAGGGCGAGTATATATTACTGTTACTTTAGTATCATCGTGAGAGAGACGACCTTATTATAATAATAATAAACTCCGTACGCCTGACTTTCTTAGAGGCAGCTTCGGTCAACTGACTTTCAGTTCGCAACTATTTTAACACCTCAGAACCCTTACTGATCTGCTGTTACTAATAATTCTTCTACAGTCACCCTCCTTGATTGAGGTTTGCACTAAGACAAATGATGTACTTTTCATATTGATATAAGGACAATAGCTCATACACGGCAGGAGCCTTGGTCTCGGCTCCTCCTGAAAATCGGCCTGTTGGTCTATTTCATGCCAGCTATCTAATTTACTTAGCTGTAGCTTGTCCTGAACCTCAGTCGTAGGCGTTCGATTTGCAACTTTGCATTGTGTTTCTCTTAGACAGTCTAAAGCGAAGATAGTTCGTGATTACCGGTGGATACTCAACCAAAACTGGCAAATTGATTGCTCGACATTAGGTCACGAAGGCCTCTTTCCACCTATTCAGACATTAAAATAGTTCAGCCTTAACTACACAATGCAATTTTTCGTGTAATATGGCTGTATTCCCTCGTGGAGGGCGTCGAATTAACTACAGGGTTAACTTGATTAATTAGTGTTGCCTGGTTTGTGCTTTGGGGAGCAGTCCTCTCAGAGGTTCCTATAGCTTACCTCAGCTTTAAATAGGCCTCCGGGACGTCTGGATTTTTTTTACCACTTTCTTCCTTCCAGTTTCAAAATGCAACCGATGAAACTTTCTTCTACTTCTTCGCTTCCATCCCACCTTGCTGTTCCCGCGGGCTTTGATCCTTTGTGGAACAACCCTCGTGCAAGGGTTTCAAGTTTCTATCAACTTACTTACCAGACGTTTTTCCTTTTCCTCCCTTGAAACACCGTAGTTGTGCCTTTCCCTTTATATGCATTTCAGCTGAAAAGCTCAGGGCAAACGTACGTACAACGGATATTCCGTTTGAAATGTGTTGAACTCAGAGTAAGTTAAATATGCGGTACAATTGCCGTAGACTTCTTCTGAAGCCCTTCACTGCTGCAGTAAGTGAACTGGATCATAGTAGATACAGTATGTATGGTATACATGACGCGTCACCTGGGATCAAATCTGTTAAATTGGTTTGAGACTCTGTAAATTTTTATACTCGAATAGACTATAAACTGCAATAATCACCGATAAACTTCGTTTTTATGGAACGCCTGAACTAGTTGGTATTGAAATGAAAGCTCAATAAAAAATAATAATTTGCAAGTCGAAATATTCTCAGTGGCTCGCTCCGACAGAACACCTTCTGTCGGTAGCACCAGACCCGCGACAGCGCCCAACTCTGGGGCGTCTAAATGGTAGTTTAGAACTGTTCTGAGGCGTTACCCTCCTTAA
>LQNS02278174.1:14282760-14302291 GCA_001587735.2 Parhyale hawaiensis
TAACATAATGGCAATAGCTCAAAGAAGCCGGGGTGTTAGTCCCGGTGTCTCTTTGGGAATGGGCCTTTTGGTTCGTCTACTGCCGCCTATCTAATCTAATCTAATCTAATATACATATAGACGAATTGAGGGGCCCAATCCCCAGAGTAGGGAAAAAGTTTATTACATATTGAGTTCGCTGTGAGTTATTACTGCACTTTTCGTGCCTAATACCAGGAATTTCCCTAGAATAGAACAAATCTCATACTGGAACTTTTTAACTGAAGGTGCTGTCTATTCCTGATTTTCTTGCAGCACTTCAACAGTTCTGCCACAAGACACCCGGCAGCAATGAAGGGCTTGGTGGCCTGCTTGGCTGCGCTGGCCGTAGTGGCCGCGGCTGCTGCGGAAACTGGAAGTCTGCATAAACAACCTCATCTCATCCTTATCGTTGCTGATGACTTGGGTAAGATTCTCAATTAAAAGTACTACTGTCAATGTTATAACCAAAGTACTGCCGTACATATGACGCCCTGTATGATGAGCGCTAACTACCACGGTGCAATGTAATTCAAAGAAATACTGGGGGTATCGAAATTTTTGGAATGTAAACGTTGTGATGGGAAACGCGCCCTTATAGTCCAAACATGCTACATCAGCATGGGAAGCCCACTCGGACCAACCTTCGCCGACTATTACATTGCTGACTTGGAAACAAAGTTACTGTCGGAGAACAAATCATCTAATCCCAAATACCATAGACATGCTACATTCAGTACATATACCTATCTGACTCTTGTATACACTCAGGTCCCGCAATATCGTAATACATCAGGTCCCGCAACATAGACGCAGCAAATGCATATATAGTATGTTCTATGAAATGATTGCGAAGGCATATGCAGAATTCGTAATGAGTCCGATTGGCAACAACAAGCTGCTCAATGCGATAACGTAACCTAGTAGTGATTACATTTAACATTTACTGGGCAAGTAACTGCATATAATTACTTCCACAATATTATAGCACGAATTCTGTTTTTCAGCTCAACCCCCCCCCCACCCCCGATAAAGCGTTCACTTCCTCTTCTTTGACTCTTGTGTCTTGTTTTTAAGTGAAGTGATATATGGTACTTGCTACTGAAGTATACAGTACTACGTATGTTCGACATGACAATTAACGTAATCTTACTTAATTAAATGTTTATAATTCTTATTAACACCCGCGAACAAAGGAGAGAAGTTTTAACGTTTTCTTTGAAGATTTAACTATATTTGTATACCTACATATATATATTTGTCTGTCCACCCAATGAGTGGTCGAAGGAGTTGAGCAATCTTCATGAGTTTTTGCAGGGAGTCTTGTGGCCCTTGTGGTGGGTTGCCTTCGTGTGACCGATGCAGAAAAACTAGGAATAGCAGGCCATAAAAAATGACGGCAATGAAATTTGCTTTCCATCCAGAAACAGGTAGAAAGAGTTGAGCTATGTTCATGATTTTTTCCAGGGAGTCTAGTAGGCTGTCCTCAATGTGACCCAAGCCAGAAAGCTATAATTAGCTGGCCATAAAAATGACGGCGACGAAATTTGCTCCCACCGCGGTTGCTGGTCTTATGCCACGAGGCGTTCTAGTTACTATATCAGCTGATTTAAATTCGGAATTTTCATGTGACTAGAATGAGCTTTTCTAGGACAGATACTATCTCTTCTTGAGACTATTCCTATGCATTTAATGTTAATGTGAAGTATTTTGACGAAATGACGATATTTTCAAGCTAGTCCTGTATGACATGCCCTGACGTAAATCCGATACATTTCAGGCTGCTACAATGTGCATGCTTTGGCACTTTTCAGGGTGAAATAGCATGCCTTGGCACCATTTCGACTGATTCCCACTAGAATGGGATATCTTGAAATAATGAGGAATTTTTTCAGGCTGGAATGACATGCCTTGGCACAACGCGGATGTGATCAGCCCTCACCTGGGGAAGCTTGCCAGTGAAGGGGTCGTGCTGAACCGCTCCTACGTGCAGCCCATCTGCTCTCCCACACGGTCTGCTCTGCTCGCCTCTCGCTACCCCTTCACTATCGGCAGACAAGTAAGGGTTTAAATTCTGAGCAAGGCTTAACAAACCGT
This sequence comes from Parhyale hawaiensis, assembly GCA_001587735.2. Classification (NCBI taxonomy): domain Eukaryota; kingdom Metazoa; phylum Arthropoda; class Malacostraca; order Amphipoda; family Hyalidae; genus Parhyale; species Parhyale hawaiensis. Next base: position 14,284,876 of record LQNS02278174.1, read on the forward strand.
ATATGGATCAGAGTACTTCAAAACGACGCTTCAAATACCAATATTATTTGAACACGAAGCAATGTTATTAGTTTCTCGTCAAGGGTTTGTCATTTATTTATAACTGCATCTGACGAAAGCGTGACTGTGGAATTTCTTCTGCAGTCATACTGTCGAATTACAAGCGCACTTCTATCCGATATTTCGTTGACCATGCTGGGTGATCCTACTTTATTCTCATGTTTGGTCATTTCAGTCTCAAGCAGTTACGTAGGATGACGGAGTCACCATATACGGTACTGCATGTACCTATCGTTACCAGAGCACTTGGAGCGCTTACATCGCACAAGCAAAGCATGTGTCAACGAAAAATTTAATTTAGTCCTGAAATTATTATTTCCTCTTTATCAGCGCAAAACTTGACCGTTTGCGTTTTATGACGGCGATATCAGCTTTTGCAATTTTCTTGAAAATTCGTCCGTAACTTTTTGAGTCATGTTCTGACCATAGACCAAACATTGCCTTGACTGTCCACTGAAATTGGCAATTGAGGCTGTAAATAGATTCAACTTCGACAATTTTTTTCCCAAACAACGAAACGGCCTCAGGCAAAAGTAAACGGTCCTCGGCAATACCAGAAATGTGTTTATTAGCAAGAAACACAAATTCGTAGGTATATATACCAACTGTGGACAACGATAATCGAACCTGGGGACAGAAAAATGACCTAACATTGGCTAAATTAAATGTTAAAATTTACCGTAGGCCATTGCTCACGCACGTGTGTTTCTTTCCAATAGATACATTTCTTGGGGCTCCAAAAACCGTTTATTCTTTGCTTTAAGTCGGTATGCTGCATGGAGCAAATTTTATGGAGGATTTATCAATTTGCCAGCAGCCTCCTTTGTGAGGAGTGGACAGGCAAGATATCGTGTGGTCAATGATTCTGACAAGCATTCTGACAGACATTAGACAAACACACACAAACGGACATACCGATCATCACCAATATTTGGTCATTTGTGTCTTTTAACATTTTTAACGATTCCTAGAAATTGCAGAAAGAGCCATTCATAGCTTTTTCTGTTATTTTGCTAACAAACATTAAATCAATCATTGAGACAAACAAATAGATATACAGACTAACAGGTCATCACAAAAATTTGGTCATTTACTCTTCGTAATACCTATACGTAACAACTTATGCAAATTTAATAAAAAACCGTTAATAACTTTTCCAGTTATGGTATTGAGTAAGAAGAAGCAGACAAAAAAAAAAAAACAAGCGAAAGGTTGAACGGTTCATAACCGAAAGTTAATAATCTGCTGCGCATAACAAGCCTAACAATCCCTGTAAATTTCGTGAAGATCTGCCCATAACTTTTTGTGTTATCTTGGTGACAAACAATCAGCCAAACGGACACTCAAACTCGAAAAATACATTTCGTTCTTGGCGAAGTTAACAAAAGAGCATTGTATAGGGTTTTGTGTGAAGATATTGCTGCCTGCAGCACACAATGAAAAATCATAGTATAGTCAGCCGAGGGCTTAAGATATGCAACCGGCGGACCTATGGTTGTCCCATGCAGTCGCCTGAAGCTGGTTGGATCCCACGTTCGTTAATCATTACACATGATATGTGTCATATATGTCCCCTATGCGGTAGATGTTCTTAGCGTGTGATAGCCCCAGCTGCCGGTTAATATTCGTTCTTTTCCAGTCGAGTAATAGGACGAAAAATTGGCTTCTACATAGCGTAATTGAGGCGTGCTGAAAATGAAAACAACATCCATTTTTGCGCAAATGATGAATAATAGAGATATTTAATGTTTTATCCCAAACAAAGAAACACGAAAAAAGGGTGTAGAATACTTCTTATAAGATATTATCAGAGCCAGTCCTGGCTATCTAAACTTAATGAGTAAAAGTCACGTTGTTGCCAAAAAACGATTTTCCGGGGCTTCATTTTAGTAATGAAACACTCGTTTTTCAATCATGGGTCCAAAAACGTGATTGCCGAGACCAGGTGATACACCTATTGTAGTGCTTCTTTGTTTTGGAAAAACCCTAAATATCTCTCTACTTACGAAATTTGTTTGTTGAGCATAGCTACGGTGTGGCACTTAATTCAGGGTAGGAAGGTGGCGCATCGTTGAACGTTCCCTTCATTTCGGTGCCATAGGTCTTAGTGACTCGCCGTCAGCTGCAGATGTACTTACTTTTCTGGGATCAGTTGGCCTCTATCTGCCGCACGAATCAGTGTGTGTAGGTTTCCAAGTGGATGGTGCTCTCAAAGTTGACTTTACCTTTTACTTTTAGCAAAGGTCGCACATACTACACGTTAAAAGACCTAAGATTGCTAACGAAGGGGCGGTAGGGCGAGTCCATTAGGAAGGTGGCGGGGGAAGGATGATGTGTTAATAAGATAAAGATAAGAAAATTTTATCCACTAAAAAAGAACTTGCACAAAGAAAGACCTATATATTAACTTACCTCCCGATCCTTGGTACAAATCTGCAATCTGAAAAAGAAAATCACGAATTCTAGTTTCGTGGGACAAGCATCCTAACTTAGGGAGAGTCTATTAGGAAAGTGGCGGAAAGAACAATGTCTTAATAACATAAAGATACGCAAATTTTATAACGCAAAAGATAAAATTGCACAAAAAGTCCTATATATTCTGAATCAGCTATATTCAGTGATTCTAAATAAATTAACATAATTTTAAAATTCAACTGGGGAAAAAGCTAATATTGTCCCAGCTGCCTAATGATACGTTTTTAAACTAAAAAAAACGAAGATACAAGGGTGCGCATTGAATAGAGCAAGTTATTATTTATTCCGAACAGACATTGGTAGCTACTTCGTAAAGTAACCAGCAACGTCGAACTATCTTCTAGACATTGTAGAGATTCAACATTATATACTTTCTAATCTCTAATAATTTAATATTTTCCTCACTTGTCTGTGCGATATAAAACCGGTGCATCTGCTTAGTTTATCTTGTAAGTCACCGGCATTGATCTTACGATGTGCCAGATATCTACCTAGACTAGGTGGCAGAAATGATGCTCCTGCTTCTGGGTAAACTTCACGACATGGCAAAGTAGCTATGCACAAAAATGAAATTCCTCTTCAGAATTCATTATGATTTAGGAATTAGTTTAGTAAGATATAAAAAGTGCGCTAGTTGAAATGCTGAAAGTTCAAAGTAGGGTAGCTGTTCTCAGTACAACGTCTAGCTTTGCTTTCAGGGTGATGTGATCTACCCAATGTGGCCCACAGGACTAACCCTCAACGCCACACTCTTGCCTCAGGAGCTCAAGAACCTCGGCTACGAGACTCACGCTGTCGGCAAGTACGTACGGCCTGATATAAAATGACAACCCTTCATGTTGTCGCATGGGCCAATCCTGCAGTTACGGTTGAGTAGCACCGGTAATATAATACCGTCAGCATCAATATAATTGCAACGTCCATCGACAGTTAAGTGAACGCTTCCAGAGCAGTTTGATTGAGCATTTGAAACTGATGGTAGCTGTGAATAATAACCGTATTTTGCAAAAGATTTGATTAAAACCACAGCTACCATTGCAACAGGTTCACATGCTGGAACCTGTGATATTTTAATTATAGCCCGCGGAGTATCGGCAGGGATGTATAATTTTCAAGGTGTCTGTGTCTGCAACCATACAGACTTGGTGATGCTGCATTGAATTTCGTTCAGAGACCTATGTTTCATCTAGTTTCGTTCGCAGACATCCATTGCATTCACCACCACTCGCAGTCCAGACTTGGTAGGTCGCGGGTTGTGGGATGATGACATATATACTACTTCAGTTTTAGCTTGATTTTATGTGATAACGCTTTGTGTTATTTTTCTTTACGATGAGGGCAGAATAATTATTATCCTACTATGCTCAGGCAAACGATTCTAATTGCTATACGAGAGCCAAAGTCATACAGGGGAGTCCGTATAACCTAAGCTGTTGAGAAGCTTTTATCTTGTCGCATACAGTGAACCAATTGCTACTCGTGACTTTTAAAGTTCGATTTCCACACAGCTATATACCGTAAAATATGGATGCTTGTTTTCTGAACGAATAAGATGGTTCTGATATTAGAGTATAGAAGTGCTAACAACCGTCCTCTAGTAATATACAGAATAAGCAGTGTCCTGGCATAGGATAATGTAACACCCTAACTTTAGCATCCAAGAGCTGCCACTAAATGCTTTGCACACGCCAAAACATTAGCGTAGCCTTAAAATACCAAATGTTGATGTATTAGTGTCCTGAATGAACTACTGTAAATGCCCTGACGGGAAATTCAAATGATATCCAGAAGGACCAGCGCATCTGTACATTGCCCTATGGCAGTCGACGGCTGTGAGAATGAGAAGTTCTCCCTCAAAGCCTCTAACGGTCTAACAACTTGGCAAGGAAAGAGCATTCATTGAGTATTCAATTTAATTTAATGAATCGCTAAAAGCGTACTAACTTTTACTTTGAGGAAAACCTATGTAAAATAGTATAGTACAGGCGATCTTCACTTTATACTGCACCTCGTTATACTTTTACTCAATTATGTATAGCAGGGTTTTTTAAAACCAGAGCATCCAACTGCATTACCTACCTTGAATCCCTGTTATAGCGTACTTTTACCCAAGTCATCCTCTATTCCCTGAGATTTATATGAATTGCTACCTATAAATTTAGAAATAAAGGATTTACGGTGCTAGAGGCCACTATTATTGTATTGTACAAAGGAACAATAAAAAATAGCACATGGTACTAGTACTAACTTGGTAGGTATTTAGAACGGCACCCAAGTGACCCAACAATAACGATGAATTTAAATTATAGCAAACACTTTAGCGCTACAAAGTGAGGATATTATTAAATTTAACTACCCCAGGGGGCTCGTGTAGGTTACCTCAGGCATTGGCTCGGCCTTCGGGACGTCTTTCTTTTGTGCCCACTTTGCTCCCTTTCCGATTTCATACTCCTGCTTGCTTATGCTTTATTCTGTTCTTCCTCTTCTTTCTCAGCTTTCTGTTCTAATGAGCGTTGATCCTGTGTGGGAACACCTTCGTGCATGGGTTCCCCGTTTCTATCAGCATACTATATGTCCCTTGCTCTTTCCTCTATGATATCGTTCTGCTCGGAAACGGAGGCTTAAACTTCCTGACTATAACTAACTAAGTTTAACTAGGACATTCGAAAATTAGCGACAAAACTTAAGCGTGTATGTATTAAAATAGTAACATTTATCAATGGAAACTTTTACGATTCTCAGTGATATCGCTATGTAGTAAATTTTTATTGAACCATGTTTTTCCTTGCTGTTGTTTCTTTTAAATCTCTTAACACTTTCAATTCCTAGTTTGCTAAGCTAATATTTATAGTCAAGCGTTGAACTGCTTTACAAATTATTTTGTTTCATAGTTGCCGTTTAGGAAAATGTGTTCTACCAAGAACTACGTCCTCACAATCAATTCTTACGAGGTACAGCTGTCACTCATAAGTCAACAGTTACCATACAAAAATGTTAGAAATATGTATGAACGTATGTCACTACATTATGGCTGTGGCACACGCTAGCCAAAAGCTGAGGAGACTCGGGCAAACGCTCAAAATTTTTTGCGCAAAAAAGCACCTCTCTATTCACACGTGAGAATGGTCCGTTGGTCAAAAACTCCGAGCTCCGTTCATTTAAACGACGTTGTCATGGCTACGGACTAAACACCACGACAAAAATACATCTAACAAGCAGAATAATAATAGATGCTACCCAGGGATTTCAAAAGTAATACCAAGTCTAATTCTGTGATAAAATATCTTGAAATTAATAAACCCATTGAGCCGGAAGCGAACTGAACGCCCTATCCGCCGATAGATGTGTCTGGGTGTCTCTCGAGGCTGTTTGTTGAGATATTTTCGCGCCTATGACCAGTGTATCGAGCGCAAAAATGCTGCATGCTCCATCCCAGAATTTTGCACAAATGCGAGAGTGTGTAGGTTTTAGACGTTGATTTCGCACGCAAAACTGGAATACTTGTTCATTTGGATAGCGAGTGGCATCAGCATTAGAGTCGTTCTCTTACTTTTCCAATCACACTGAGTTCAACTTTGTGGTAATCATTCTATATAGTTCTCGTAGTCAGATGGTAGTCTAGTTGCACTAGTGAAAGTTTGCTGTTCAATGACCCATTAACCAGTTTTTACCCCGGGCGACATTTGGTCTTGTCTAAGCCGCTCATTGATAGTTATTTTTAACCTCAGATGGTATTAGGTCTTCTGTAAGCTAACATACATATCTGAAGTCCGGCGCCCGCGTAACAACTTCCAATCTTTGTGTACTTAAACTGTTCATAATTAGGAGCGATAGTTGTATGTTGATCATTGTCACTTGCTACAGAGCAAAAATAGCAGTATAGTGACTGAGATCTTCGACAATTCTTTATAGAGTCAAATTTTGAGCGCGAGCGGAGGCTGTACCACGGCTACGTCTATGACAAATAGGGAAATCACGGTTATATAATTGAATTAAATTGGAAATAGGCAGCGTCTCTTTCACTGTAATTAAATCTATCTATTCTATTTTAATTAAATTTTGTTCCATTATTGGCATTACTAGCTATTTCTTGGAATTCATGTCTGTTTCCACTCACTCCTGAATATGGTTAGCTGGTCTATACATTCTAAATTTCTCATCGCACCTTTCTTCTTCTTTTTTTTAAATCCCTGTAAACGTAACATATTTTAATCCGCAGCTACTCGCCCTAGCTCACTTTAGGCTGCATACTGTATTTCATAATCTAAAAAAAAAATTCACATCACTACTGTGTAACCAACGTCCCTCTTAACGGATAATAGTGTCAGTATCATCTCCTTATTTAGATGCGGGCCTTGCTCTAGTAAATTCACTGCTAATTTACTGCCAATTGTCTCTAACGTTACATTTTAGTATTATTCTTATGTTAGTACTAAGCATGAAAACCTCAGGATACTGTGTCCTAACCTTGTTGGACACAGTCTCCAGATGAGAAATAAATGTTCTTCTTCTTATTATTTGAGTTGCCTCTAAGTTGCAGCGACAGTTGCTACGTATGCACCGGGCTTAACATGCTGAATTTAATAACTACACGCTGTAATCACTTCTATGTATTTGAGCTCTGCTGTTGTAAATCTGTCAATGACTCCATAAATGATATTTTGTCTTCAGATGGCATTTGGGCTTCTGCAAGTTGGCATACACTCCTACCTACCGAGGCTTTGACACTTTCTATGGCTACTACACTGGGTCGGAGGATTATTACACGCATGTCCGCAACTATAGTTATATCGTTAATACGACTTCAGGTACAATACCACTACTCATGTTGCAAAATGTCTGTTCTTTAAGAGTTAATTCTAATGAAGACAGTGATGCTATGAAATACTATGTCACATCAAAGGTTACGAACACCTTTATGTTAGCAATGCCAACTCATGAACGATATCGCGGCAAGAATTTGTAACTCTCACATACAAATTAAGGTTGATGCTCCTACAACGGATATTACTATTAATTAAAACTGCACCATACACACATAGAAATTACTTTACCATTGAGTTAAAGAGGCAAATCTAAGATGAGTGAAATTATACATTTACCTTTGAAAAATCAACATTAAACTTATTGAAGCAGAGATATGAGTGCCGTAAGTAATAAGTACTATAATGCTAGAATTAGGACATTTTGAATCCTGGTTTCGAACTCTCTTATTGTCAGGTAAAATATCACACTATCCATTATCATGTAATCAAGCTGAATTGGGACTATAGAAAATTGTGTTTCTCTCATGATAATCACGTATATCTTCACGATTCATCATCAGGGTGACCATATATGTATTTACATTCCTGAGTGGAGTGTAGCTCATGCGTCTCTGTTGTTATGAGACTTTTTACACCTATGCTGACATATGCCAATTATCGCATGTTCGCAGACTCAGGTATCCGCACTACCTCGGGTTATGACTTCCGGAACAACACCGCAGTGAATCGTACAGCCAGCGGGAACTACTCAGCGGTAAGGCTGATCACAATGACATGGCAACAATTAAGTTATTGAATTGAATATTTATTTATGCATCTGTAGTTCGACATTAATACTCAGCGTTTTGTATTCTGACGTATTCCGTAATATTTGCTTGATGGCCATAAGTTCAAAGAAACCTTTTGGAAAATCTGAGTGGTATGGTCATCAGTTCGAAGGAACCATTCGGTTAGCCACGACTACAGTACACAACTAAAGCACTGCGAGAGCGCATACCTCCGCCAAGCTAGGCAACGGTTACGAAAAATTTAAATTGGTTCAGAGACTATGATTTGATTTGTTTCAAGACCGAAATCTAGTCATTTGCGCCCTTCAACTGCGTTAGCAGCTTCAGGAATTTTCTAAAGATCCGTTCGTAATTATTTGAGTTATGCTGCTAAAAAGCATTTTGACAAACATCAGTCAAACTCACAAACGGACTAACCTATAAACACCAAAATTCATCTATTTGTGTCTTCTTACATTACTATAACAGCTCCTATATGTTTCATAAAGATCCATTCATAATTTGAGTTATTTTGCTAACAAGCATAAAATTAAAAACAGTGACAAACTAACGAACGAACCAACAGATCATTACAAAATTTGGTCATTTACACTTCGTAATATACCTAACAACTCATATGTAAACTTCCTAAAAATCCGCCCAAAGATTTTTGAGTTACGGCATTGAGAAAAATGAAGCAGGCAAACTAACAAACGGATGGACGCATCTTCACCGAAAATTAATCATCTGTTCCTCCTAACATACCTAACAATTCCTATAAATTTCGTCAAAATCCGTCCAAAACTTTTTAAGTTATCTTGGTGACAGGCAGACAAACAGAATAACAGACAAACAAACAGACAGACATAGCCGATGAAAACATAACCTCCTTGGCGGAGGCAGTTATAGTGCATTATGTATGTAGTTCATGGGTCAACATATTTCCATCAAAGATATATTTGCATTACATATATATAGCAAATTAACACTTTCATGCCATGCATTATAACACTAGAAATAGATAGAAATGGTAAATCTGCACTTGTGTAAATTGCAGTTCAGTTAGTAGTAGTGAGAGTTTTGACTGAGTTCTAAATAAAATTATACATACAATAGGTGTCAACAACCAAACAACCAATTAAGCACGAGACGACCGACTGTTGTACACTTATTTGTTTAAGCATTTATTTATCTCACAGTATTCGGTAACGCTTGAAGTATATTCAATTGGATCAGGAAGTTGGCAATAACCGGGCCAAACGTTCCCATTCCCAGGCTATAACTATGCCCGGGCTCTTTCTTTTTCTCCAAGGCTGTACGTCGTTCATTGACAAAATTTTAAACCTGTCCATGGTGATGCGCGTAGAGCAACATGTTGACCGCTATTCGTGCCGTTATGCGACACTGATATATATTAATTTATTTTACAGTATTTTTAGGAACAAGGAAAGGTGAATGTGCTGCTTTAATAAACTGTAAATCTGCCCCTCGCCGATAGTGAGAGATGACAATTTTGGCGCATGAAGTCCTTCATATGGCACGTACAAATCAAATATCATAATTACTGTAATAGTATTACGACCACAAGCATGATCGAGAACTTGTAGTCATTGCTAATTTTTGCTCTAATTTTTTCGGAAAAGCATTCTATAAGTACTTATTAATTACTAGCATTCCTAATCATAATTACAGGTTGTATTTAGGTATAAATTTAGATCATTTAGTATTGTGAAAAGTAAAGGGCAAAGTAACTAGCAACCGAGTCAGTTCAGTGATCAATATTACCTTCTCGGATATTTCACAGTGATCATGAACTCTGCCCACCTCTCTGCATTCCAGTTCCTGTTTTCGGACTACGTCACGTCGCTCCTCCATTCCCGGGATGAGCAAAAGCCACTGTTCCTGTACCTGCCGTTCCAGAGCGTCCACGCGCCGCTCCAGGTGCCCAAGAACTATTCTGATCTCTACAAGCACATCCACGACGTCAACAGAAGAACCTATTTAGGTACCACTTGCTGTAAATATTTTGTTTTATTGTACCCAGAACGCTTTTGTTAGCAGTAGATGCTTCAGGTTGCAATATTGAAAAGCGCTGATGTGGAAATGAAAAATCTGCTCTGTAGCGCGGGTGCTGTCTCTATTACGGGCGTCGCAGTGTGGAAGACAAGGCGATATTAGTACTAGAGGCCGAATTTGTTGCCCTCAAAATATTTTAGTTATAGCTTCTAAAAATTGCTCTTATTACACCTAAAAATTGCTCTTATTGCACCTAAAATTTGCTCTTATTGCACCTAGAAATTGCACTTATTGCACCTAAGCAATAGCAGTGAAAGAAATAGGAAACAAAAAAAGGCAAATACAGTAAAAAATTAAAAGGGCAAAAAAAAAAAGTCGGATAGCAAACGGGAATAGCATGTCAGTGGATCAATGGATACCTATTTCTGTTCCAAATACCATTTATCAGGAGGTATATATTGCGCTTTCGCAAACTGATTATTCTTCCCAATGGCGAGAATGATTTTACAAATATCCAGCTTTACCTGTTCCCATGATGTACATCCAACGAACGAAAAAGGTTATAAAAATTTAATAGTCAGATTTTGAGATTTTGTAACTCAATTGTATTTTTAGCCCAACAAATACAAGGAACAATAATGGATAAGGGAATCAATTGTCACGGCGCTTTTAGTCTTGTGACACGTGGCTGTGATAGTAAGTGACATGAATTCACACGTCAATCATCGTAACGCGTTCAATCACGAAAATTAACTCAAGCTGTGCGTCAACTTTTTTCTCTGTCTACACGTAGAAGTGTGCTTCATTCATATGAATGACGCTGCGCGTTCAGTTATGATATCGTTTATTTACATTTTCGCTTATATTTTTTGCGTCGGTTTCAAGTCACATTTGTTCCCATAATCTTATAGACTTGTTTTGATAGGAAAAGCCTATTTTAAAAATAGTTATCGCCTGATATACCGACAGACGAGAACTCAGTACAGGGCAATCAGTTGGACAACCAAATCAAAGATGGCGTCCGTGTTCTTATAACATTTTCAGGTATTCTAGTTTTTTCTCTTAAATGGGAGTACTGTGCAGTAATTTTGTTCATTAAAGTGAAGATAAAAAAACATATTTTGTCGACTTGTCCATGATCTGTGAACGCTGCAGAGAATGAATCTAGCATTTATAAAAAATTCTGTTTTCTGAACTTGAATGATGCAGCGCATTCAAAAAAAACGGACAAGCTTCATTCTTCAGTCTACTACGTTGTCTGCAGCTGCTTCTCCCCAATGAACGTGCCGCGTCCATCAGTTTGAGCGAACGCGTTGCAACTGTAGGGACATGTGAACACGGCATAATATATTTAATTTATAGCTCTCATTGCAGTTTTTGCAGTTATTGTTGTTATTGCACTCATTGCACTAACGCCGGAAACTGCAATAAATCCGGGCTCTAATTATAACTCATTATTTCTGTTCCTAGGAACCTCCCACTGCAAAATTAGTTGAAACCAGATTTGAATGAGAGACATGCTAAATCGGCAGTATGAAGCTGTAACGATGTAAAGTATTTATCTCTCTACTTTCCACATTTAGTATGGAAACTTGACTCAAATTTCCCATAGAACATGAATGCTTTGGAACCTTTTGATATTTAATTTTTTACTTCAAACTTTTTTGGTGTTCTTTCTTGGATACACTCGATGTGAGGAGACCTATGGTGCAATGCACGTAAAGTGTTAACGATAGGCACTGCAAAGTGGAGTCAAGTGAAGCTCACTAGATTGTTAACTTGTCCGGAACTCCAGACATGCGTGCGGCCTCTCAACCTTGAATCGTACTTCAGGTATAAAACCCAACTCAATTACCGCCAAGAAGGTAAAAAATTCGGGGTTCGTTTGCAAAATGGAGTTGTCCTTTGTCTCAAAGGTGATAAGGAGGCGTAGAATAACCCCTTCAACACGATCCAACGGGGCGAAACCAATGCTTCGTCTGAAGCTCCTAACAAGTCAAGCCGATTGAGCTGAGCTTTACTTCGTTTTCTAGCGCCAATAAAGAGAGCTTTTAACCTTTAAATTTTTCCCTCGTCAGGAATGGTGACGGCCATGGACGAAGCTGTGGGCAGGGTGATTGCAGCTCTCAAGGAAACGGGACACTACGACAATTCTGTCATCGTCTTTACGACCGATGTAAGGGCACCATTGACTGGCACGGCAAAGTAGCGTTAACCCTTTATTTGGCGAGTGAGGAGTGACCATACATGATAACTTTCATCATGGTATTCTTACGAGAGCGTTTTTTCAGCCACCCGGTAGAGGGTAAAGTAACTTGATGAGAGCGTTGGTTTCGCTACTTGCAACCGAGTTTTAGGCTAAAATTTGGAATTGACTACGCTTGAGACCGCCGAAAACTGTATCATGCCCTGTAAAGTTGAATTTTCAACCGTTTTAAGCCATGGCCTACTTAAACACACGGCGGATATCCTACAGTTTGAGGGGAAGAAATTGAAGGCCAAACTTTTTGACTTCTTACTCACATTTTTGTAATAGCTTTTCTTGATCGTGACCGTGCCTTTTGGCTACAATAAAAAGGATCAAACTTCAATGTAATGTATTGGATAACGAAAGCCTTTTTATATATATAACTCATTTTATCCTTGCTATGTCTTCAGAAATTTCATTTACTAAGAAAGCATCACTTATTTGGTTATGTGACATCACTAAAAACATATTTTGGCCATAGTTGACAAATCTTATACAATATTTTCAGTTAAGTCTGAGGAGTCTGTAATTGTATGATTTCCGAAAAGAATATCCCTATCCATGTCTTGTTTCGTAGCCAATAAATGTTTCCATACGCATAACGTAGCTACTAAGACTAAGAATAAATACACACAAAATATCACTTAGAGATAAATCATCAGATGTGATTTAAACGAGTACTGTCATACACAAAACTATAGAGACTGATGAAGATTATACGTTTACTGTGTGTTAGGTAAACGTGATAGAGGAATATTTATGTTTAGTCAATTATTATATATAAATATCGTCTACCCTCACAACACTTTGACATTTATATAGAAATATGTTCTGTCCTTAAATGAACTTAATCTATTTAATTCCACAATAACTATATCATTAAAAATTGATCGCCCACACTCCCCTTTGATATAGAAAAGAAAATTAAATCATAGCCCTATTATTGGCTTCTATTGTTGACACAGTCTGTTGGTTGGTATATCAGTTTCATGTCACTGCTTGATTGATTTTTTGAAGAAGCTAGTGGTGTTACCAACAGAATACATTTTACTTTTCCCTTTTTAGTCTCTTGAAGGTCGTCACTCTATCCTTAGTAACAGTCTCCGTGGAGCGCTTCCTTTGATTATTGTAGAAGATATTTGTTATAATTCTATTGATTACATGGCAAATTTTAGTCTCGTGGCTTTCACGAATCAAGTTCTCTGTAGGCACGAATTTTTCTACTATCGTTCCCCAGCTTCTCTCGCAGCCAAAGCAGAGGTCCTAATCAGATCTGATGTGGCGTCTAATAAGGCAAATCCTCGTGAGACATAATCATTCGATGAGTCTGAGGCTTTCTCGAGGCCACCACGTGCTAACAAACTGACGTAGCTACCAGTCATTGCACATGGATCGTCTAAATTTTCTGCCCATTAATGGTGATGCACAAAATTTTATTACTATCGCCATACAGTGAGAGAAGTTTCTTATAGGCTGACACTTTAGAAGAATGGTCGTCGCACACAACTCGCCTCACACGAAATCCATTTTCTTTCTGGATTTATATACAGTTAATCAGCTCGTCCTTCTGCCATTCTCCGCTAATTCTAATTTCTGGTAAAGATCTAACAACATATGGTAAAGATCTAACAACATATGGTACAGATCTGACAACATATGGTGCATTGTTTTTCAGTCTTACAATCATAAAGCACATCATACCCTTGTAAAGGATGCCATTTTCGTCTGCTCCCCAATGTCTCTCCCGAGGCATATTCCTCACACTTTTGAACATATACAATATTTCATCAAATATTGAAATAACATCTCAACAATATTACCATTAGATTTGAGCAATTGAACTGATTTAATTGGGTCTATCTCTCCTTTGGTGATTTCCTTGAGTAAACTAATGGAAAGTTATTCTAAACTGTTCCAATACTGTAGTAATTTTTAGGCAGGCAAAGATGAGTATCACATCTGCAAATAATATCGCAATAAATTTGCCCAATATACGGGACTCTTCCGAAATTTCAGATGCTGTAACTCTTCCAAAATAGATTCATGGCTCTCTGCTTCTTGCTTCATATTGGAAAAAATCTGAAGCATGGGACGATTTGTAAGTTTTGATTTCGTGTGTTTCTAAACCAAAGAGGTTGAGGAAGTGGCGATTCTTTATGGAATAATTGGGCATGAAGGTTAGCATGCATCAGTTACTTGAGGAACAGAGAGTCGATCATTCTCTACTCTGTAAAAATAAGACATGATCTTCATATTTTGCGAGAATAGACCCCTTTTCACAGTAGCTTTAGCAGAGATTCGTCACTTTCAGAGAAGGATTGAATGGAATGTTTGTTTTTGATTTGCTACAGTTGATGTTTTTGAAATATTCTCTCAGTAGGAGTCACTCACTAGGAGATTTGCGCGGTGTACACACTCTGGGAGGTTGTAATGACAACGGGAAGTTTTTCACAGTTACAGTTGGAATTATAGGAAATGGATTCAAGCTGTTTCTCAATCTGATTCTTTTTGCACTTTTCTGCAAATATTTGTTCTCGAAATGCTTTTCACACACAGTGATATTTCTTAATGATGCGATATCCTTTCGGCTGAGATATTTGATCCACGTGGCTCCCAGCTCACCTGGAGGGAGTTTGAATACGGCCGCACTGCCATGTCCTTCCAAATTTATCATACAACCAAGAGCACTACACCTGTTCACCATATTGGTTTTCACCTGTAAAAATTAACCCTTCTCTGTTTTACCATTCTTATCGTTGTTTCTCAAACACCATTAATTCGAACTGAAATTAGAGCACTCTTAGAGCGCATATCTCCGCCAAGCGAGGCAACGGTATAGAAAAATTCAAACTTACTCTGAAACCATAATTTTCTTTGTATAAACTTCAAAATCCAATCATTTGTTCATTTGTGCCTTTTGATAGTAATCACTGCTTGTGCAATTTTCTTGAAGATCCGTTCATAACATTTTGAGTTATACTGCTAACAAACGTTATAACAAACATGAGTCTAACATACAAACAAACAAACAAACAAACCGACCTGCACCAATACTTAATCTTTTATATTTTTTAACATTACTAACAATCCCTGGAAATTTCATAAAGAACCATCAATGATTTTTTGAGTTATTGTGCTAACAAGCATAAAATTAAAAACAGTGACAAACTAACGAACAAACAAACGGATCATTAACAAAATTTGGTCATTTACTCTTCGTTATATACCTAACAACTCATGGTTATTTCATAAAAATCCATTCATAACTTCTTGAGTTATGGCACTGAGAAAAATGAGGCAGACAAACAAACAAACAAACTGATGAACAAATCTTTACCAAAAGTTGAATATCTGTTCCTCCTAACATACCTAACCATCAAAATAAATTTCGTCCAAATCGGTTCTCAATTTTTTGAGTTATCTTGCTGACAGACAGACATAGAGACAGACAGCAACGAGACAGACAAACAAACAAACAGACAAACACGACGAAAACATAACCTCCTCTGCGGAGGTCAAGGAGCTTCTATAGAGAAGGAGGGAGCCAGTAGCCTAGCCCGTTGAAGCTCAAGAGTCTCTTATGGCTGTCAGCCAGTTTTCCCATGAACCAATCGCATGTCAGTAAAGAGTCTCTTATGGCTGCAGCCAGTCACTTANAAAGTCAGTGCTCCCCCGTCTTTTCCACCAATGAGCGTCTCACAGCCATAAGAGATCTGGTTGACTCGCTGGCAAGTCTGTAACTGGGCCACAAAGCTCCCTCCTTCTCTATTGAAGCTCCTTGGCGGAGGTAACAATTTTGCTGTTTGCGATTCCTTTTATAAGAGGATGAACTCGATCGTATCACTGATACGAGCACGATCAAGAAAGACTACTACTAAAATGTGATAAGAAGTCAAAAAGTTTGGCGTTCTATTGTTTCCCCTTAAACTGCAGGATATCCAGCCGTATGTTTAAGTAGGCCATGCATGTTGCCATATCAAATGTTAGCAATTTTACCCTGCGAGTACTCAAATCAGTTATTGCGTTCTGTGATTTGCTTTAAAAATATTCGTAGCACATTAGAAAATTTTAGATTAGATTAGAAATCGCATAACTTCACTGCGCGGATAAAGAGTTCAATCCGTATGTGAATACAAAACAAACAGAACGGAGGGCCGACAGTAGCAGGCTCCAACAACTGGCCGCTGAGGGGCAACAAGACGACGCTGTGGGAGGGCGGCACCCGCGGGTCTGCGTTCATCCACTCACCCATGCTGGCCAACCCGGGCACCGTCTCCAACAGGTGCGTCCCCACCGACCCTACTTATGTGGCCATGGAAATAGATTATCATCTAACATACTTTCTGGCGTTATGGTGTAAAGCATTATGAACAGGAAGCGGAGTGTAACGGGAAGAGTGACATAGAGTAAAATATTAGTTAGCCGTGACCACAACTCGGCGTATGACGTCACATCGACTGGTCGGTGTATTTGAGTGCGGGACGCCAGGCCGTCTTTGGTCGAGCTCTTAATCCTAACCAAAAATATAAGTAATGTTATACCTATTCTTAACGCAATGGTAGCCATATAAAAAGTTATTGCTCAAACTTCGTGTACTCGACGATACCTTTGGTACCGTGCTGTGTTTATGGGTGAAGTTCAACTAGCTGGCCAGTCAGGAGAGGGGAGGTTGAATGGATTAAGATGAAAACGAAAAACCGGCGATATGTAAAAAAAAGAAATGTTTGTGAAGAGTAGTGTGAAGTGAACTGAATTAAGTGCAAGTAAGACTTCAGTTCAAAGAAAAACCTATATTAGGTAGCCATGCATGCCCAAGTATTGCCTTTGTTGCCGTAAAAACCATTGCAATATTCTATTGATACTTGTGCTTCCCTATCAGAAATTATCGTTGGAAACAACTATGATTATGGTCGAGCTTGGTTGCAAATCGTTCGTAATCACCGGCATTTATTGGGTGGTTTCCAACTTTTGTGGTTGGGCTAATTCCAAGGTTTCCAACCATAATTAAGGAAGGAAAGTAGTCCTTAATCAAAGATGTTTTTCAACCATGTTTCCATACTTACCCAACCTTCTGCCACCCATAT
>LQNS02278174.1:14321029-14342723 GCA_001587735.2 Parhyale hawaiensis
GTAAGTTAGCATACACATCTACCTTGCTGCTATTAACGATGCTCTGTAATAATTTCCATGTATTTCAGCTGTTGCAAGTGTATTTATGACTTCCCAAACACTGTTTTGTCCTCAGGTGGCATTTGGGCTTCTGCAAGTTGGAATACACTCCTACCTACCGGGGCTTTGACACTTTCTATGGCTACTACACTGGGTCGGAGGATTATTACACGCATGTCCGCAACTATAGTTATTCTACTGACACGACTTTAGGTACAGTATCAGTATCAAGCTGCAAAAGGTCTTTCATAAAGAGTTAGTAGTAATGAAGACGGTATTGCTACGAAATATGATAGTCAAGTCAATTAGTCATAGTCAATTAGTCATAGTCAATTAGCCATAACAAATCATAAAAGATATCACGACAAGAGTTTCTAACTCTGCCATGTAAATTACGATTGATAACGACCATGCCGCTGGTATTACTAATAACTGAAACTGTATTATATACACATAGAAATCGTTTTACCAGTAAGTTAAAAAGGCCAATGTAACAAGAGTCTGATTACATTTACCTTTCCAGAGGTCTACATTACACTTAGCGTAACAGAGATTTCTCTGTGTGTAGGAAGTAATAGGTACATGACCACCCCAGTTAATTTATGTAGTTTCAAGTAACATAGAATTCGATAAACATAGCCTCGATTTAAATACAGAGACCTCTATAAAGATATAAATATGCACCGTTCCTCAATTAACATAGTATTTATAAGACATAGAAAATTGTTCAGTAACTAATTATAGGTATTCGATTAACATAGCACCAAATCTCCTACTTTAATCGAGAGCTTCCTGTATTTATGCCAGCGTTAAAACTCTTTATACCCTCGTTTCTCTCTTACTTTCCGCCAAAATATCACAACAAGCCTTTCCGTTTCATCAAACTAAATTTGGATGATAGAAAATTTTGTGTTCTCTCATGAAAATCAAGTAACTCTTCACATTTCATCCGCAGGGTGTCCATATTTTTGATATTCCTTAGTGTTGTGTAGCTTATGAGCCTGTGTTGTCATCCATGGACGTTGCGCCTATACCAACACTTGCCAATTATCGTCCGTTCGCAGACTCAACTGTCCAAAAGGCCTCAGGTTATGACTTCCGCAGCAACACTTCTGTGAATCGGACAGCCAGCGGCAACTACTCAGCTGTGAGTCTAATAAATCTTGCGTGGAAATAGTTAAGTGAAATATCAAATTTAGCATTTGTTTATGCATCTGAGGTTCGAAATAAATATTCAGCGCATTACATTATGACGTATTCAGCAATATTCGCTCGAAGACCATAAGCCCCAAGAAACCATTTAGCCGGGAAATTTTAGTGGCATTGTAGCGGGAAACCATCGCCACACCTTACCTAGTTAGCTGAACAAATTACAACAAATGTCCCAGGTCGGCTACATATCGTCGGCTACATGAACGTATAGTCTAAAATGTCTAGTTAAAGAGTTACAAGGACGTGAAGTTGGACAGTTATTGAAAAAATTGTGGCAGGAAAATGAAATACTTGAAAGTGACAAGGGTTTAAATTAATTTTGATCGGATATTCTGAGTGCTCCTCGACATCAGTGATAAAGATTAGTTTGTTTACTTTTAGTTCTTCTGCGGCTGCAACTGTATCATCGGCAATGGAGGGATATCCAATGCTGAATTAGCGGATATGCACCGAGCGTATGGTGCAGCAAATGGAAATTCTAGGGAGTCTGTTTGAAAATTTACTGGAAATGCGTCCCGACAGACACGTTCCAGCGCGTCAAACATGCACACTTCAGCGCCTTGGAAGCGACTCCGCAAGACAGTGTACGAATTTTTTTTAATAACTGTCCAACTTTAGGTCCTTGTAACTCTTCAACTAAACGTTTTAGACCATACCTTCATAGAATAAAAAATGTTCATTTCGACGATCGCTACCTTATGATAAAGTTTGGGAACAAAAGCGTCGGACACTCTGTATATACTAGAATCTTCAAAACTTTATCACCTCTCATATTTCGCTCGCGGGTGATAATAAAGTCTATGAAAAAATATACTTATAATAACCGTAAGCAACCTTACACTGGACGACAACTGTTGTGTATATATCAGCTCAAGTATTTATTTATCTCTCTGTATTCAGTCACGCTCTGACTGCATTCACGACAATCAGAAAGTTGCTGTAGCCGAACCAATAGGCCCATTGGCAAGCTGTGGTCATCTCCAAGCTATTACCGTTACGCTAATGCTACGCAGTTCATTGACCAAATTTATAAACCTGTCCATCGGCATCATTGATGCTGGTGATGCGCATAGAGCATAGGTACTATTGTACCTTGTGAATAGTTTAAAGGAAAAGTTCTATCCAGATATGTCCAAAATATGTAGAGAAGGTAATATATAGAGTAGGTCCAATAATATCAGGCTGCGTCTAATGATTTCTCCAGTGACTGTACGCAATCGGACCATTTTCGAGGCCCAGACCCAGGCCTGTACTTTTGGAGGCCTTGGCGAAAAATGATTTTATGCATTTGCACGCAAAAGAGCCTAAATATTATTAAGAGACAATAAATGCCTTTGAAATTGTTTTGTGCATTCAAGATTTAGTAAACTTAATATGTCCTCAGGATAAGGTCATTTAAGTAGTTTAGGGATGAAATTCTATTTAGTGTTGAGCGGGCGTTTTGTGCATCCCGGCCCAGAAATCGGAGCCTCGTTTATATGGGCACAGGACAATTTTAGTACATGAAGTCGTAAATAGAGCAGGTTACAATTAGTATAATCATGTCTGCAAGCATGATGAAGGACTTGCTGTCACTGCATTTTTTGTCATAATTTGTGGTAGTATACATACTACAGTAGTAGTGCCTAATACTGTAGTAGCATTCCTAATCTTACAGACTATCATCACACAAACAAAGGTATATAAATACTTGAGCAGGAAATTTAGATTTTCATCATTTAGTATTATGTGAAGAGCGGGGTAAATAACCGGCGACCGATCTCTGGGATTTTGTTTTTTGCAATGATCATGAACTCTGTCCACCTCCCTGCATTCCAGTTCCTGTTTTCGGACTACGTCACGTCCCTCCTCCATTCCCGGGATGAGCAAAAGCCACTGTTCCTGTACCTGCCGTTCCAGAGCGTTCACGCGCCGCTCCAGGTGCCCAAGAACTATTCTGATCTCTACAAGCACATCCACGACGTCAACAGAAGAACCTATTTAGGTACCACTCAATGCAAAATATCGTATTTACCATATTCTGAATGCTTTGTAGTCGATCATTCAATCTTGAAAACCGCTGGCTTGGAATTGATGAATTCGCATCGTAACGCGAGTGCTGTTTCTTTCAAGCCGAGTTCACGCGTCATTCATATCAACACGTTCAATCAGGTGAACGAACACGATCTATGCGTTAACCTTTTTTTTTTTGTCGTATTCTACACGGACAAGCGTACCCTTCATTCAAATGAATGACGCCACGCGTTTATTTAGAGCACTGTTTCCGAACATTTTTGTTTATATTTTGCTCCTCTCTGAAGTTGCATTCGTATCCCATAATCTTTAAGCTTCAGGTTAAATAGAGCAGCCTATTTCTAGAATATTTACTGCCTAATAAACCGTAGAAATAAAATCAACGCACAGCTATTTGCTGGCTTGGCAAAATGAACATAGTATCCCTGCTCCTACAACATTTTCGGGTTTTTAATATTAAACGGGATTACAGTGATTCTGATCATAAAGGTTACGACGAAAAAGTATTTTTGTCGACTTGTTCATTATTTGTGAAAGTATCGTTCAGCCTCGCACGTTCACCGCAACTATCCACGCGCCGCGGCCGCAAATTTAAGCGAGCGCGTTGAGGTGGATGACGTGCGAACTCGCCCTTGCATGTGACAACTTGAATGACAAGCCTGTAGTATAACTCATTGGTCCCTCTCCGAAGAGTACCTCACCACTCACTTAAAACTTACACGTACCAAATGACCCCACGCTTTAGGCCGTATATCTTCTTTACCCGAACTTCTTTCAGGTCAGACGAATTAGCACCCTTCCTAACTTCGGGTAGGTTAGGTGAGGGCAGGTCTGGTTTTCCTAACCACCTTTTTTTTAATTTCGGCTTCGTCAATTTTGGGCTCTTAGGTGAGTTGCGGTTAGGGCCTCTCACTGCAACATTAGTCTATATTCGATTTGAATGGGAAATATTCTATAATGCCAATATGAAACTGTACAGATGCAGAGTACTTGAGCTTCTTTACTATTCCTCATCACATTTAGTGAACGAACTTGGATCAAATTCCTGAGCATAATGAAAGTTATGGAACATTTTAAAGTTTAATTGTCTACGGCAAACATTTTTAGTGTTCTTAACTTCTTACACGGATGTACTCAGTGTGGCAACGGTGAAATCCTTGTAAGGTGTCAAGAAAAGGCACTGCAAAGTCCAGTTAGGTCAAGCTCACTAGATTTTTCACTTCTCTGGAACTCTAGACCGGGGTGCTGGCATCACAACCTTGAATCGTGTTCTATGGATTTAACCCAATTTCAGTGTCGTTGAGAACACTGAATTTCAATATTCGTCAGTAAAATAGAGTTTTACTTTGTGTCGAACGTAATTGGGCTGAGTAAACTAACGTCTTCTACACGATCCAATGATACGAACCCAACGCTCACGCCTGAAGTTTCAAACAAGTCAAAACCATAAAGCTGAGCCGTACTTCGTAATTCCGAGCCTATCAAGGGAACTTTTAACGTTTCAACTTTTGCCCCTCCAGGAATGGTGACGGCCATGGATGAAGCTGTGGGCAGGGTGATTGCAGCTCTCAAGGAAACGGGACACTACGACAATTCTGTCATCGTCTTCACGACTGACGTAAGGGGAACCATTGACTGGCATAACAAAGTAGCATTAACCCTTTGCAGGGCAAGTAACCTTGCATGATTACTTTCATAGCGCTATTTCTAAGAAAGCGGTTTTCGGACGCCCCATAAAAAGTTCAGGAGGATTGGATTGACCGGAGGAACGGGAGCGTTGGTTCGCCGCTTTCAAGCGAGTTTCAGACGTTAATTGCGAATCGACTACTCTTGAGATTGCTGAAAAACCTCAACCATGCTCCGTAAAATGGGGTCTTCGATGGTCTCAAGTGTACTTACCTCCGCCAAGGAGGTTATGTTTTCGTCGTGTTTGTCTGTTTGTTTGTCTCTATGTTTTTCTGTCTGTCTGTCTGTCTGTCTGTCATCAAGGCAACTCAAAAAGTTATGAACCGATTTGGACGAAGCTTATAGGGTTGTTAGGTATGTGTGTTCCTCTAATAGGAACAGATGATTAACTTTTGGTGAAGATCCGTCCATTCGTTTGTTTGTTTGTCTGCCTCATTTTTCTCAATGTCTTAACTAAAAAACTTATAGACGGATTTTAATGAAATTCATATGAGTTGCCAGGAATATAACGAAAAGTAAATGACCAAATTTTGGTAATGTTCCGTTTGTTCGTTCGTTCGTTCGTTTGTCACTGTTTTTAATTTTATGCGTTTTGCACAATAACTCAAAAAGTAATTAATTGATCTTCCTGAAATTTATTGGGGTTGTTAATAATGTTAAAAGACGTCAATGATAAAATTTTGGTGCAGATCGGTTCGCTCGTTTGTATGTTTAACTCATTTTTGTCATAACGTTTGCTAGCAGCATAACTCAAAAAGTTATGAACAGATCTTCAAGAAAATTGCACAAGATGTTATTACTATGATAAGGCTCAAATTATTATATTTTGGAGTTGATACAAAAAATCATGGTTTCAGAGCAAATTTGAATTATTCGTTACTGTTGCCTCGCTTGGCGGAGGTATGCACTCTCAGAGTGCTCCAGTTAGTTTTTGTTATAATACTTGCAGTAGCTATTATTCAAAGTTGCCAGAGCAACGCTTCTATATACAGTAGTTGAAGCCCGGACAAGTCAAGGCTATTGAGCTTAGCATTAAGCAGCTTCACTGTACCAATGGATTAAAGATGAGGATTTGCTTGAAGAATTTGTGATTTTTTTCCGCTTTAGTTATCGCTCTATACTGTGTTTCTATTTTACCCAATAACATTCTCATATTTTGGTAGCTATTCCAGCTTTGGCACTAATGGATGAGTTTATTCACTCTTATATGCATTTAGTTTCACATATTACAACATATATCCACTCATTGTAGTGAAATGTTAAACAAAGTAACGAAGTGCTCATCAAGTAACGAAACGCTCATCAGTTTCTAGGGCTGCTATATAGGTTACGAATGAACAAAGAATTACTGGTTTAGATGCAAAGGCTACAGAATAATATCAGGAGTATCGCTAAGAGACAGACAGTCTTAGGTACCATACAACATGATACAAGGAAACTCATTTACGCCACAGATGGCCATGAAGTTTTCATGACTTCAATAAGGAACCTTAGACTCTATTTGGTGGTTATCATCATATACCTAGTGTATAGTAGTATCTCAATTACAGGCACATGTAGCCCTGGTCTAAATGCGATAAAAAAAAGTTCGACTGAGAAAATTTTTCTTGTTATGAATTTTAATATCCTGTCTGCAGGACGACAGTGTTCAAGCCTAAGGAAATGAAAGTTGGAATTTCTATGCTGACTGTTATAATGGTTTTACGAGTAGTATACTGTATTTCTCTTTTTCTTTTCTACCTAGTAATTGGGGTTTCATTTCATCACCATTGCCAGAAAGATTCAGTGAACGTATATTTACCTGATTACAGAGTGCATCCGTATACAACTGTATCTTGTTGCCATAGCAAATGGTAAAATTTAGCTTGCGAGTACTCAAATTGGTTATCGCATTCTGTGATTTGCTTTAAACATGTTCCTAGGGTGTTGAAAAATCGCATAACGTACTTGTGCGTGTGAAGAGTACAATCTGTATGTGAACACAACTCATTCAGAACGGAGGGCCGACAATAACAGGATCCAACAACTGGCCGCTGAGGGGCAACAAGACGACGCTGTGGGAGGGCGGCACCCGCGGGTCTGCGTTCATTCACTCACCCAAGCTGGCCAACCCGGGCACTGTCTCCAACAGGTGCGTCTCCACCGACCCTACCTTCTGTGGCTGAGGAAATAGATTATTATGTAACATACTTCCTGGCAATATGGTGCAGGGATATTATTATAAGCAAGAAGCCGAGTGAAACGGGAGGACTGAAATAAAACTAAGCCGTGACCTCATGTTGGCGAATATATGCCTTCACATTGATCAGTCGGTGTATTTGCGTACGGGACTTCAGGCCGTCGTTGGTTTAGCTCTTGATCCTAACCGAAATCTACATCAAAGTGATAATCTCGACGTATTGCAAAAACTATCCCGTACTTGATGATAACCATTTTACCGCGTACTTTGTGTGTAGGTCTAGCTGAAGCTCAAGCAGCTGGTCAGTCAGAGGAGGGAGAGAGTGAATGAATCAAATGGCGAAATAAGGCAACACGTAACGAATAAGTTTTGTGAAGAGTTGCGGGAGCGGAACATGAAGTTTAAGTAAGGCTTCACGTAAAAGTAAAATTGAAATCAGCTCTCCATACCTGCTCGAATTTTGCCTCTGTTGCTGTGAAATTCTCCACCTGCCTCCACCGCAATCATTTTTATTGCTTCATTAGTATATCTTTCTTCATTTGTTTATGTGTATAAGGCTTAAAAGTTTGCAACTGGCAAGTTTTGGAAATAATTTATAAAAATAAAAAAATTCTCATAGGCTATTCAGCTGCACCGCTGGTCGATACGTTGTCCCTGATGACGTCACTTTTCGATATTGGTTTTACGTGAGCTCTCCCGTTACGCTGTTTGCTTCCTAATTATAAGGGTTCCGTGCTTGACTGTCATATAATCATTTCTTGAACTTCGAACTCATCTGTGGACAACATAAACGGCATTAAAAAATTAAAAATAAAGGGACAGAGACTAAGAAACGGAGGATTCTCAAATTGCATATCAGCTGTACTAACTCTGTAGCTGTTATTGGCAGCGTTACTTTTTGTTGCTTTTAACAGCGCCTAAGGCTGTTTTTCATGTGACTTTTGGCTTTCAGCGCTGAGAAATTGGTGAAAAAAATCGTTCTGCCGAATTTCCCGATTCCAGACGAGTTTGCAAAAAGTGGACATGGACTTTTAATGCTGTTGAAAACAGGCGTAGACTTGATATCAATAAACAAAGCTTATCAACACAAGGCTCTGATAGTGCAAAAAAAAAAAAAACAAGCCTCATATGCCTCTTAGCTAGCACCGCAATTCGAATAAATAACTGCAGGATAACAGCAGTGAATTAAAAACAAAGGAATGGGGAATTAGAAACGGACGATTTTCAAACGACAGTTGGTTTGTTTCATGTTGACCTTTAGGAATATCTCCCAGTTTTCCCTATATCGTCCTTTGAAAGATTCCATTCATTTCCTCCTTATGAAATTTTTATGGTTCTATGTATGTTCAAGTTCTGCAATATTTTAATTCGACAAAAAATTCCAAATATTTCAGCTCTGTTTGTTATAGAGTAAAATCACACAGTGTTCTCGAATGTCGTCCAGCGCTGAACGTGAAGCGAGCTCGACCAGGAAAATGTCCCTGTGATCAGTTTCTCCGTTTATTTTCCTCGTCGTCAGCAAGAGACAGCTCTCTTGGTGGGGTCCGGATGAAAAACAGAGACGTGCTAAGTATGAACCATTGGGCTCTTAACAACAGAGTGCTAAAGTGTCTTTTAGGGACAAAACATGCAAGATTGAATTTTTGTTATTCAATTGGTGCCTGCTTGCCCTATCTTTGGGATAAACAGTATTTTTTTTTTCTGAGTAAGGACTACCTTAAGGGTAAGTTTATGATTTGAGTCCGGAGGCTATAAATTTAGACGTTATTTAATCCTCCTGGAAAGTGTTGTTCCTTAATCAGCACGCTTTCCCGTGCAATGACGCACTACCTTTGGTGTTCTCGTGCAGCACAGAAACTGTAGGTTTCGTATAACACAAGTACGGTACGCCACAGCGGATGATCCCTGTTGATGCACAGGAAAACATGGTTGTTTTGGAGCAACATTTTCCTCTATGCAGTCTCTGCTACGACTCCTTGGCTTGGGATACGTAAAGTGGCTCGCTCACACGTCTGACCAGATAATGCTTATGCAGATAGTTCTGTTTTATGGCTAATTTATCAAGTACATAAAGTAACAATTTCTAATCAATTTACTGTCAGCCAAGGAGGATAAATTCTTGGGTATATCTTGCAATGTTTATATTGCCAGGTTTCTGCTCGAGGCGGACTGGTATCCTATTAGCCTGATAGTGTACCCTAATTTTGTGGTCTGATCAAAGACATGAGCGGGACCCTTTATAAAATCCATCTATAGATTGACATAATGTCAGCTTGATCGCTCGCCTAAATAGGAAATCCACGTGCATTGGTTCGTGTAGCAAGCAGATACTTGCTAGGCCATTGCAGAATACACGGCTGTGGTCGATCACAAATTTTCAGAACTATGGCGTCAGAGACGGAATGTTTTATGACAACTACGACCTACCGACAGTTTCCAGTTCTGGTTGGGTAGGTATCTCCGTAACGAAGTGTGAACGTCAGAAATGCTGACACAGCAGGATAATCCAATAATCCACGTGACTAGTTGGTACACTGCCAGGTAATCGCCTACATTTGCAGGTTGATCCACGTGACAGACTGGTACCCTACCTTAGTTCACCTGGCAGGAGGCACTCCCCCATCAGGTATTGATGGAGTCAACCAGTGGAAGGTGCTCAACAACGCTTCGGTACCTGACGCCCGTGACTACTTCGTGTACGACATCGATGAGAAAAATGGCATGAGCGCAGCAGTAAGGTGAGCTAAAAATAAATAAAAACGCTAAATATTGTCATGTGCTCTCAAAATTTATTGTTTCTGTTCAACTCATTACATTCAGTTTGAGAGCGTCTTTTATATGATGCTCGCCTTCTCCTAGAAAATTATATGGCAGTCTTAACACACTAATACTTCATACCACTGAACAAAGGGCCAAGTATTGCAAAGCAGTACATGAGAACAGATATATATATATATATTGGGAGGGGGAGGTGAGCGCAATCCATATCAATCGCACTGTTCTTTTCTTTAATACGTATTTCCAATATATTTAATGCTACAGCTGTTATTCCTAATCTTACCAGGTTGTGTTGTTTTGCTACAAGGGTTCTTTGTCCTACTGTATTCCTGGGGAACAACTTCACAGCGAGATAGCGTAGTCTGGTACTGATGGGTTTAAACTATATCAGCGATACCATAACCAGGATAGTCCCCGAGATGACACCAGGATTAATCTTTATTGACAAAGAGGAATGATCCTTCTAAAGCTTTTTTTTGACGGGGGGGGGGGGAGTGGGCGGGCACCTTCGTGCCTTCCTCACGTCTTGATCCACCGCTGCAGTGACAGAATATGAATAATTGAATATCATGTTTAAATAGAGGCTCAAATTTTTATCACATTATAGAGCACCTCGTGAAGACCCAGTCAAACACAGTGTCATCAAAAGATCTTGAATAAAATCAGTGGTAGGCCAAAATAAACGCACATCTTTTGTTGAATCTCACAAGTTGAGAAGATCATGCAAAAAATAATAATTACTAATTTTCTACTCCATATTCTCTGTGTTTCAGATGGGGGAGCTACAAGCTGATCGTAGGGAATCCCGGTCCTTCGTCGTGGACACCACCGCCTCATCTCCAGAGGTACCGGCCAGACTCTTCAACGGCTGCAGCAGATGGTCAGTCATCATCGGAAGACCGTGAGAAGTCTCCAGCGATCAAGGTGAAAATGTCCTGGGTCTGGGAAGATGAATCCAGTAATTCTGTGTTCAGTCCAAGAACCCAATNCTGGACCAGAAGAGCGTTGAATTTATCGAGATGGCTACTAAGCATTTTGAGGAGCACCATATCAATATCGAAGACATTCTGTCCTCATCCAGGACGGGAAGCCGTTTGACGCATCCAGAAGCTCTCAACTCATATCCTGACCTTTATACCATCAGTGATGAAGAAGAAGCCAGGAAGCGCAAGTCCGATTATCGAGAAAGGAAGAGGCAGTACCGACTGGCCACTGGAACTTTGCTCAAGCTGTCGGACTTTGATACTGTGGATGACCTGATTAATGCAAACATCCCCATTCAGCTGTACGATGTCCAAGGTAAGTGTTATGAGAGTCCTAAAATTTTTATATCTATTTTGTAACGCATTCTAAGGCAATGGTTTTCAACTAGGTATAGGATACCGAAAAATATACTACAATAAACTTAAATATTACGGGGGTGAAACTTAGAGGTTAATTTTAGAAGATTCTTCATATTTTTGTGCATTCATTGCAGAATTTTTTTTTTAAAAAGCGTGATATGCAAATACGTGTCTGTAATAAAAACTATACAACTATACTGGAATGGTTCAATGCAGGATTATAAATTAATTTATCTAGGTAAACACCTATTTTGGGAGCCGGAGGGTTTATCTAGGCATTNTGCATTCATTGCAGAATTTTTTTTAAAAAGCGTGATATGCAAATACGTGTCTGTAATAAAAACTATACAACTATACTGGAATGGTTCAATGCAGGATTATAAATTAATTTATCTAGGTAAACACCTATTTTGGGAGCCGCAGGGTTTATCTAGGCATTTCCCAAGGGGCACAGGTACGCCAAGGCACCAGTCTTTTGAGTGGTATGGAGCACAGTGAGGTGCATCTTTCATACTGCTGATTATAACTAACAAGACGGAAACCACTGTTCTGTAGGGTATGATTCTTAGTACAGTTCATATATGATATAATACTTATCATTGCTGACAAGACATGAAGACGCGACTTGATGAAAATCAGGACCCTTCTAGTTCATTTAATTCATGGAAAAGCTGCATTGTAGCTTGGTTCAGTTTCATTGTTTTAATTATTACATCTTTAATTAATGCATCTCCACTTTATTTCCTATAGATGACCGACATAGCGCAGAGATCTAAAAGATGTGATTTAATTCAGCGCGATGGTATAAGTTAGTTTTCTAATCTAGAGGATTTATTATTTTATTGCCTTTTTGTGGGGTTGGCAGGCTCCTTTAATTTATAATTTATCTAAAATTTATCGTTTACAGATGACCCCACAGAGCGCGTTGACCTAGCGAAAATGCGGCCTCACGTAGTTCATCTCATGTTGGCAAGGCTGCACAGAGAGCTGTCCCGATACACCCCGCCGGATATTCCTCCAGTTGACGTCAGGGCTGATCCCAAATTCTTCCATGGAGCCTGGTCGCCGGGATGGTGTTAGGCTCTACCTTCTTACATTACATACTGTTCCCATGCACATTGATCCAGTTTGCATGGGTTTCAGTCCTCTTCCGACATTATACTATGTTTTCTCTTTCACTTTTGAATTGCCCTTTGTAACTACAAGGAAGCATCAACTACTTGCTAACTCATTGAATTGCGCGTCAATACAGAAGTTTCAAGCTATCTTTTCCCGATGGAGGTCGCCTACAACAGTCCGTTTCTCTTACATTTAATCGAGGATTATGGGTCGTGTGTGATCTCCCTTTGCTTCTTAACCACAACAGCAGCATGCCATGCGTGCCTGACTCATGTGCTCGAGATGCCGAGTTCAAGCGACGAGCCTGTCACGGGATCTTTGTCGCGTCCGGCGCGCTGAGTCGGCAATTGTTTGGTATGCGGAAGCTGGGTGGGGCACCTGGCTGACCAAGAATGGGAGGGTGGAGGGGGGGCTCGAGTCGTTGAACCTTCCGTTTCGGCGCCATAGTTCTTAGCGACCCGTGGTCGGCTGCGGCTCTACTAACTCCTCTGGGGCCAGTTGGCCTATATCTGCAGCACGAACCAGTGCATGTGGGTTTCCCAGGGGAGGGTACAGTCAAAGTCGACTTTACTTTTACCTTTACCTTCTGCTGGCCTTACATTTCGGGTGTTTCAAAATTAGAAGTGCAAATATAATGAAAAGTAGAAAAACGGAAAATAAAGCGATTTTCAAGAGCGACAAAAATTTCAAAAACTCCTCAGTTCTCGAGAAATGACGACCTGAAATACTTAATGGGGAAGTACCCCCAATTTTTCTTTGTTAATTTATGTGCTGATTTCAACGAAACTTGGCATAGATATGAAGAATTGAAAATAAATTTCTGTTTGACTCGTGTCCCATAGAAAACGAGATATTAAAAAAACACCAAAGGGGGCTGGGGAAAACCTATCTAGTTACAGTTTTTGAGCTATAGAGATGATGTTGGTCTCAAAATAAGCGGAATTTAATTTTCTACAAATAGGGGCTTGGGTTTTACGATCATTGATTTAGGAGACGAGTAACAGCGAACTTTTGAGGAAAAAATAGGAATAAAAATCATTTTTTTTAGTTTGAGAATTTTCTCAAATTTTTTTCGACGATCATAAAACCCAAGGGCCTATTTGTGGAGAATCTTATTCTGCTTATTTTGAGACCAAAATAATCTCTGTCGCAGTCACCCTAGCTTTCGCTAACCTATTATTGGACGGCTGAAACCCAATTTTGCGAATGATAAGCATTAGGAAGTAATTTCCTATGGGCACTTGCCTGGTAAAATGTCAACTGATGCGGTAGTTGCTAAAAGGAAGAAACCAACACTCAGTGGCGGTTCGTAGAAACCAAAATGGGAGTGGTGCATATTTGCATACCAAGGTATTACTAGTTCCTTACTGAACTAGAGGATGGTTACCTACATTACTAGCATCGGTAGCTATCAAGCTGGTGCAAAAGTAATGCCCGATTTCTAGTATCAATTTTTCAGAACGAATTTATAAGTTTTTAACCTCTTCTTCTAGTTATAAAGTAACTCCGTGTTTAATTTGTATCACAGTCTTTGAAGCTATCTAACGTTTGCTAATAATTTTGAAGAGCTTTACCCCATATTTATCCCACCTAACGATGACGTATTTATAAGAGAAGGTTTACTCAACGAATTTCATGAAGGTGTTGATGTAATTCTGATATAGTGAATGGAAAAACTTGCAGGAGGTGCTTTTCTCGCTTCAGAAGTAGTGAATGAGTTATCTTTAAAAGAAAAGTAAAAATATAAAAAAAAACATGATTCTGCATTGGTGAAAACTTTTGTGTTAGAGAACCTTGCCAAAACTACTAAAGAAATAGCAGAACACCTAAATATAGGCTTATGTAGCCCATTCCACCGTGGTACGCCAACTAAAACATATTTTTTGCACCAACCTGATATTTTCCGGTTCCTGTTAATATTGGAAACCATTCACTAGCTTATGAAAGCATTAAAAATATCCTGGTATAAAGGTAGAAAACAACACCAGTTTACTAACCCCAAGCCGTTGCTGCGATTACACTATACCTGAAGCTGGTTCTTCACACAAGCAGTCATAATCTAATACTAAGAATAACCGTCGTGCGTTTATAAATGTATATATATATTTATATGTTCGATGTCAGGCTCTTAACTCTAAACAATCTCTTCCATCGTGATGTGTACTCTCTGCTGATATTTACTTCATCCAAACTTCAGCTGATAGATACTATTATTTTGTTAATTATCGAGGCAACTGGTAAGATATTCTTGAGCTGTCAGCACGCACGTAAATGCCGCGATGATTTCTTGGCAGCAAATTATTTTCTCCATTTTGGGTTCTTCTTTTAACAGAACAAGATTTTCCGAGTCCGAGCTATATGCCACCCTCGAGTATCTTGGATTCAAAGCTAAAGCTCCGTATTTATTAGAAGCAATATCAATTGTGGGCAAAAAACATTGCTAATCGTTAGTAACAATGAATGGAGTTTTTGCTCTTCCAGCTTCTCTTGCCGTTCCCGTGGAGTCTGATAGTCATTACCATTTCTCTACATCGAAATTATATTTTATTTTGGTTTACGATGTACACATTTAGTAGAAAATCAGCGAAGCGTAGAGGAACCAATTTTTCCCGGTGCAGTAGACGCAACAATTATTTATTCCAAATTCTTTTACGCAGCCGAAATGGAATTCAGTGATGTTTCAGTGTTTACTAATATAGATCTTTGCATGTCATCTTAGGAAGGGAAGGAGTGAGCTGAAGACGAACTGAAGTGTACTGCTCAGTAGAAAGCACGCATCTCTTACGATAATTTGAGTTGGCCGCCGTAGCGTTTTCCTCTACATGTATTTTAGTTAGGAAAGTACAATCAATGAAGAAGTGTCACAACAAACTTCTTGTGATAAGGAAGAAGCAAGCAGAGAACAGAAAATTCCGCACCGGCCTATATTAAGCAAATACATATATTATTGCATGAATTTTTTCACGCACGGGTGCACTAGTTTTTAAATAAATTGTGTCTCTATATTCGTTTACTGGAAAATCGTGAAAAACTCTACCGGTGTGTGACTTCATCTCTGATTGATAAAAAGATATCACATTAAAATACGTTATTTTCAGTTGTGCAGTTTGGTTTGAAAATATATAATTTCTTTGTTACAGACAAATAATATTGAAATAGACCAGCACATTTTTCACGTATAGGCGATACTCCTGAAATAGGAACACACTGAATTGCCTCATTATTTCAATCTTATGGAGAATAATATCAAGTTAACTGTAGGTTGATGCCCCTCCTGAAACAAATCACTTTCCCATGATTATTGCTACTTTATACAAAATGAGACATCCTGCAATGTATAGAGGA
The DNA here is from genome assembly GCA_001587735.2 of Parhyale hawaiensis. Classification (NCBI taxonomy): domain Eukaryota; kingdom Metazoa; phylum Arthropoda; class Malacostraca; order Amphipoda; family Hyalidae; genus Parhyale; species Parhyale hawaiensis. Next base: position 14,336,744 of record LQNS02278174.1, read on the forward strand.
ATCCTTCCGTCGTCGTAGTTGATAGAAACGTACTGGTTAAAAAATATGCAAGCCTATTGTGTATGATACTAGACAAACATAAATGTTATTTTGTTAGTTCCTATCCCAGTTTCAGGATGAAGATTATGTTGGAATATACTTCAATGCAACTGATTATTATTTTATCCTTTGCTACATCGCACATTCGATTTCTACTGCTTCCAAGCGATGTTGATTCTGCATTAAACTCCGTTATACCTGATCTAAGACTCACCAACTACGCAATTTGGCGTTATTCTCAAAAGTTTGGTTTGATAGCCGACAGCGTTGACGACGTGGCACTACTTGAATTTGCCGGCTGCTTGCAGGAAAACCCCCTCGCACGTATGATAGAGCGATGACTTTGGCGAGACACGATATCAAGTCGTGCATCTGCGGGTGAATGGGTGAGGTACTTAACGATCCAAGTCATAAAAGTCAGTCCCTCGGGACCAGTTTTTTGCTGTCGTGGACATGCATTGATTCCTTCCATTTTCATAATTTTAACCATTCTAAGCTCTATCTTTATTTTTTGTTTTCCTGACTTGTTTTTCCCATGCGGTTTGTTCCAGCGTCTGAACACCTTCGTGAATAGATTCCTCTTTTGAATTGACATACCATATGCATTTTCGTCTTTTTCTTGAATAAAGTAGCAAAGCCGGGGAGGCCTGAACTAAACTGATATCATTGATAGAAAAATCAAATTAAGCCTGTGAGGCTCGATTTGGCCGGGACTTCAGACAGGTGCGCTGACTTCGACCCGTTGAGTTAAGTGTCACGGATTACCGCTGCGTCGATTACTCTTGAGATGTAGAAAACCTAATTTCCCTTTCCCTCAAGAGTATGCTCTGGAGTACCCATTTCCAGCCAGAATGTAAATAGATTAGAATAGATAGTTGGCAATTGACTAACTAGAACGCCCATTCCCATAGAGCAGCTGGGACTTACGCTCCCGCCCTCTATGAGCTATCGCCATCAATTCAGAATCATGGAAACTTCTGGGGGAGAAAAGAAGAAGAAGAAGAAAAAAAATAAGTAGGTCAGGCAAGGAGTAGATCGCGCAAGCACAATTATAAGTGCTGCAGATCCGGGGAGCTTGGAGACGTGAAGTTAGTTGTGGCATGAAATATAGATTACAATGGCGCAGAAGCCTTGGCCGTTAGGAGTTTGTTAATCCTGGAGGAGGAGTTCGTAACTGTGGAGGATGTTACTTCCAATATTTGTCGAGATGATTTTTAAATGTATTAATGGACTCTGCATGCACCAGCACCTTCAGAGGGTAGTCTATTCCAAATGTTCAATATTAAGTACGAGAAAAACTGTTGGCGGAGAGTAATTTTTCAATCTCTTGAATGTTTCTTCTAGTTGGCCTTTCTTCCTGAGAGATAAGTCCCACTTCTTGTAGGCGACATTCGAACGGCTGGCTGCGCAGCTGGGGTATAAAATTTTGTTCCTTCGCGTTGGATTCTTTCTGTTTCATCACTATCTTTGTATTACTATAATTCTGTTTCTGGCAGTATGGTATAGTTTGGTGTCATCTGCAAAGTTACTGATTTTACCACATATATTAAGATCAAGATTGTTGATGTAAATTATGACTAGCGAGGGGACGTAGCAGAACGCCGGATGAAACCAGCTTCCAGATGCTCGTTTCACCTTGCAGTTTCACTCGCTGCTGCCAACCAGTAAGCCAAGCACGGATCCAGCGCGAGTAGTCTCCTTGTAGTTCTAGTTTTCATTTATTCTTGTTTTCATTTATCGAATGTGGCCCTCATTCACCCAAGAGCTGTTTCGTGTGCGTTCTCTGCAGAGGATGTTGCAGCTGGCCTAAGTTCATGCTGAGAAGGTTAGTTTGTAGGGTTAGGTCGGCTCTCTATACTTCACCTTCTCCGTGAGTTGGGCCTCCGAATGTTGGCGAGCGACGTATCCCATATGACAGCTACCTGTTCCTGTGTGTAGGCAGCAGTAGGGACCCCTCCCCCGGCACGAGTATGTCTATCTTTCTATTTTTCCCTTTTTTGTGTGTCTAAGCTATTTTTGCGTCTCAGCTCCTGCCGGTAGTAGCGTACTCGGCAGACTTGAGACACTATATCTACCGAATGATTCGGTATTTGGTTCGGAATTATTATTAAAACTTCGCGCCCGGGCCCCAACGGGTAGGAAGCATAACCCAAATGAAGCACTTTGCAAAACCGGGAATCCCGATATGCTGCTTAAAGAAATCGAATAGAAACCATTTACAGCTGACTTAAACGCCTGCAAGCCAACAGGACAGAAATCCGATTCCGGCAATGAGTTCCAAACCATAACAGACCAATGTACGAAGTACCGACCGAACTGGTTAGTACTAATTGGCACCTAACATTCTCCAACGTGAAAGAGTGCGCACCGGCCGCAGCAAGTGTAATTTTCCTAGAGACTTTGAGGGCCTTGACAGAAGAAAATAACCAATGCCTTTCATTATTGTTTACCTCTCGGTGGTGAAGTGACTACGGCTCGGCATCGCACCAACGGAGGCCCGGGTTCGATTCCCCGGACGGCACGCTACGGATTTACACTGCGTGGAGCACTCCAGCATCGAGTAGGTCAGGCGAAGCACGGCGAGGGATCCCAGGACTGCTTCTCCTGCTCTTCACACTACCAGTTCTTCAAAATTCTAGAATTAAGCCTAAAAGAAAACCTCAATAGGTGTATCCACTGTACCCTGTTTACGAGATGATAAATGATGTTATTTGTACACCTCATAAAACATACTGAATTCGGCCACCCCTCTCCTGCGGTACAGACTCACCAGATCATTTTATGCGCACAACCTGCTGGCCGAACTAACAAGTCGGTCCAAAAGACGTATAGTAAGTGACTGTCAGCAGCTGAAGCCCAGACCGGTGAGCAATACCTAACACAGGCAGCAAAAAAGCATCTGCGGACAACCTCACTGTCACCAAACACATAATTCACCTTACGCAGAAGCCTAATCTTACTGAAAGCACGTACCACCAGTCGCCTAATATACGGTTCAAAAGTAAGCTTCTAATCAGAGACAACACCAAAAATTTCAAAGGAGATAGACTACTGAAGCAAAGTATCATCTATCTCCAGATGTGGATGCTGCGGTAAAAGTGTCCGAGACAGACTGATAATCATCGACTTGGTCTTACTGGCATTCAGCTTCATACTACAGGCCGAGCACCATCCACTAATTCGTGACAAAGCCCTATTCAGAGACACTGGCAAATTTCAGCAAATTTTCCTGCCGCCGTTATATATGATCATATACATATATATTTTCTTGATAATATTGTTATTCCTATGTTTTCTCGCTGAGAGGATTGTTTTTCAAGAATAAGAGTACTCTGAGAGCGCGTAACTCCGCCAAGCAAATTCAGTAAAAATTAGCTAAAAGTTTAAATTAGTTCTGAAACTATAGTTTTATCTTGATCAGTACTAAAATCGGTTTTGGTCAATCGTGCTTTTTAACAGGGTTTGTGATTTTCTTGAAGACCCGTCCGTAACTTCATGAGTTATGCACTCTGACAAACATTTTGACAAATAGCCAAAATCACAAGCTCCAAATTCGGCAACCGACCATCACCGAAATTTGGTATGTCTTCCCACATTTCTGACAATTCCTACAAATTTCATGAAGATCCGTTCATAAATTTGTGAGCTATGTTGCTGGCGGGCATTTTGGCAAACATTGGTCAAGGACACAGAAACAACCGATCATTGCCAAAATTGATCATTTACGGCTTACGACCTTCCTACGGAAAAAAATAAATGTCTGCGTTTCGATGCTATAGAATTCAATACAAGCTTCCGTTGATGTAAACATTTAGCATTATATTTTCAGATTACGTGAATTATGACTTCACCTATAATGCCTAATATTAGCATCATCTTAACGATCGCCTTTTAATCGTTACGTTTAGAACAATGGTACCCCAACTTATCGATGCCTGCACCCCGGAAAATCATTAGCAGCGGTGTACTCGTTTCTGTTTTTATCTGGCTTTTCTTTTCTTCTTTATTATATATCTCTAAGATTTTATGTTTTCCTTATGTCACCTATTTGTAGAATTGAAATTAACAGGATGTGATAGTTGATCCACAACATACCAATGTGTGAACCTACTGTATTGCTACCATAGAGCGTTGTACAAAATGTAGGTTGTGAAGTAGAATAATCCTATAAATTTACTCCCTAACCTGTAAAGCTCATTGCAACAATATTTTACACTACTTTACTGAACAAGTATTGTAATAGTATTATTGTACGAAAACCTTCCCAAGGGCTGAAATACATGCTTCTTCTTCCTTTCTTTATCTCATGCCCTCGGTATTCAGTGACTGAATTTTCTCCCATCTTTTCCTTTAATTAGGAGACGGAAACACCCACCGACCTCGGGGAAGTCGAGCCAGCGACCAATGAACCAACCAACCAACCAACCAAGTAAGGAACCAACAAGTGCATATTATTTAACTAGAGTACCCGGGAGTTTAAAAAATTACGCCAATGATTTTGAAACGTAATCTTTTTTATTGTCCTCGTTTTGCTGCAAAATGCACCTCAAACCTGAAGGCTTGACCTTCTATTGAATTATCGATATGAGTTAGCAAAAACAAAATGTCTCCCATGCATGTAAAGGCGTAAATATTAGTTAGAAAGAAAAAAACTTGAAAGTCAAGTCGAACAAAAAAAAATAGAAAATATAGTTCAATCAAAACAGTTTGCTGGAAATGTTCAGTTCTTGATTAGTTCTCATACTGTATCCTGGATATCAACAGTTACCAGTTGAACCATCAGGATTAATATTTGGCTGTAATTCAAAATGAAAATGTTTTGGCCTCGGCTCAGCGTGAAGTTTGCACTACCACGAAAAAATTAACAAACAAATGATAGAATAAGCGAACTGTTTTATGAATGAACGAAAATTTTATACAAGATTGAGCTTCTCGTATTACAAGCTCAAAAAAAAAAGAGTATGAAATATTACCCAACAACTTCCCAGCAAGCAATTTTGCCTTGTTTTTACGTAGATAGCACGTCGTGTTTTGGTGGCTCAACGTGCCAAGCACGTCGATCTGTGGTCTCCAGATTACGTTGTTAGCACGTTGTGTCCAGCACGTTGTCTCACAACGTGCTGGCGACGTTATGACAACATTCATCGCTACATGACATTGTCAATTCAGGTCAAGATACCGTTGTTAGCACGTCGTATCGCAACGTGCTGGGATCGTTCTTAGCACATTAAGTCATAACGTGCTAGGGACGTATCCAGCACGTTGTATCACAACGTACTAAGGGAAAAAAAACGCCGGGCTCAAAGGGCTAAGGACGTCCCAGCACGTTGTGATGCGACGTGCTAACAACGTTATCTTGACCTGAATTGACAGTGTCAGATAGCGATGAATGTTGTCATAACAATCACCACTCATATCAATGTGCACAGCACGTTGAGCCACAGCCGACAGCGTTGATTCTACGTCGTGTGTCAGAGGAGTTTTCTATGTGAAGTAAACTTCAGAAAATGTAGTAGCTTTTAGCATAACCCATAACGAATATTTGCTATACTGTAATAACTTGGAACTCGAATTTGCTGTCACCTCATCTTGTTATTCACCGTAGATGAATTTTCTCTTAACTAGATCCTTAACATCGCGACGGAACAAACTGTGTTTTATTATAGTGGACAGTAAAGCTTAATACAGTGATCTTCTGTATATGATACTAAAATTAACAAAAAACTCGGTGTCACGCCGCGCCAGGTGCCCACTCACCATCCCACATTAGTCACCCTTCAACGCAGCTCAGTACCACCTCTAACGGTACTCGGTAGGCCTACTGCCTGTCAGGTGCCCGCACACCAAAAATCTTTAAGCGAGAGAGCAAGAAAGACTGAATTCATTAACATGGATCATTGCGGGAGTACACACACCGGCAAAGAGCGAGAGAGAGAGAGAG
>LQNS02278174.1:14344110-14358092 GCA_001587735.2 Parhyale hawaiensis
GGGCATAATGTGATGGTATTCACCGAAGGTACCTCTTTCCTCATTTATTGGATGAACCTACACTTGCCAGTTGGAGCTTTTCATCATACTCCATTTAAAAGCAGTGTTTTCTAACAATACAAGTCTTTTTACTAAGCTCGTTTGCACCGCCGGTCAAGTAATTCCACACTCAACGACAGTCAGGTGGGAACTGCCATACTGGAGCCATCTACTGGTGTGGGGTAGTTCTCACCTCACGTCATTCAGTCTTGCTTGCTCTCTCGCTCAAAGTCATTTTGATCTGCGGGCACCCTCAGATGCACTGCGCCTCAAGTCGCGTCGCGCACGCTTGTAACTTCGTTGAGTCATCGCTTGAATTCATATTTCACGCATATTTTATGTTTATTTTGTAATGTTTTCCACTGTATACGAAAGAGATAAATGTTTGTTTGTGTAACTTTAGCTAGTATTATATGAAATTTATATCTGTAGATGTGCAAACCTACTGTGATATATAGATTTAAGTAAATATCTTGTATTTTATCATCTGTTGTGTTATGTTTGAACCGGTATAGCACCTGATTTTGTAAATACAGCCCGAGACATAACGAGCTTCTACTTACTTCCTTTTGCTACCTTTGAAGCTACGTTTTCTCGAGGGACAGGTTACGCCTGAGTGGGTAACCTGTCAGGAAGACCGCTCTCGCAGTCTGGCAAATGACCNTCCAGGATCTGCCATTGCCTGGCGCGTAAGGAGGGATCACCACGTTAGCCAAAGCAACTAGCCGCTGCGGCCAACAGCTACAGGCCGCTTAGCAAGTCGGACGGCCCGCGAGTGAGATACTGGGACCGTTCGCAAAGGCATCAGAGGAGTCTGATTCACGTGAGCTGGATGGCCCGCGAGAGCTATACCCGACCACCCGCCCTCAGAGAACCCTGACACTAGGCGTTGACGACTATTTTCAGATACGTACCTATATCTGCAGAGCCTGCTTGTTCATTCAAAGAGAGCAAGTTTCTGTGTACGAAAACGGAGTCCAATTATTCAAATCATTGTTAGAGCACTGGTTGATAATTTCGAAATTCTTTTGATATAGGAAGCCCCGCAAGTTTAAAATGATCATAAATTTTGCTCATAACATTTGCCAACCTCTGACCAGAACGAAACGATTCACCTTTATTTTGAAAAACCCCTCACTTTTAATTCTTTCCTGGTTTCGTCAATTCAAGAAGCAGTATATTGACTGCATTTAAATTTTTTAGTCACTGAGGAAACAAGTGGAAGAGAATCGTCAAATTTAAGAAATGATTCTATGGAATACGGTTTTATATATTTTTCGACTCTAACATTGGCATACGGATAAACATTATGAATTAGCTCTCTTACATTTTTCTTTCAACTCCTTTCCTGATAATGGCACTCACAAATTTGTGAGTTCTCTATTACTGTAGGCATTTCAGGCGTGTCATAATAAACTTTCCTCGAGTTTAGCAAATACAGTCTCAAACTTGATGGGAATAAATTCTGCTCGAAACTGCTTTTAAGAAATGACAAATCTTTAATAAGGAACTTTGACATAGAACAGATTTTGAATGCTTGAATGACAAAAGTGAAATTAAATTTCGTTACATTCGTTGTAAAATCAGTATATTTGAATGTGACCCTAAACTATGTCGTAGTGCCCAGTCAGACGACGATAGACTCAAGCTCCAATAAGACCTTATGGAATGGGCCGCTACGTGGCAGATGACTTTCATTGTTGACATACACTATGTTCGGTAATGCACATTGGATGAATGAACCAACGAACGCCTGAACCCAAATGGAAATGAAAAGGATGGAATCAGCAGTTGTCACCTAACAACATAACCTGGGAATAATTATCACAAACAAACCAAAACACAGTCCGCAAATAGACAATTTATTAAAATGGCAGAGTAATGGGATTCATAACCAGGATTTTGAATGCAAATTTGAGGACAAAATCCTTCCTTTGTACAAAATACTAGAGTTTGCAGTTCAGTTCTGACCGTCTCATCAGTGCAATAATATAGGCAAGATTAGATTAGATTAGATTAGATAGGCGGCAGTAGACGAACCAACAGGCCCATTCTCAAAGAGAAACCGAAACTTACGCCCGGCCCTCAATGAGCTATTGCCATTATGTTAGTAGGATATAAAAGACTGGTGAAAAGAGAAGAAAAAAGAGAAAGGAGAAGAGTCTCAGCATAAGAGACGATCACGAATGCACGCAATCATGATCAATAGCCTCTGATATGCGGAGTTGAAGATGTCAGACAGTGTAGTTGGAGCGAAAGAGAGAAGAAGACGGATTTATGAAGCCTCGGAGGTTTTGGCCGGTAAGAGTGTGCGACTCCTGGAGGAGGAATTCTTAGCTGTGGCGGGGTGTGGGGGATGAAAATCTCCCAATGCAAAGTAACATAATTGATCCTTCCGCAGTGAAATTTACCGTATGAGCATCACCTACAAGAAGCCGGACGCATCTCTCTTGAACAACGACGACTCACGGGGATAGCAAATAGAAATTTTCAAACAGCTGAATAGCTGCAGCGACATGCCTGCAACGGGACTTTTTGACAGAGACGATGATGAACGCCTCCGACACAACTTACAGACACTCAAATATCAAAATCGAAGAACTACTTTAGGCCTGCAGTTTTCCGGACTTTATAGTGAATATTTGGAACAGGTGCACACACAGTCAACGCGCTGACAACCCATCTTGATTAACATTGGAAGTAACACCCTCCACCCTAATCCAATATTTTTCATGCCCAACGAAGCGAACGTCTCTGAGTTCGGGATTGTCTGCTTCAACTAATCGTGCTTGAACGAACACTTATTTGGCTTGACTGAATTATTTGGTTCTATTATTATTTTTTCGTCTCCTCTTTCTCTCCAAACTCAGATATCTACATTATTGAACATAACGGCACTAGCTCATTTAGAGTTGGAACGTTAGCCCCAGCTGCCCCCTGGGAGTGGGCGTGTTGGTTCGTCCACTACTAGCTTTCATATCTAAGCTAAGCGAAGTTAAGTTGAAACTGTACTGATGGTAGCTAGCACAGTGTTCAGTAGAGGCAGGAGCTGCGCTCATTATAGTGAAATGCACTTTTGCCAATACCACATGTTAGGAAAATATTCACTGTAATTGGTATCATGATACATGTATATGTGTTGAGTTGGGTCGTTTAATTTATCGGTTAATTAATTACGTCATAAACAAGATGTCTACAGAGTTTCTTTCCAAAATAGTTCCATAGCAAATAACTGCTCACTTGTGAATCAAACTTGGCACAAATTTTCATCAACCGTAGAACACTCGGCTTTGTCTTGAAACCATGGCAGTGAAATATTATTTGGTAGCGAGAGAGATCGTAGCTTCGTAGCTGAGTTCACAAGTCAGAAAAAAACTTGAGGGAAACAGTAACAGGTTGGCCAGGGAAGATCGATGCTCCAATGAACGTGCCAACTGAATTATCGTTGAATCTTCAACTGACCCAACTCAAGTACAGGGACAAGTGGCCGACCGTATGTGTCTCTTATGCCGAGGCCACATATGCATTTCTACGCCCAACTGGTGGCTAGGATGAGCAGCTCGCGGGCCATTTTGAAACATTTTTAAAATCGGTAGCATGGATACCGTGGCATAAATGACGCCCAGGATACATCCTTGCATCAAGTTGTCTGTGCAAATGCTCAGTGTGGCTTCGGCATTACAGAAAGGGTCAGGCGCGGCCCAGGGTTTAGACAGCTCAGATCGAAAATTAATCGTTTCCGAACCAGAAAGATGCAGACTTGGACCAAGCGAAAGTTACATTGGTCACAAAACTGAATTACGCATGAAAGGAACAGCAGAGCTGCTTGTAAGCGATAATATTTAGTAAAGAGCAAACAGTTCTGTTGTGTTTTTTCTTTTTCTTAATTAGGAGCAATAGGATAGCTATAAGGTTGAGCTTTCTCAAATTTGTCAGACAACCAATAGAGAAGTAGACTTAATCGTTGGGTAGCCAGTAAAGAACGGGTAAATTCTCAGGAGTGTGCCATTAGCTGGAGCACTATGAGGGTTATTCCAATTTTATACTTCGGTTTGGATATGAGGGGATGAGACAAGAGAGGTGAAACTCAAGATATTGAAACACGATTGGTAACGACATACTTTGGGAAGATCTGGATGATAACTTTCGACTTGGGTTAGGAAAAGGGTTTTGAGTTTAGTTCAAGGGTTTTGAGTTTAGTGTGGTTTTGACACCTAGTATAGCATGGGTTCTCGCGGACTCTTGCTGCAGAGGCTATTCATAGTGTTGTGTCAAATTCGTAAGTTGAAACAAGGAATCCCCGGTTTTAGGTGATTTCGTAGAGCCTAAACTCCAGTGCCTAGCTGAAGCGTCTGTTCGATCATCGATATCAGTTTCACCAGTTAAACCTGTTAATTTACAGCAACATGCAAAATCTAGCATGACCGCCTTGAAGAATTTTCTTCAGTGGAATTAAAGCAAATTTATGGGGCCATTGAACCCATCACCTTTCTTCTACTGGTCACCATGTGTGACTCTTCGTTATTATGAACTGTGCCACAAATCATTGCTTTCGTCAACGTCGAGGTTTTGGAGCCTCTTTTGTCAATTAATGGGCCCGGGATTCATCAAAGAATGTGTGTTTCATCGATAGCAATCAGCGCAGTTAGCAACCAGATGCAGTGGACCTTCAATGTGGCCCAGGATACATCATAAATAAACCTAATCAATTTTTCATCGTCGTGGTTTGACCTCGCTATGGGCTTGGGACTGATATTCGACCCAAGGACTGAGTACTTCAACGAATCGCAGCCAGCTGCAGAGGTATTTTTACAATGGTCCATTACACTCCGTAATTGCAGCAGATATTCACTGAAGTCGTGATGGTGGCCCGCTATAGGAATGGACCAATTGCTGTTCACAACTTCAGTATGATGTGACATAAGTAGCATCATTCTTCACGACGTACAGATGCGCGGCGTCAGTTTCATCGGTTAAATGATTTTTTGGCTGTGGTCTGGACCCGCAGAATTTTGCAGCGTCATCATCCAGTTTGGGAATTATTGAAAAGTATTCTAAAGCCGTGATGCATTGCTTGAGGAAAATGGGCATCGATTAGCATTGAATAAGAACGATGGGAAGTGATCGAGCTTAGAGAAAGATGGAAAATTGTGGAGTGCTACAGCAGAAATTAAACTTCAGTAAACTCTATAGTTTTCATTTACATAACAATTTAATAATAGGAGGTAAAAATTACCTCTGCAAAAATCAGCAAAGTAAGAGTTGGGGTAGACTAAGATGCGGTATTAGCCACTGCACAAACATTGTAATAAGCAGTGCGAATAGGAAATTGAAATGTACTTAATAAGATGCTTATAACGTAACGATGTAATTTTGACCTTCTCGGTTCATCGGAGGTTGCTGGCCACACCCCACCAACCTCTAGATTTAGAAGCGTCTGTCTGGCGGATTGTCACAATTAAAGGAATATTTGCCCTTGCGTATTGCACGGTAAAAATGTCATCATCTCTACAACGTTATATCGTCAAATATAATTTCGATTAAGCCGTGCATCTGGAACTTTAATACTAAATATTGAGCGTGAGTTGTGTTTCAATCAGAAACTTACAAAATCAACCACGGTGAAAATTTATGAATTTTGTATCATGGTCGGATGAGGCATTGTTTCTTGTTCTCACGGTACAAATTATAGCGACGACCAACCTCTAAATACGAATTTTGTTTGTCAGATAACAACGTTCGCGAGAGGGCTTTGAGTTTTGGACGTCAAGTAAAATCAAATTAAACTTTATTTCGACGTTCCTACCCATCACCCCTTGACGTTGCGGTGCCAAGCGAATTTAATTATGCGTTTTGGATGTTCTCGTTAAGAGTCATTTGTGTATTTTATCGATTTACCTTCTTGCATTTTAATACTGTGACACTTTTTACAATAAATTGTTTGTTGCATTTCATGTGTTTCATTAGTTTTCCGCTAATCAGAATTCGCATATACTTAGTAAAGGTATTTGCTTGAGTATTGATTTATATTAATTTGTTATTTTCAGAGTTGTTATGCGCTTCATTTATTATTTTTCATTATTTTAATCATTTGTTACGATCTTGTGAGGGTGGCTCGCCTCCCGAAAATATGGCGTTATGCACGCATACATACATACATATATATATATATATATTCACAATCGAATTAACATATATATATATTCACAATCGAATTAACTGCATTTATTACGGTCTAAAACGCCGTAAAACACACTATGCAATCGCACGTTCAGCTTACGAGCGAACGTTCAGCTGGCACCTAGTCCCGAGTCGCTCTACGGCCACCTTTACCATACCACCACTCAAAATGTTTTATTCGTAAAGTTCACTAATACATGTCAGTCAATGACACATCTTTAGCCCTACGAAGTTTAAATACTCAAAAACAAATGCAAATACGGCCGAATATTTCCGTAATGGTGCCTGTGGCTTGCCAGTAGCTATAGGTTAACGGCTTGTACTCGTGGAATGCTGACCGCAACCCCGCCATGCCGCAAACAACCTTAGTATACCGCAGGAATCACCCTAGGTGTTTTTTTTATCTTGCACTTCTGCGCGAAACACGCAGCCTCCCGATAGACTTGCACCCGTGCTTCCCCGATCCATATCTCCCTGAAATAATATTTGTACTTAATCTTCTGAAAGGTAAGGGGAAGGGAGCCGGAAAATGTCCTTCGACAAAACTCCGCAAGTTGCTCATGCATTTGGAGGAACACAGACTGTGAAATTGTAGCTCAGGACTCGGGAAGAGGAAAGTCAGCTAGGAATGGCGCAATTAGGAAATTTTTTGCCACATCATCCACCCTGCGGATTACCTTCAGTTGCAGAGCTTGCCTTCGTCCTATAGTACTACTTCAGCTGCCGTCAGGGAAAGCTCACAGTGTTGTTACAAAACATTCTACGGACGAGAGTCTCTTGTCCTGTCTTCACGTCACAGCTTTCAAATACGCTGCTGCGTCCTAAAAAATGCACTTTTCCTGAATTGTTGTTCATGTAAAAATTTAAAATGATGCCAAAAACTTGATCAGTGACACCTACTATGAAAGCGGAGATGAAGGCTAATATCTATAGTATAATTCTGCTTGAGGCTCCGTCCGTCCGTACGTCTCTGTGTCTGTGCGTTACGCTTTTCAGTATAAGATCTGGGAACATCAATTAGTAAAAAGCTCTGCTTTTCTCTGGGAAAAAGCTCAATAATATCTGTCTCCATTTCGCTTGCTCTTAAAGAAGTTTCAGTCAGTTTTGAAGCAAAGACATGAAGTTCCTTTTACACGTATCATACCTACATGCCTCACCGATTTTCATATCTTGAAATATTCACGTTGCTGAGGTTGCATAACGATCCAAATATGGAAAAATTCATATCCAGATTACGGTGCAGTGAGCTGTTCTGAATAGCTTTATTCTACAGCATTTTTGAAGTGAAAGGGCGATGTTTTAAGAAATCACTTAAGCTGATAGAAAACGTGTTTTTGGCAACATGAAATAATTATTGTAAAAAAGGGCTGAGTCTGTTGTATTTTTATTTTGTGGGACAGCTATCGCACATATGCGGTACAAAGTAGACACGGGTCCCGATGTTGAATTGAAATTATCAAATTCACCGATGAAAATATTAAAAATATGAAAGAATAAATAATGATATCTTCAGACGATGAGAAATAAAAGTTAGTGAAGGCGGGTAAATATAGAAGGAAGCAATGAGATAAGTACTTCCGAAGAATGAGATTGTTATATTGGTTTTTGTGCTGTCTTTATGTTTAGCAATATCATAAAATATTAAGGCGAAAACTTTGCTGGTAAAACATCTGCGAGATCCACCGGTGAGGTGACCTAGTGTCTGCCATGCACTGGCTACGTTAAGCGTCCTGCGTACGAGTCGAAATACAGAAGCACTTCACGCTCTTGGAATACATATTTTTGTGCGAGTGACAGCGGCTGAATCTATTAAGATACATCGATTCGAAATTTGTACAATTGCGAATTGAAAATCCATAGAAATTCACGGAGAGATTCGAGTTGAGCAAGGGGCCCTCGCTGTAGCGGAATAGCTGCCGCGGGTCGTAGTTTTAGCAGTTTTTAAATATAGTAGTATTAAACAAGCCAAAACTGCGTACGCAGCAGCGTAATGGAAAGGATAGTGAGAAACGTTCCCATGTTTCGACTGCCGTATGCCACAAACTTGAGGTTAGACGGAGTAAGTTAGATTGAGGATCTGTATCATGTTGAATTAAAGTGAGTTATAGAAGTGTGCTTCATTTTACAAAGTAAGAACAGGAACCAACCATGGAATTTCCAATTTCCACGGGTCTAGCTAGTTTTCGCAAATATTTTAATTAGATGCACATTTGTTGCGTTTGCACGGAAGCAACTAAGCAAGCGAATGGTGTGATGTGAAAACACGAAAAAAACTCTCTTCTGTATCGGAGCTTAACGGCAATGACACACGCTAGTCAAAAGAACGAGGATTCTCATCTTTTCGTCCGAACGTTATGTTGAACTCTTGTAAACACAGCTTTGAGATTGTCACAAAATGGTGTAAAAATGTTTGCCGTCAGTTCAGTTTTGCTCCGCAGGCGCCGTTAGTTAACTTTCAGACGTCTCATTATATCTAGAGGGATTTATAACTCAAAATTCTTTGCAAGTGTGAGCTATTTAAATAGGCATATCAACTCACTCGGGCGACAACATGACACTCATTCTTATGGCTATCGTGTGTCGTCGCCATTACGCACACTTCACGCTGATTAGATAATCGTTTTCACTCGTCATATATATACTTGATGTGCGCGTTTGGTGGATGTTGTAAGTATTAGGCCGTAATTTCGGGTAAGTTGGACTATATTCGGGTTTAATGTCGGGTAGGTTAGGGAAGGCAAAGACTGTTTATTTTTTCTTTTCCATTTTAAAATTTGAACGATGCACCAAACGCGCAGCGCGATCGATCGATCGCGCAAATCCACCAAACGCGCGCAACATATTCACTGTTGTACCAAGTCAGATTGGCAGTGGGTTCTTTTGCCCTGCTTACTCGTACATACTTCAAGCCGTGCGGCGAATGTTTCATCTTTTCTTTGAAAAAATAACTGTGTTCTACTGTCTACGATGGGATTTATAAAAATCTGTGCTGTGATCTAAATTTTTTAAACTGCTGGTCGTAAAGCTGCTCAGTAAGTGTTACGTGCCAAGTTTCGAATGTCTGGAAATCTGGAGTGAAGTAAATGTTAGTTAGCTCCTCACTATTCTGTTTTTGAAACAGAAGCAGTAACTAATTTGAACTTGTAAAGTATGAACGTAGGGCAAAAGGCTTATGAGTGAACTTGCCTCCAAATGCACTCAAACCAGAGAGATAGAGTACGAGTATGTTCAATTCGGGGCCAAAATTGAGCTTTCGAGGCTTTACTCGTTCGTAGCTTTAGACAGAACCTTTGGATTTGTCACTTTGAATCGTGTTGCAAGTATTAGAAGTAACGCGACTAGCCTTAGTTGAGTCTACTCAAAAAGCTCCACTTCAAGGAGCAAGATTACGTTCTATAAGTTTGAAGGGTAAGCGATTAAGTTTGAAGGGTAAGCGATTAAGTTTGAAGGGTAAGCGATTAAGTTTGAAGGGTAAACGATTAAGAGACACTACCTGAAACTCAATTCAACGGAGCGAATTCAGCGCACCTTCCTGAAATTTCGGATAAACCAAGATTATACAGAAAACCTTCATTTTGGCGCTTAAACTAGCATGCTCTTAATCGCTATTTACCATTTAAATCTGCTTGATGAAATGCTTGTCGCCGTCAGACAGATCTGAAAATCGTTGTTGTTGTTTTATAAGAGAGAGCTTGACGTGCTGTTGAGCTCAGGCAAAAAATTATTAGATTTTAGAACTTCCACTGCTCCGGCAATCATCCATTCTAATTTCGTCATGCACTCTGCTTTAGGTCTATTGTAACAATGCTAAAGCACACTTTTTAACGTCCTGTGTGCAGTTAAGATAGGTTCAATTGGGAACCCAAAATTAAGCCTTCGAGGCTTGATTGTCCGAAATTTTTGACAGAAGTTTTGTCAGAAGTCTGGTAAGTACTTCAAGCAACGCGAGGGCGTTGAACCTACTGAAAACTTCATTTTACAGAACAAGATCGAGTTCCTGGAAGTCTCAGAAGTAACCGATCGAGAGTCAATCCTGAAACTCATTTCAGCTGGGGGAAGCCAAAGCACCTGGTTGACGTTTCGAACAAGTCACGCCTCGAGGGCTTAGTTTTGGCGCCCAATCGAACATATCCTTAATCACTATAGAGCGCTAGCCAAGGAAATCGAGAAGGCAGTATGGCACAACCTCATGCGAAAAGAGTCTAATAGACATGGAGCTCCTTGAGTAACACCGCACGATGTGCGCAAGCTTGAAATAGAGTCCCACATTGTCGCCTATAGTTCCTCATTATCTCTTCGTGAGTGCAGGCAACAAAACGTTCGAACGAAAAGATGACGATCTTCGTTCTTTTGAGTAGAGTGTGTCATCGCCAATTGACCTTTTCTTCACTTCTCATTTGAGTTACTTGCATTACAAATGCCGATGCCACACGCTAGCCAACAGAACGAGTTTCCTAGTTTTGAGCATCGAATCGACGTCTAAAAACTTGCACACTCCCGCTTCTGCGCAAAATTCTAGGATGGAGCATGCAGCATTCTACGCTCGATACACTGGTCAAACGCGCGATATTTTGTAAATAAACCGCCACCAGAGACATCTACCGGCGTGTTAGTTAAGGTTGAGGAGTGTGTCGCTATCAAGCCAAAACCGGGCTACCTCGCCCTGAAAAAAAAAGGTTACCGTAACCCAAAAGTGGTTGTGAGAGCGCCATCTAGCGGCGATCCGAGAAAGCCTAACATTAAAGTTCTGTTTTAATTAATATTTTATACATGAAAGTTTCAAGTAACTGATCTGTTCACTTATTATGGTGCAGGGAGTTTCCTTGTTGCGTTGAATTTATTCGTCCTAATATATAAAATTTCCGTTTGTACTCGGTGACTTGTATCACCGTAACCCGTGTCGCAGTCGTTATTTAAGCTATGATCGCGACTGGCTGGGTCACCGGTGTAGCACCGGTATACCAGAAATGTTGATTGCGACACACCCCTACCAGTTCGCTTTCGGATCCGCAACAGCATATTATTTTCAAGATATTTTATCATATAATTAGATTTAATGTCACTTCTGATGGTAATAAGTAGAATCTTTAATACTATTCGGTTGTCATATGTATTTTTGACATGGTTTTCAGCTTGAAGTCATGGCAACGTCATTTAGATAAACGGAGCCCGACGGCTGTTGGCCATCAGACCTGTCTCACGTGTGATCAGGGAGGCAGAGGCGTAACTAAGGGGGGGGGCAAGGGGGGACAGCTGTCCCCGGGCGCAGCATCTAGGGACGCCAAACTGAAGCTGAAATATAACCTAATGCTACCAGATTACTAAATATTTTTCCGATCAAATAATAGAATTAGCAGGGCTGAGCATTTCGTAATATACTGCACCCCATTAGCCATTGCGCCCCCCCCCCTGCTCTCTAGAGCTTTTATGTCAGGCAGAGTTTTTGAAGAGGTACACCAAGCAAATGCACATTACCATTCGCACAGGATTGCCACTAATGGGCTATTTCCAATGTTTACTGTATTCTTCTTCTGTTCTGTCGAGCGTGACACATCTTCGTAAATTGATGGCATTCAAGAGACAATGGTCAGTCTGCAAATGTCATAATATGCTGTATGTTGCAGTTATCAATTGATGACTTGGAGTACTTCCTCTGCAAAATCAATGCAATCTTGGTAATGGCCCCAGCATCGGAAGCTGATTCACGACATCAAGCTTGACGATCAGTGAATTATTATAAGGTGCTATAGAATCATCACTGAGGCCACGTAGTAGAATGTTGCACCAGCAGTTAATACAGTATGTTCGAGTGGTGCGCATCGCCGGCGCTAGAGTGAAATTCCTGAAATATCGACAGGTATTCCGTCTCGGTCTCGGACCGAGTCCAAGTTTTAAAATGACATTTGTTGCCGTTCAGAGTTAACTACTCCCTTTTACTGGTCTCTCAAAATGGCGTCGACTATTGCAACCATTTCCCTAGATATTGCTGTATACATGTTTCTTGATTTTTTCTAGTTTCGAGGTTTCCCTTTCCGGATTATCTCTGTTTTGAGACTAGCTTTATGAGGAGTTCTACTGTAGTAGTGGGGGTTACCTTTCTACCAGACAAAGGAATTCGTGCGACGTTTGGCTTGCTGAGTTAGCATTTTTGGTGTTTAGACACAATTACGGGAACGTTGATTTGACCGAAACAAGACCTAGGGATAGGCCAGATGTCGCAAAACTGTTTTCCGTCTCCAAGTAAAAGCTACATCAAAGAAAATGTATCTGCAGCACGAACCAGTACGCGCTGTCTTCCCATTGGCACGTGTGTCGTCAAGCTGGCTTACATTTTACCAAGTTGGATGCCTGTTTTTACCAGGGAAACTTATTATTTAGTGATCGGGATTGTAGCATCAGCGTTTCTGACACTAGAAGGGCGATCATTCAACGAGAAACCGGAGCTGGTCAATGTCGCCGATGTTATTAGGGCCTTGCATCTTTTGCGCCACTTGTGGCTTTGCAAATCTGGTCGACAGCAGCACCACACTACTCTGGGTGTAGCGGACATTTATTTGCAGCAGGAACCTACGCAATTTTTGTGAGTCTTCTAGTAGGGGAGAAAATTCGATCAAGGTGACTCCAGCGTTACTTTTGCAAGTCGATAGGCAAATTTTTTAGGTGCCACCTAGACCATAATCTTGAACTAGAATGCGATGAAGAGTCTACAAAAGCTTTTTTTTATGAAATTTCAGTATATTCTAAACGGAAACTACTTTGGCTTAGAGAACAGATCAACTTCAATAATATGGAAAATTATTGAGGAATCATATTCTCTCTGTCGTTCCCGACAAGTTGAGTCAAGAGGGCCTAGGTTAGATCGACTTTAGCGACCCAATTGAACGTACCCTCTTATTATACTGTATTGTGATGCAATTTTTATTTGTTCATACACGTAGTACCCTAAATAAGTGATCGTCAATTGACACTAACTTTATCTGCACAAAGTTCACTTTATATTCAGGTATCATGTGTTTAACCGAACACACTTTAAATATATTGCAGTTAAAGTTGAAGTTGCTGCGATTTCAGTACAGTAATTGATACTTTGATTCTTCTTTATGATTCAGTGAGAGTTGTCAAAAACACTTCTTCTCCCTGCATTATCACATTTTTTTTATTGGGGGGGGGCGCTCGAATTGGCTTTTTCCCCGGGTGCCAAGTACCCTAGGTATCCCCTGTAGGGAGGTGCGGATTTGCGCAAAGTTATTTGAGCATCTGATCTAATACTAAGAATGACCGTCGTGTATTTATATATTATGTTTTTATTTATTATTTATTTATAAATTTCGTGTCACGCTCTTAACGTAATAGGCAAAAATTAGCTCTGGGCTTCCTGGTTTCAACAGTGTATCCATCTGCTTGAAGACTGTGGTCATCCTGCTAAGCTTCCTAGAAATATTCCAGGTTACAGATGATGGCACTCGAACAGTATATCTGAATTCCGGTCTTTCATTGACTACGCAGAAGTCCACTCGATGTAGATGCATACGGCCTCCGTAAACAATATCTTCCATCGTGATGTGTACTTTCTTCTGAGAATTAGGCCTACTTCATCCAAACTTCAGCTGATACTATTATTATATCAACTAGTGGCCCGGGCCGTCATTATAAATGACGGTAGAAAATTAGCACCTCAGGGAAACCCCCTCTGTCTCCTGTGCTTAGTACCGTTCAGAGGCTTCTTTAATGAAAATTCAGCATTCTGCCTGGAGCGCCCAAGT
>LQNS02278174.1:14358182-14369627 GCA_001587735.2 Parhyale hawaiensis
TAAATAAATAAATAAATAAAAACACGACGTGAATTATTATTTAGTACTGATTATCGAGGCAACTGGTAAGATATTCTTGAGCGATCAGCAGACGCGTAAAGACCACGATGACTACTCGGCAGCAAATTATTTTCTCCACTTATTTTGGGTTCTTCTTTCAACAGAACAAGTTTTTGTTTGAGGAAAAAATTTCCGACTCCGAGTTATATGCCACCCTTGAGTATCTTGGATACATACAGAGTTTCGTATTTATTATAAGCAATATCGACTGCGGGCAAAAAACGTAGCTTTTTTGCGTATCACCGGAAGAAGCTGAGTGTTGTGCAGCCTTGCACGCTTATCTGTACGGTTCCCTAATTCAAGTTGGCAGTTGCGCAGCATCCTACACAAGGAAGTTAATAAGAGCCTTATATGTACAGAAGGGAGCTCAAATGTCTACACTAAATAGGTAATAACCTGAAAAATCATAAAGTACATGTCCCGTCAACACGCGGTACTACCTATTTAATATCCTTGCGATGATGCTACAGACAACACAAGACGGGTCTTTACAAATTCTTCTCTGTCATTATTGACAGCGCGGGCACTCTAGTTTACAAGGATTTTCCAGCTTATGGCTAGCTTGTGTCACAGCCATGATATAAAAAAAAAATTCTCATTTCTATCGCTCAACCATAGTTACTACGAGCGGGTCGAATGAACAAATGTGAGTTTACCTATACGACCGATGTTCAAAAAAGCAAATACGTCAAATTGAGAGTCTGAATCACAATTGAATTTGATTTATCGAAGAAGAAACTGCCATTATTTGCATCAAAACAACGGAACTCTCTTGGATAATATAGGTACATACTCGTTTATATGGTTAGTACAGCATCCACATAAAATACAATAATTAAATGAGTGTTCTTTGCTTCTATCTTATACATACAGAGCATCTTGCTTTAGAAGACGTTAAACACGGAGAAGAAAATTAACCCCTTCTCTCATAACGTTACATATATGTGACATTTCATACCGTGCTGTTCCTACGATAGAGGGAAATTAATTCATGAAAGAAAAGATTTATAGAGGCGCAATGCGGCATTCCGAGGGTCTGAAAACAGTGGCCTGGGTCTTGTTCATCGTTGCGTCATGGACGGTGGTCCTGCAGTTCTTCTCTGTCAGAAAGAACATCGAACCACGTGGTAAATGTTTAGAATATCATTATTTTCATTAAATCAATATTCTATCTCTTTTGCAATATAGGTAATGTAGCATGATGTCATAACGGGTTACTTAGAACTCTTATTACATCACTTGACATGTTAACGATCAGCTTTAAGAAGCAAAAAAATATATATATATTTTCCGTTGTACTAGTTTAGAATTCATATTTTAAGGCAATAAAAATAACAGTAATTACTGGTCCCCTGCATGTATGTCGCTATGTAATGTGGTCAATGAGGACAGAGTATTGTGTCAGAAAAAGTACTAATCCAACTGTAACCATTTCGTAACGCACATAACGATTTTAGGTATGATAATTCCATGGCCAGTGAGAAAGTTAATTTACTGTACGTATAGTAACCCCGCTAATTTCAAGAGAGAAATTATTCGATTAATTATCAGAATTAAGAGGGTGTCCGCCCTATAATGGGCTACCAGACCTCTGATGGATGCCTCCAATTCCATAGTTTGTCCATTGGCAGCTCATATAATCGGTAGTCGCCTTAAATGAGTTTCTTTGGTCACTCTACAGATGATTCCAAGTGATTTCTGCGTCCAGTTTCATCTGATAGGATCACGGCCCCAATACGATTTTTTTCCCTAAGGAGATCAAGTTCAATCAAATCAAAGAGGCATTCAGAGTGGAACACATGTTAAATAGGGTGTGTCGAAACGTTAATGCGTGTTTAAGTAAAAAATAAATGTTATAATGGCTACTTTTCCACAATTCTAGTCAATAAGTGCTGTTTACTAGTAATTTTGAGCCTGCTTAGGCAAACCACAACTTGTGTGCATATGTTCTAATTCAGTAATTTCTTTTTTTTTCATAGTATCATGTGTTTTAAACTTTTTAGGGGATTATCATTAATCCCAGAGCTATTAAGTCTGTCCAAAAAGCATCAACACATCTACGCAACAACGTGTTGATATAAAAATTACTTTGTGTTCATGAATTGTTCATTATTCACGATTTTCCGCATAAACGAACAGTCGTACGCTACTTTTAATACAAAACTGAAGTCTTCATAGTCTTTACATAATTACAGCCCGGTTTCCTCCTCTATATTGATCAGCGCGTTCATTATACCAGCTGCAATCACGCAAGTAACCGCAAAACCCTTTCGTATTTTCGTAGATATCTGCACTTGAAAATCAACCGTAAGTCACTGCAAGAATCCAGGCTATCATGTCGTGAGTTTGTGTCTCATCCGCCATATTCTCCTGCTCCTCACCATTAGAAATCCACATTCTAACATTTGACTGAAATTATTCAATTAAGACAATGCAATGCTGAGAGACTGCAAAACAAAAGCAATGCTAGGAGACGGAATAATAGTTGTTAGAGAGCAAAAGAAACGGACTGGCGGATCATCACCGAACTTAATCATCTATTCCTAGCGATGTTGCCAATAGTTCCTGTAATTTCCTAAAGTGCCGTCCCAAATGTTTGCGTCTTCTTGTTGTTGTAAGACTGAGAGAAAAACAGAGGAGCTGTAGGTCGGATTATCGTCATGATCATCTCCATTATCATGGGAATTAATACATGTATTCATTGTGACATTCCTACCAGCCCACGTGCATTTTGAGACGAATCCTCCATAACTTTTTTGAATTATGCTGCTAACAGACAGAATAAAAAACAGGCAAACAAATAAGCCCTAGCAGAAACGTAACCTTCTTGGCGTAGGTACTAAAAAATTCATAATTGGAGTTGAATACAAATTGGTTCTTCAGAATTACTATTGGTTATACTGATGCGAACTCAGGGGAGCAGGAGAATAAGGAATTTCAGTTCACTAAATGGTCTTAGTTCTCTAAATTACCAGTTAAAATTACTGCAAGCCCATAAGAAGTGAAGGAAAGCGATACTTGATTCAATCTGAAAAAAAGTTTTCTTTTCAATTACTTGTGTTGTGTATGGATTTTACTCCCTCTATTCTGAAATAGTTGTGTCCAAATGAAGACATCCATCGGTACCAATGTAGGGGTTGAATATCATAAACCTTTTGGGTAAGGTCTTCCCTACGCTTTTGTTATGAACCCCGAATCTCCCACAAATTTACTTTTTGGCTCTGGAATAACTATTTCAGATGAGAGAGAGTATTATGTAAAATATTCAATTACTATATTATTCGTCAACTATCATCATTAGTGAAAAAAGCTTGTGTTGTTTTGTATTTTCTTGTTTGATACCTAAAACAAGCTACGATTGACTGCTGTACCTGTGTGCATTTATTTTAGAAAACTTTGTTTAATTTTTTTCTTTTCATTTATTGATGCCTTATAATTACCGGCCATTTTAAGGTATTTGAACTTGTATTTAGTAAAGCCTCACTGAATTTATGCAATTAAATAACCCACAAAATTTGCATGTTTATGAAGAAAACGTACTGAATTATTTCAAAGAAACGCGCTAAAAAACATTATATTGGGTATACTCTCGTACTTGCTCTGGAAAGCATTGCTGTTGTTAAGGATTTAACTCTGTTGCTGGCAGATGACGACCGTTGGGTGGTCGATGTTTTCAAAAAGCCAGCATTCAAAAGGGAGAAGAGAACCGCAGACCTCGCACCGGCCGCAAAAAATTCAGAACTTTCAGCAAAGGTAAACCATCTATTTCGCTAACAGAATTTTCAGCCACCCCACATGCTGTTTTCCAATTTTATCTGTTGGGGCGTCTACTAAATTTATTAGGATAATTTATCTTTTAGCCTCTAATACTTTTCTCTTTCAAGAGTACTCTTTCCTAATTTCTTAGAACTTTTCTCTTCTTTCCGCAATATGCCAATAATGATATAACTACTAATAGCTATTAAAGCTGAATAAACTTGGGTAGAAGATTTGATTTACTATAGAGGTGCTGCTGCAGCTTTACGAACCGAAACAATTAACTGCCTCCACATGTAGTTGAGTACATATTAGACAATTGTTTACAGTGCCTTACTGGGGAACGTCACATGTGAAAGGGTAAAGAGAGAAACTGGAAGATGTTTTCCTTGTGAAAGTTTTTGCAATTTCTTCAGAAACTAACGATAGGATGAATTGCTAACTGTCAGACCTAAAGCAAAATTTGTGGCTCTCTAGTCTTGCAACTAGTGAACCGGCCTGAACTACATAGGTTTATTACTTAGGGCACGTTCGATTATTCAGCAAAATCAAGCCTTTGAGGGTTGATTTGTTTGAAACTTCGGACAATGATTCAAGTTTCAGGGGCTGATTCTTAATCAATTTCCTGGAAGACTTCCACGACCTTATTCTTACTCCCTAAAATGGAGATTTTATATTCGGGCTGCTTCTGGAGCATCCAAGCCGATTCAGGGTGAGAAAACTGAAGTTCATGTTTACGTTTCCCCACGAGTCAAGTCAAGTGGGCATAGCTTAGAATTCAGATCGACTTTGAAAATTCAATCAAACATTCTCTAAATCGATTGCCTGTGAAACTTTCCAGACTTCAATCTTACTTCAGAAAATGAAAATTTCAATCGGGATGCAATACAATCGGGTCACTTTTAACACCCGCAACACAAGTCAAAGTGATGGAACCAAAGATCACGTCTGCAGTCCTGGACAAGTCCGACCGAGTGAGCTTAGCTTAGATCGAATTTAAGGACCCAGTCTCTGACATAATTGCTCTGACAAAATTGTAAATAAAAACCTGTTCACACGATGATGAAATAATCGCGTGTCGCCCTAAGCCCAGAAACAGAATGTTGTGTTAAAGCCTCGTAAGCACAACCGTGTATCTGCTAAACTAATAAAATGTTAGCCATCACTGCAGCTGGAGAGGCAGCCGTCAATAGTAAAACTCTGGATATACTATCCCTTCCCCTCTGAAATTAATTAGAATTCAGAAAGCTGCGTATTTTTTTTTTTTTGTTTTGTTTTCTCGGTGTTTAAACAGACACAGTCACGCGTTTGGACATTGCGCTGAGGGAACAAGCTCATGTGACTGTCGTTTCTATACGCGCCATACAGCACTGCTGCTCAGAAGGTTGGAGTTGAGAAATATTAGCAAGTGACTGTTTTGATTATTTGTTATCGTCAGTAATCAGCTGAGTCTGTTGAATAAAACCGTAGATGAATACTATTTCTGTGGTAATTATTCCGTGAAATTTCATAGGCAATAGAAAACTAAAGCTTTTAGCTTTTCTCTTCTGAAGATATGCCTTAAGTTTTCTTTGAAGTGAGGATGCCGCAGTCCATACTTACATTTTTTTTATTCCCTCATTTGATGATAATGATTCTTACTGATTGACTTGCTTCTTCTTAAATTAAAGCGTACAAATGCCAGAAAAGCAGCTTTTAAGTACAGGTCTAGAAGGTCTACTGTCACCGAGATAATCTAATCCGATTAGATTTAGCTTCTCTGAAACCTCAATCCTGAGCTTTGCGTTCGCCACATTGAATAAAGTTTCAGGTGTTTATTACAATCAAGTTTCATATGCGACTCATGGCGTAATTATTTTTGCTATAATTAATTAATGCCAGACATTCTATACAAAGCGGAAATAGGCTACAAAGCTCAAGGACTATAGCTTCGACGAAACTTAAGCTCGATGGAACTAAGCAATGAATCTGCCCCCGATCCCACAGGTGGAGGCCCTGGAACGCCGGCTGGACGGTATCGCTCACTCCCTGGAACGGCTATGGTGCGCAACTCGAGATGTCATGAGCAATGGCGGCTTCTGCGTCTCGCCGGAGAAAATATTCATCGGCGGAAATAATTTCTTCGATCCTGAAGTCAGTGAAGTCATTATTTTTGCATCCTACTTGAGGCATAATTCGAAAAATTATACATGCTGAGACCCAGTATCACAAGAAGCTATAGCTTATCGTGTAAACCCGTTTTCTTCTCTTAATCTCTTAATTATGCAGTATATCAGCAGAACTCTCTTGACGATATGTTATCCTCCACATAGCACCATTTTTCTAAATCTCGCTTATGAAAAAAGGCAGTTCATATTCGTTTTGGTTTTCCATAGTAGACCTTTGTCTTTAGGCATTGTACAGATAGAATATAGAGCCAAAAATAACCTGTGGAAAAAGGCATGCGTTAGTCATTCTGATCCTAGTATGTTGCCATAGGCTCTATAGGAGAAATAATAATCCATGGTTAATTGTGCTGCAAACAGCGTGTATACCTCCATTATACGGTATGTTACCTTTGATTGTGCACATACAATTTTTAAAATTTATTTTTCAAGATAAGTGTGGAACTTTGAAACATCAATATTAACTAAATGTATGGCTGTGTTGCCGGTATAAACAGTACTTGTAAAATAAATATTTAGCCATTTATTAAGTTTATTATACAATTTGCTAATTTACGAGTTTTTTACTGTTACCTCAGATTATGCAACAAGTTAATTAAAACATCATAAAAAGAAATAAATAACAGGAATATTTTTATTACTCGTCCAAAACCAAGAAATTAAAACCAAAACAATTCAATAAACACTGAAATAAGTGTTCAGTAGTGGTAAACAAAATAAATTAAATTTTAAACATGGTACCTCCATTTTTCATGATTTTTTTAAGGCGATTATCAACAGACTTTGTCAGGTTTGATATTTCAGAAGGTGGAATAGAATCTGCAGCTGTTTTTAGTGCATTCCACAGGCTTACTTTTCTCGAAACTTGCCGACCACCTTCATAGAGCTTCCTTTCGATCATTGCCCAGAGGTTCTCAATGGGATTTAAATCGGGGCTATTCGCTGGTCAGGTCATAATCCTTTTGATTTAAATCTTCCATTCGTAAGCTCCTTAGCAACGTACCGAGCTCGGCGTGAGGGAGTGTTATAATGCCGAAATGCTAATTTGGATCTGCGTGCGATATGTATAGTCTGCTCATCAAGCCATGGAATTAAGTTGGCTTCCAGAAACTGGCAGTACCTTTCTGCATCCAGTGTAACTCCCTCTGCCACTTCAAATGGACCAATAAGGGTGTCACCCACTATCCCGGCGCAAAACATTACACCTCCACAACCTTGTTGACACTTAAGCCGTGTCTCTCGAGATCGATCATGGAGGACCCATCCAGACTCCTATCCATCTGGACCATCAAGAGTGGCTCTGCATTCGTCAGTAAATATGACATTGGAGAAATCAGTTTTCATGTCCTCTTCAGCCCATTTGACCCTACTTTCCTTGTGAGTTTTTGTTACAAGTGGTCGTTTTATTGCCTTTTCCACTTTCCCTAGCTTCTGCAGAACCTCACATCTTGTCTTTCTGATTAGTACTGGGGCTCCAGCGTCTTCAAATATTGTCTTATTTGTAGAAAGTTGTTTTTTAGCAATAGAAATTTTCAAATGTCGCATATCCCGACCAGCCAATTTCCTCGTAGAGGCTCTATCTGGAGTTTTCCATTTGACTTTACCTTCAATTGCATAAGCCTTAATTGTTGGGTGATCACGCTTTAACATCTTGGAAACTTCGACTGTTGTCTTACCAGAAGCCAATAACGAGGTCACTATCATCTTTTCTTCTCCGGTTAAACCGCTTTTCTTGCCCATGTTGACTAGAGAGTGATGTTGCATAATCTGGCGAAACAGCAGAACCTTGTGCGATAAGCAAATGTGGCCAAAACATGGGAAATGGTTCCGTTTTATTTTTCTCTAATTGTTTTTACAGTTACAACATACCTGTGCACTAACTTATTATTTACATTTAAAATGTTTGACACTTATCTTGAAAAATAAGCAAAAAAATTGTATTTGCATAATCAAAGGTAGCGCACTGTACATATAAGACCGTGCTTCAGAAAACACAATAGTTTATGAAACACTAGGCTCGGGAAGCAAAAATAGGAAGCTAAACAATGTCCCGTAGGTACGTAGATTTTAATTGAAAATTTTCTGTGATTAAAGCACGCTATAAATTTTTCTCCTATGCGTTGGTATCATTAAAGTATCATAAAAACTAGTAGTCTTCTTGTTGTTACAGATGTGTTACTTCATTGATGCTCTAATTGGGAATGCTTCAATTGCTGACTTTGGAGCTGGAATTGGATTTTACGGAATGTGTCTGCTAAGGAAAACAGATACACCTTTCCGTCTTACCGATGAGCAGAAGAAATTGTACATGGACAATTATCTCAAAGCCTTCTCTGATCCTGGAAGTGTCCCAAAAGTCGTCTACTCATGGCATGGTATGTGCACTGCGGAGATTTCTGCGAATCTTGCAGTAATATTGTTGAGTTTTTTTATATGTTTATTTACTTATTTCAAAATAACGCACTTTTAATGAAAGAATTTTTTGATGGAGAAGGCTTCCCAAAAGTCATTTACTCAAGGCACGGTATGCTAAGTTTGTGTGATTTTCTACATTTCTTCCATGAATAGTGTTGAATTTTTGCATGCTTAGTGAATTATTTAAAAACAACGTGTTTCCTTTGAAGAAATTTTCGGATTTGGAAGCTACCCGTTAGTCGTCTGGCTATATGCTCATCATGTGATGCATTGAGTACGGACGACGTTCTACGAAACGTTCAATAATAACGTAAATCGTTCAGGATGATATTGTTTGCCTCTATATATATGATGGCTATGTTTTGAATAACGCACAGTCAGAAATTTTTCCAAGGAAGACGAAAAGATGCCAAAAATTGAACCTGACCGTCACTAAAAAACCGATGTTGGCGGCAGTTTCCAAACTATAATACCCCTTAGATATTTCAAGTACGTATTGTTTGTTTCAAGGCCACATGGAGTGGCATAGTGCACTAAGTGCCAGGTGAGTTAATCAAGGGAAGCCCAATTAATAGCTTGAACATGTTCAGATCTTCATACAAGATTCCAGTACGGTCTTTCCGCCATTTTGCAAATCGCTTTTGGCCGTTGAACACATTCCTGCTGAGACATCAGAAAGCTCAAACCTGAAGTCTGCAGAAATGAGTTTCTTTTAGCCACAGTGTAATCGAGTTGCGACTAACACCTGCGATATGTAAAGCTAATGAGCTTAGCCTGAGACCGCGCGCGCTATACTTGATGACCCACTCAAAAAGCCAAACACCAGATTTCTTTCGGTGGATAGTTGAAACTTCAATCCATGGTTTTTGAACTGGCATGTGGACCTCAAACAAGCATCAGGTAAGTTATTGGTGGTGATGAAAGAAGTGTGTCTTTCAACAATAAACACATTTCAGAAATACTGGTCCGCGGTGGCGACCATCACTGAATGTTAGGACACTGATATGATCTATTATTGATCAAAATATTTATATTATATTTGATTAAAAGCCTGTATATTGTTGAATGTGTTTCTTGCTTATGAATACATATGACTTCCGTCACCGTGAACAGTGCTTCTGGCTGTAGTTGTAATATGTTTAATTATTTGACAGATGGACAGTTATCCCACCCACTGTCAATAAACCCCATTATTGATCTTGAATATGTGGGTTTCTTTTCCTGCTTCTCTCTCTGATGATCTTCCATATATTTTCTCTAGCGTTCAATCGGGGCTCTGGATTGGTCACTTCATCAGGGCAATTCCATCTTCTAAAAAAAAGTTATAACCTTCCTTGGCTTGAGGAAAGATTCACTGACCTACATGAAAATTCGGGTATTTACAAGGGCTAAGACATAAAATAGTGGCTCAACATGCTTCTGAAGGATCCGTTTGAAAATTTCAGCATTGATTTTGTCATGAATTCAAATGATGGAGCCAACTCCTACAGAACATTTTTTTTTTGCTGAAAATGAACTACAGAAGAAATCATCCCCACACCATCACACTGCCCCCACCAAACTTGACTATTTTCTTCACACGTTGAGGAGACAGTCTGTCACCTGTTTTGCAGCGTACGCAAATGTTGCCGTCTGATGAACTTGGATTTGTCACTGAAATAATTGCATCCCATTTGCTTCCCGTTTGACTTTGAAGGTTTTGACGGCGCCTTCAATATAGACGAAGTCAGTGGCGGCTTCATTAAGAACGCCGACTTCAGCAAAGAAGGCCTGTGGCTGGGACGCAGGTGGGACTGGGTGATGAGTGTGGAGGTCGGGGAACACATCGCCCCACAGTACGAAGGCTTCTTCCTTGACAACCTTATCCGGCACGCGTGCAAAGGTAAGTTAATGATGTAAGAAAGAAAATCCTCCTTTAACTCTAGAACCCAAACCAAGGGTAAATGGGCTATATAACTACGCTACACCTACCGGTTGGGTAGGAATGCTCTATATTAATCCGAAAACACAAACTTGTACTCTACCCAGCGGCGGCTTGTGCCCTATTTTAGGTGGGGCCCGTCGCATTTTTTTAAAGCTATTGGGTGGAAAGGCTATTTTCTATACTGAATTTGAGTCTTGAATGTGATAATACTTGAATTTAGCGTTGAAAATAACTTTTCTACCCAATGGCTCAAAAAAAAAAAAAAACAATATACGGCGGGCCCCATCTAAATAGGGCCCGAGCCGTCCCTGACTAGGCCTATACCACACCTATCTTTATACATCGGGATAGGGATATGGGGTTCGTGCTTTAGAGTTGAGTAGAAATAAAACTAAATAGACTTGACTCTCCAGGATATAAATTTGCTTCAGTAATGACAGTATAATGGACGTGCTTTTGGAGGGAATTAACGTCACTCTTCGTCCGAGAGAGAAAAGATATCGTGTTTTGAAATAATTTTCTTAATTGCATGACAGCGGAATTAATTCAGGAAGCAAACATTCCTTTATCCCTATTTTTACCTCTAGCAGGATTATACAAATCGTTTAGGGTTAAGATAATGCCACAAGCAGCTAGAAGAAATCAGGACGAATGTTTTGAGCTAAAAATAACTAAATCGGCCCAGTAGTTTGAGGGGAACAGCTGAGATGATATTATAATGAATGTTCAGGGTTAATATTTTTTTTTTTACCCTGGCAGCATAGACGTCGTTCGGACTTGGGGCTCCTTAAGCCCCCTAAAATATTGCTTAGCCCTCCATAATTCTAGGTAATTTATTTAAATACATTGTAGATTAGATTAGATTAGATAGGCGGCAGTAGACGAACCAAAAGGCCCATTCCCAAAAAGACAACGGGACTTACACCCCGGTCCTCTATGAGCTATTACCATTATGTTAGTAGGATGTAGAGGAATGGAGAAACGAGAAGAGAAATAATGGAAGACGAAAGAGAAAAAAGAAAGGAGAAAAAATAAAAAAGAAGGGGAGAAGAGTCTACGCCAAAGCGATGGTCATTAATGCCCGCAAGCATGATCGATGGCCGCTGATATGCGGAGCTTAAATAT
>LQNS02278174.1:14408335-14436209 GCA_001587735.2 Parhyale hawaiensis
TGCAGAAGCCCAAATGCCACCTGAGGACAAAACAGTGTTTGGGAAGTCATAAATACACTTGCAACAGCTGAAATACATGGAAATTATTACAGAGCATCGTTAATAGCAGCAAGGTAGATGTGTATGCTAACTTACAGAAGCCCAAATGCCGCCTGCGGTTAAAACTAATGATAACCGAGCAGCTTACGCAAGACCAAAAGTCACCTGGAATGAAAAATTGTTAAGGAGTCATTAAACAACTTTGAACGAGTGTAAATAGGTTATATCTAAGTAAAAAAAATAGAATGATTGCATTGAAGTTGAATTTAGTACGATTGAAAAAGTATGACACAGATTCTAACGCAGTGTTATACGTTTATCCGTATTTTTAACATTTGACTACAGTTATGAATTACAGCTGTACTTTCTAAGATTGAATGTGAAGACGTAGTTGTTCTTGTTAGAGCACCTTTTTCCTTATTGGCATCTATGGCACAGCTTGTGCAGGAGTTCAGTGTTATAATATCAGTAATGGTGTGGCAGACTCGAAATTGAAATTTTAGGAACTTTAAAAGATTCAACAGAATGAAATAGATAAATTTGATACATATATATCACTGGGTTTCGCAGAAGTTTCCGTTGTTAAGTGTTACAATTTTATCTTTAACTTTAGAATATCCGCTCTTCAGTGGAGAAAATGCATTCTTTAGTACCGTATAGGTTTTGCACAAGCGTACCTCAAGGCATAGGTTACTTTTTTAGTGGTACATAAATTATATTAAGCTAAATAGATTACTCATTCAAGGCTCTTCCCTAGCCAAGTGGTTAAAGAGTTTGAGAGAAACTGGTGCAGCTTCGAATCAGCCGGCTCCATGGTATCGCGCGTCTAACAAAAAAGCTCAAGCTCCTGGAAGTTATTTGAATTTACCCTCAGAGCGTCTGCACTAGTCCATGCTTGACAATTAATAGGAATATCAAAATTTTAGATTTTAAGGCTACACTAAAATTTTAGCGAGCATGCTAGTGGTAGCTCCTGGCTACTGAATGAAGTAGGAGTGTTACAGCATTCTATACCCGAATATTTGTAAATTAAATCAGAATTAGAAGACGGATGGCAACATTAGTACGCTGTAATATCAGAACCATCTCACTCGCTAAGAACACAAATATTCTGGTACGCAACTGTGCAAAACCCCAATTTTAAAAAAGCTGCGAGCTGCAATTGGTTTTCTGTATGCTGCAAAATCAAAGTTTTTCAATAGTTTGGGAAATGTAATACCGTGCATTATACAAAATCAAGCTAGAACCGGACTAGTAAATGTGGTGTGTCGTCCTAGCCCGCGTCCCACCAAACCCCGACTGTTCAATGCAACGGATGTCTGTGAACTAAGCTCAGTGAAACGCAGGTCTGCGAACGAAACTCAATGCAGCACCATCAAGTCTGGGCGGATGCAGACACAGGCCCATGAAAATTACACATTCTCGCGGATACTCCGCGGGCTGTAAGCAAAATTCTAAATGTTCCATTATGTGAACCTGTTGCAATGGTAGTTGATGTTTTAGGAAAGTCTTATTAATAATGCTGTTATTATGCAGAGCTCCCATCAGTTTCAAATGTTGCTGAAGCGTTCATTGAACTGAGACACTAC
Source organism: Parhyale hawaiensis (assembly GCA_001587735.2). Lineage (NCBI taxonomy): Eukaryota > Metazoa > Arthropoda > Malacostraca > Amphipoda > Hyalidae > Parhyale > Parhyale hawaiensis. The sequence continues at coordinate 14,409,964 of LQNS02278174.1, forward strand.
ATTGCAATCTTATTTGATGAGGACGGTAATATTTTACTTCTATATCGTAACTGCATGCCTATACTTAGCCCATGCGAGAAAATGCAGATTCATTATTGTACATCAGGTTGTACGCACTTGCCGACAGCATGAGTCTCGTAGCCGAGATTTTTGAGTTCCTGGGGCAAGAGTGTGGCGTTGAGGGTTAGTCCGGTAGGCCACATTGGCCAGATCACGTTACCCTGAAATAAAAAAAATACTGTATATCCTAATTTGTACAAATAATGCATACGTTACCTAAGCCCTAGAGATGGGGCGGTAGAATATTACTCCTATGCTGCACGTGGCGTAAGAGGTGACTAACGCACGGTCGATTTCACGGGAATAAACTTGTATCCCTTCTCAGTGACCACGGCTGCAGCTTGGGCCGGCGTAAGGGCCTGGAGAAGGTGGAGTTGTGGGGCGCACATGAAAGGAAATGCACATGAAAAGTGGATGAGCTCCAATGGAGCCAACAGCAACCCGCGAGATCACCAGGTTGTTGTCGGGTTGTTGCCCGGTATTTCACATTCAGCTCTTCTATATATAGTTCTCTTTAACTCTAGGCGGCTAAATCGAGATTATTTCGTCCTTTCTTTTTTCGGGCTGATTATCCCGTGTTGTGAGCGGCAGGGCCTTAGGAGGTTGGTGGACCCACCTGTCCAGCGCGACTGTCGTCCCACACCGTCAGACGAACATAAGGGTATAATTATAATAATATTATGCATTGCTCTGTAAGGCAGTTCTGCTGACTGGACCTTTTACTTCTGCCTCTGCTAATCATATGTTCATGAGATTTTTTCCAATATCTTTGTCTTCGCCTGTTCTTATCTTACTTTCTCTACTACTTTTGAGTGGGGAAAGTAACCCGGAACCATGTCGGGCTCGGTGGTGCATGTCGCCTCCTTTATTGCAATATTAGAGGACTGAATGCGAACCTCGCGGAGCGCGGTTTCGTGCCCCGTGGTGTTGGTGTGTAGTGCTGTTCTGAGACGCAAGCGTCAGGTACCAGGCAGGACCCAGAGCTTGCCATGGTGGGTTTGGAATTTATTGCTGCGATCGGGTTTCAGTCGTGTCGGCCTGCAGGCGTTAAAGTCAGCTGTTAATCGTCTTTGGTTAGATTTTCCTTGGCTGCGTTTCAAATTTCGGAGTTGCATAATGCTGCCTTCGGGTTGCTCTACGTATCGGTGGTTGCCTGAGCATAAAGCTTGAATAATAACAACTTGTTTAAACTCCAAGTATTTCAACTAGCACGCCATTTCTTCCTATATTTCAATACTAGTTCCTAAGTTACGAAGAATTCTGTAGAGGAATTTAAACTTTATACACAACTTCTTAGCCAAGTCGTGAAATTTTCCCAGAAGCATGAGCATCATCCTTAATTACCATCTTGTTTTGGTGGATGTCTAATCATGTCTAGCACTCATAAGAACGATACCGCTGAGTCACAAGATTAAGCATACGATGAAACGCCCAGTACGCAAAGAACGTTACACTCACCGCATCCCGGTTACACTACCGTCGTTGACGACACCTTTGCGTTCACGTAAGCTTTCTTGCGCGCGCCACCATTAAAATAAACACTACCTACGCTAACCTAACCTAGCCTAACCTAACCTACTCTTATCTAACCTAACCTCCTGACCTAGCTTTATAACCTAACCTAACCCAACTTAACCCAACCTAACCTTTCTAACCCTACCTAACGCTACTTAACGTTACCTAACCTTACCTAACCTAACCTAACCTAACTTAATCAGCGATACAGCGAGCAGCGCGGATCACCAACTTGAACGCCGCTCACACGCACACGATCTGCGTACACAAACACGCACACACGGTGTCGTGAATGACGGTAGCACAACCCGGTTGCGCAGGCATCAAACTCGCCATTCGCCATGTACGTTTGTGTACGGGCAGCGCTATCGTCGTTCGCGACGATTTGTGTGTGTGTGTGTGTTTGTGTACGCGGATCGTGTGCGTGAGGGCGGCGTTCAAGTTGGTGCGCGGTGCTGCTCGCTGTATCGCAGAGAAAGTTAGATTAGGTTAGGTTAGGTTAGGTTAGGTACGATTAGGTAAGGATGGGTAAGGTTAGGTAAGGTAAGGTTCGATAAGGTCAGGTAATGTTAGATAAGGTTAGCTTGGGTTAGGTTGGGTTAGGTTGGGTTAGGCTAGGTTAGGCTAGGTTAGGTTAGGTTAGGTTAGGCTAGGTTAGGTTAAGCTAGGTTAGGCTATGTAGTGTTTATTTTAGTGGTGACAAGCGCAGGAAAGTTTACTTGAACGCAAATTCGGTGTACGTGCGGGCGGCGTTCAAGCTCGCGTGCTGTGCCTGCTCGGTGTATCGCAGATTAGGTTAGGTTAGTTAAGGTTAGGTTAGGTAAGGTAATTCTAGGTTAGGTGAGGTGAGGTTAGGTTAGGTAAGGTAAGGTTAGGTAAGGTTAGGTTAGGCAAGGTTAGGTTAGGCAAGGTAAGGTAAGGTTAGGTCTAGGTTAGGTAGTGCTTATTGTAGCGCTTCCGGTGCTTGTTACCCGGCAGAAAGCTCACTTGAACGCACGCACTGTGATGAGCGTACACAGAATGGCGAGTTTGATGCCAGTGCATACCTGTTACATCAGTTTTACATCACATACACTAACACCCACACAGATAAAAGAATACCAAATAATTACACATTAGGAAACATTCAATACTAAAAAATTTCCATAAAAGCTGGAAGATAGTTCAACGTTATTTATTTCAGTACGCAGTTGCTACCACTTTCTGCTTGGTAAAAAAGTTAATGTTTGAGCCTGGAAGTACTTACTGCACGGTATTCAATGCGCACTCTTGTACCTGTGAAATTTAGTTTAAAAACTATTCATTTGCAGATGGAACCGTAAATTGCCGACAAGGATCCAGCTATGGGCGACTGCATGGGCAACCATTCGTCCGCCAGTTGATCGCCTCAGGCCCACGGCCGATCGTATTATGATTTTAGATTGTACGCAGGAAAAATCAAAGTGTTCACACGTGAGTCTATACAATGCTTGTTTATTACTTATGCCATAGACCACACCTTGGTCCCGCAATTGGGCTTGACTACACGGTGCGGCCGACGCATTTTTATATGTTCTCCAATTACTTTTTCATACTTTGTTTAGGTTATTTAACTTAATTTTTTTTGCATTCAGTTATGACTGGCAAACCTGTACATACTTGTAAAACTTTTGTACTCAAACAAATTCAGAAAAAATTAAGGTTTGAACTGTAATTACATAAGGCACCTATATATGGCATCTTTTGATACTAGCAGGAGAGGAAAATTATTTCACAATAGTTAGTAAAATAAGTCTCATGTTGTAAAACAGGAGCTTTTCAAATTTCTGGCATGCTCAATTTGTATTGAAACGTCTAGTAGGCTACACGGCTGATGGAAATGTTAATTAAATTTATTTGCTTTACGGGCTAAGCGAAAAAGTCAGAACAAACAGCAAAGCTGAAGGGTGAGTTGGAGCAGCTTGCAGCCATGAAGTGATGAAGCCTTGATAGCAGTGAAGTGATGTAAGCACTGGCCGCCATGAAGTGATCTAGCATTGGAAGCAGTGAAGTGATGTAACATTGACACCAGTGAAGTGATATAGAAGTGGTGGTCATAAAGTGATCTGAATGATAAATCACTGGCCGCTATGGAGTGATGTAGCATTGACAGCAGTGGAGTGATATAGTATTAGCAGCCGTGAAATGAGCTAGCATTGGCAACCATGAACACTGTAGTATTAGAAGCTATGAAGTGATCTAGCATTGGTAGCTGTGAAGTGATATTTCAATGGCAACTGTGAAGTGATGTAGCTTTGACAGCTGCCCTGAAATGATGCAATGCAGGAAACTGTGAAGTGATCTAACTCTGGCAACCCTGAAATGTTTCAACTGAAGCAACCCTGAAATGTTTCAACTGAAGCAACCATGAAGTGATTTGATTTAGGCAGCCATGAAGTGATAAACTTATTCAACCATTAAATGATATAATATTGGCAAATCATGAAGTAATGTAGAGTAGGCATCCATGAAGTGATGTGGCCCAACGTGAACCCCCGTGAAATGATGTGATCTAGGCACTGATGAAGTGATTGAAGTCAGGCAACCAAAAAGTGATGCAACATAGGAAATCATGAAGCGTTATAACGTAGGCAGCCACGAAGTGATGTAATACACCTAGGCAGTTGTCTGAAATGATATTGACTATCATGATTTGCAGCTTTAGATGGTTCCAGTAGCAAAGGGTGGTATCAGCCGTACATTGTTATGTTTTAAATCATTTATCGGCTGTCTTGGTTTCTTCATCTCATAGCTAAATATGTATTTTTAATTCATTGCTACCAATGTAGTATTACTGTGGTGTTAATTCATTTACTTTTTCAACATTACTAGGTCTTCTTAACGTCCCATTTGCTGCGGCAATTGAGATAAAGTCTACAGAAAGCTCTACATACATCAATTTCTGAGGTACTTATTGCTTGAAATCCTTCAGTGGAAAAAAAAATCAATGTATATGTGTGATATTAAAGCACATTACGTGCAATATCTATGAGCCATTTTTCTTATACAGAATTTTAATATTCCTAGAAATTATGATAGATTTTCAATTATTCTTGGTGTACGAAGGTATGATATAAATCGCTTACTAAAAATATATGGTTGTGAATTTAGATTCTCTGCTCTGCAACGCAATCCTTATGGTACGACGAAGAAATTAATCTTTGTTTGATGTCTCTGTGATTATTAGAACTCATTTAATTAACGCTTACGTAAATCGGCCTCCAGGCCCAATTGCGAGCGGCCTAATTTCAGTGTCCAGTCAATGTATGGTGTGGTCTATGCTTATGGTGGCCTTCAATGTAACCGTTTAGGACGGGAATAAGCAAGCAGAAGGATGACGTAAGATCACCGTGGTCTACAGAATAACCGATAGAAAGAGCCCTTCCACTTCCCAAAGATGATTGCGGAAAAAATTCTACTGTAACGCTTTCGTCAGATGCAGATGTGACTACCCTCTAATAAGAACTAATAAATTCGTTTCTCATTGGAATGACATTGGTTTTTTAAGAATCGTTTTGAAGTACATGCACTGAACCCTAAAGGATTTATTCAAAATGTAAACTCTTACTTGTCTACCAATGGTGAAGGGGTAGCGGGAGGCAAGTAGAGCGGACCGGGTGGGAGAGCAGATGGGCTGCACGTAGGAGCGGTTCAGCACGACCCCTTCACTGGCAAGCTTCCCCAGGTGAGGGCTGATTACATCCGGGTTGTGCCAAGGCATGTCGTTCCAGCCTGAAATGTATCGGATTTATGTCATAGGATGTCATACTATCCTAAATAAATTGCGATTATCCCAAAGTATGTCATTTTAGCCTGCAAAGTATCGTGGGTCAAAACACGTCATATTGGCATTAAATGCATTGGAATTGTCTGAAGAAATATTATTTTGGTCTACAAAGCTCATTCTAGCCGCCAGAAAATTCGAGATTCAAATCAACTTACAAACCAATAACAATTTATGTTTGTATGATGGAGTAAACTGTGCATCATATCGGATATACAAAGTACTGTACTGTATCTTCAGTGGCAAGAACCACAATGCACTTCACTGTAAAACACGAGTAAGAAAAGTTAGTTAACGCTGAAATACAGCTTTCGTGCTTTAATAGCATTGAAGGAGAAATATGTAGTTACTTGCTGATTAAAGGTTAAATTCAATCACCTCTATGTTTTGTTATAGAAGTGAAAGACTGACTTTAGCGAATCGTATTCGCTGTGAGTACCACACGCCTGCGTGTTCAACTCATCGAACATATTTGTCTGCCCGGTGTCAATAATGCAAGAATTGAGTGTATGCTAGGGTAGGGTCAGCTAAGCGGCGTGTTTGAACTATGGGTGCACATTTTTCCGTTACAGCGTTTACATCTAAAATTTGCCGATACCCAACCATTTATTTCAAATTATATAGTAGCACTCTACTCAACACCAGGTCGTCATATGCTCAGCAGTACTTTTGTTCTAACGTTGATAGTAGTACTAACAACCAATGGAGAATCTTACCCAAGTCATCCGCTACGATAAGGATGAGATGCGGTTGTTTGCGCTGACTGTCATCCTCTGCAGCAGCCGCCGCTACGGCCAGCGCAGCCAAGCAGGCCACCAAGCCCTTCATCGCTGCCGGGTGTCTCATGGCAGAACTGTTGCAATGCTGGAAAAAATCAAGAACAGGAAGCACCTTCGAATAAAAGTTCCGGTGTGTCAGACAAGTTCCCGGCAAATATAAAAAATGCATGAAAAGTACAGCAATAACTCGGAGCGAAACCAATACTAGACTTTGGTTTCCCTTAGGGACTGGGCATCTCAGTCTATCTCCATTGCCTTCTCTCGAATGTAATCTTGAAGTAATACCGATTGAAAACTCCACAAGTGAATTATGCCGGGGAAGAGTTAGCAGCGTTCATGCTATTGTCACAACATTTGTTATATTGACTCTATAAAGCCTGATCCATAGCATATATTACATAATATTTTTAAAGTGATTCACCTAATTATTTACTCCTACCACCCAGGGAGATATCATTACTTGCTCCCTGCATGCCACGTGTTGCACTGCGGCAGATCTGGTGCACTGCTGAAATGAAACCTTGGAGTACAACAATGGATTGTTTGGAATAAATTTGAACATTGTTTTCTATTAATAAAGATATAGGGTAAAACAGGACGCATGTCCAGACTTTATCCATACTCTCATTATTCAGGATCAATGATCTGACTCCTGAACAAAAGTGTATATTTTCTCTTGTATATTATGACTATGTTAGAATGCAATTCGGCAGCATTTCCATACAATTGCATGGTGCTCATGATCGAGAGTGCCATTGAGTTTAGCCAGGAGAGACAAGCGGGCAATGCTCTTTTTATGGTAGGGATTTATGAAATTCTCAGATAGTTGAGTGAAAAAACAAGTGCCTTGCCTATGACTAATTGTTCTTGACAACAATTTAAATTCGATCCAAGCCATAAAGCTACATAGTAACTTCTGTTCTGCATGTCACGCTTGCCAAAAACCTCTCTGTACGCAGTTACTCATCCACTCGTCCGAATAATTTGTAGCGTCGTTGTCTACACAACTTTGTACACGCCTCGAAAAGTTATGAAAATGTTAACTGTCAAATCAATTTTCTCAGCAAGTGTCGCAAGACAAGTTATGAATATCTCTCCAGGTTTGGCGTGCAATGAAACTCAGAAAGCAGTGCATTTTTATACTATTTCTGCCACACAGCGGAGGAGTGTATGGGTGAACAAGTTCAAATAGCCAACTTGAAGACCGGGCCATAGCCAGTTAGTCTACAGCATACAAACTTGCATACCTTCTGTAGTTCATTTGATTTAGTTTCCGCTCCTCCCGAACAATGTACTCACTTTTCTAGATTGCGCACCCGTAACTGTAATTGAGTTACAGTAATGTGAACTGTCGCACAAAGCGATTGCCACTGCGCTACCACCTGATCGACATCTGATCGCACCGGTGACGCCTCTCCTGATGCTGGCGTATCAGAGGTGTTATCAGCTCATGCCTACTTCTCTTAGTGATTTATCTACTGATGGAGTTTGGTGCAAGATATCCTTTTACTGAAAACCGAAATAATCTTAGTGTTTTTCTTGTTACTAACCAAAAGCAACCTGATTGATTATGAAGGCGGTGCAATGTACAGTTGAAGGGTGGGTGGGCGTTTTAGTGCAGCCGTTCGTGAAAATTTACACCGAAAAATTGTAGCCAAATTCAGCATCATTTGCATTAAACACGAGAAGCACAAGCTTGAAGCTGGTAAATATCTTTATATATGAGGAAATCAAGCTTCATAAAGAATCGTTTACAAATAGGTTATAATAGATCAAGCTGTTGGCTACAGACATGGACAAGAATGTGCTATACAGTACTTTTGAAGTACATATTACATGCAGTCTTCGTTATAACGAACAAAAGCAATGTTAAGTCTCAAAGAACAAAAGTATTCAAATTGTTTTGTAAGAAGTTTGGTGGGTTAACCTAGATGTGTCCCATGCCAATAAACTATACCTAGCTGGCCATAAAAAAATGACGGCGGTGTATTTTCTCCACCGCGGCAAATTTGTCTGAACCGCGGCAGATCATCTGGAGAACGGGGCGATCTATTTTTTATGTTATTATTGAAGAGCTAATCCATGGAATGAATGCGGCTGTGCCCTAGCCTCGTTCATCGGAAATGTCTTGGTTGAACTTGCCCTCTACTGCGGGTGATGGTCTCACGCCACCGAGGCGTTCTAGATTAACTATGCAATTAAATTGAAATAACAACCCCCGGCAACGGTATAGCTGTGAGCCAGTACAATTTATAGGTAAAACTTATGTGTTTTACTGGTGTCATTTCCAATTAAAGGATTCAATAGCAACCGGTTTGTATATAGATATTGATTAAAACTAATGGAAATGGATCGAATAGATTTCGCGGTTGATAATTTCTTGTGCTTGTCAATAAACTACGAATTCATGCACTGACTTCGACAGAGGTACAAAATCACGCTGCACAACATATTCTGATTACTAGCCAATATACGTGTAAAAAATATCCTATCTGTAGTTCATATTAAGTGTTTCTTCTGGACACCAGTCATTTATTCAAATCCCCGTTTTCTTCTGGTTGTTGTACGTTATAAAGACGTAGCATATGAAAATTAGCAAACAAAGCTTGCTCTTCATACTGCAGATCGCCCGCCTGTACTGTGGCCTGGACCAGAAATAAGTCTTAATGTTGGTACTTTTAGGTACATGATGAAATGTTCATTGTGTATTAGTGTACTTTTCGTTGAAATATTTTTTTGAAAGCACTCGAATGTACAGCTTGAGCTATGAATTGCTCATGTTTGCCCTAATTGCTTCACATTATAATTTTCGCCAAGGAGATCATGTTTTTGTCATGTTTGTCTGTCACCAATATTAAAATAACTCATAAAGTTATTAGCGGATCTTTACGAAATTTACCAGGATTATTAAGCAAGTTAACAGTATGAGATGATTAACATTTGGAAAAAATCTGTTCGTTCGCTTGTTTGTTTGTAGTTCACGAAATTTACATGAGTTGCTAAATATAATACGAAGAGTGAATGACCAAATTTTTGTGATAATCTGTTAATTCGTTCGTTTGTTTGCCGCTGTGTGTGTTTTTATATGCCTGTTAGCGGAATAACTCAGGAAGTTATGAATGAATCTTCATGAACTTTACAGGAGTTCTTAGTAATGTTAAAAGACATAAATGATTCAATTTTGGTGATGATTAGTTGATCCCTTTGTGTGTTTGATTTATGTTAGTCATAATATTTGTTAGCAGCATAACTCAAAAAGGTATGAACGGTTCTTCAAGAAAATAATAGAAATTGTTAATACTATCAAAATGCGCAAATGATGAGATTTTCATGTTGATACGAGGAAAATCATCTCTTCAGAACCAATTTAAAGTTTTCGTTACCGTTGCATTGCTTGGCGGAGGTATGCACTCTCAGAGTGCTCTATAGTTTCATATACGCTGCAGAGAAATCAATGGTGAGTGCATTCCAAGCATCGTTGCAGCTAACGGCTTTGTAAAGTCATCGCTTTTTCACCATACTTTGTCTATTACAAGCTCTTGACATAATTTCTTGTATTGGGGTGTGGATTGATACAATAATAGCCAATTTCATTGAAGTTTACTCGAACATGTGCTTCGTGAGAGTGGATACAGAAACACATAAAATAAGATTTATGTTGCTCAATATAAAACAGGACTGGTCTGCGTACTTTTTAACCCAGCACTTTATCAAGCACAATGACTGACTCGTGGATTCGACTATACTTTGCAGAATATCTGATTTTGTGTTGCACGGCCATAATCATGGGAAAGTTTTTTGTTATAAAAGAGGCATGAATCGACATATGTAATTGCTTTAATATTTTTCTTCATGCCTATAAAATGATGCGATAATTCAGTATGCTCCTACTTCATACGTATCCCCAATACGAGCTACAATATACATGCACTTCTCTCTCAATATTAGTTGGCGAAAAAGAAATTCTTTTCAAAGAAAACAGTACATTTGAAAACAATATAATTTAATGCAACATCGATTTACCAATCCGCAGTTGAATTCAACCTCAGGTAGAAATTTTCACAATGTTCCAGTTAACTAATATAAGAATGAAATTTATCAAAAATTGCTAGTATTAGTGTGAAGAGCCAGCTTCAATATGGTGCAACCTCAGTGACGGCTCGGGGCTTGTAAAGTGGGTCGGCGCCTAGTTCTATACCAGGATATTCATAATTCTGTCATAAACTAGTAAATGCATGGCTTCTAACATCAACGGGAACTGGTTGATAACTACTGATGTTAGTATCCTCTAATTCCATAGGGAACTAGTAATACCTTGGTGTGAAAATATGCACCACTCCCATTTTAATTTCTATGAACCGCCACTGAGTGTTAGTTTTTTCCTTACAGCAACCACTGCATCAGTTGACATTTTACCTGATGAGTAACCATTGGAAGTTACTTCGAGAATGCTTTTCCTAAACGAAAGCGTGGGTTTATCCTCTCGGCTAAAGGGTTAGTGAGAACAAAAGTGTCATCATTTTGCTAACAACTACATAACTCCAACGTGAGTTGTAGACCCAAGTCACTAACTTACGGTAAGCACACCGTGCATATAGGTTGTATGAAGTAACGTTATCAACCACATCCTTTTATACGGGAAACCGTTACTTTGTTACCTTTACACAATCACAGTGAAAATTCTTTGTAAAGTTAAATAGGTAAGATATTAGGAAAAATATTGCACATGATAGGTAAATGTACGGCAATTGCGACAGATGGTTCACTCAGAGGATACATGTTGAGAAATAACCAGGACCTGCTGGTCTCGGCTTTCTTCTTACCCAACCATGTCTGTGCACTCCCTCGTACACATGAAGGATTTACCTTATCGAAATTTCAAAGGTACAAGTATGATATCTGCATCTCGATGACAGCTATGATGGTATAATCACCTTAAGCCTTCCGATTGGGTGTTGCGTACATTTTCCTTGAAAAACAGATAACAACAAGTTGGTGTAAATACGCAATACCAGCCTCTGGCAGTAGTAAGCTTTCAACTCACGCAACCATTCCAATGCTTCACAATGCGAGGTGCAATATTACCCTCTAATACTTCCCATGGTTAACAAACCTATGATGGTATAGAATAATTTACGCCTGAAGATAATAGAGTCCTTATACGAGTATGTAAGGCCAGCAATAGCAAGAAGAGATTACACACGGGCTATATTCCTTGATTAAATACAAGGGGAAGGCACTATGAGAGACCTCCATCGGGGTTAAAAAAGTTGAAGCTTCTGTATTGACGCTTTAATCAGTGAAGTAGCAAATAAATACTTAATGCCTCCTTGTACGCACAAACATAAATTTGAAAGAAGAGAAATGATAGTACAGCATGACGAAACAGGAGTTTATAAACGCGCATGGAAACAAGTATGGTAAGAAGGTGAAGCCTAACACCATCCTGGCGACCAGGCTCCATGGAAGAACTTGGGCAGAGCTTTGACGTCATCAGCCGGAATATCCGGCGGGGTGTATCGCGACAGCTCCCTGAGCAGACGTCCAAGAATGAGATGAACAATGGGAGGACGCATCTTCGCTAGGTCAACGCGCTCGGTGGGGTCATCTGTAAACGAATTTTTTTTTTATATATTATGGATAAAAGTAGTCCACCAACATTACAAAAATTACAACAACACAATAATGCGGTACACGTTACAAAACTAACTTGTGCCATAACGCTGAAGTTACATTTCTGATGTCACTGCGCTACGTCGGAAATCTGTAGGCAATACCATGGAGATGGATGAAGAAATTAAATATGCAATAATTAAAATAACGGTCATTAGGACACTGAAGTAAGATACAGCACAGCTTATCGATGAATGAAATGCATTGGAATGGGCCTAATTTTCACCGAGTCAAGTCTTCATGTTTTGTCAGCTATGATCAGATATTATATGGGCACTTTACTAATCGTTATATTCTGCAGAGCATTGATTCCCGCTTTGTGTATTAGAATCGGATGTATCTTGGATCCACTGCTACTGGGTTTCATACCACTTCGATCAGTGGTTTTCACGAGGAATGACCGAGAGAGTACTTGTGCTCATTCCGAGATGCCTAGGTGAACCTTGTGCCACCCAATACAAGTGTCTAGGTCAGTTTATAATCCTACATTGCATCATTCCTCTACATTTTGTACAGCTCTTTTCTTTTCGCCAACACATCATTATGGTGCTTTTTAATCTTTTTTTTTTTGGCAATGAATGTACAAATACATGAAGCATCTTCGTAGATTAACAGCAAAGTTTCAACTCTATAATATTCACCTGAATTATAATAATATATTTCTCGGCATTCTGCACATAAAGCGTCACTAATTTTAAGTGCTCTGAATTTAAAACGCTTGAGAACCATTGCTTCAGAACGCATTGCAAAGTAGATATAAATACTTCGGATCGTTCGGAACTCTTACCTACGACATCGTACAACTGCAGGGGGATGTTTGCATTAATCAGGTCATCCACAGTCTCAAAGTCCGACAGCTTGAGCAACGATCCAGTGGCCAGTCGGTGCTGACGCTTCCTTTCTCGATAATCGGACTTGCGCTTCCTGGCTTCTTCTTCATCACTGACGGGATGCAGGTCAGGATATGAGTTGAGAGCTTCTGCTTGAGTTAAACGGCTTCCCGTCCTGGATGAGGACAGAATGTCTTCGATAGGGATATGATGCTCCTCAAAATGTCTAGCAGCCATCTCGATAAATTCAACGCTCTTCTGGTCCAGATGTCCCTTTCGGTTCTTCTTTGATTGGGTTCTTGGACTGAACACAGCGTTACTGGATTCATCTTCCCAGGGCATTTTCACCTTAATTGCTGGAGACTTCTCACGGTCTTCCGAAGATGACTGACCATCTGCTGCAGCCGTTGAAGAGGCTGGCCGGTACCTCTGAAGATGAGGCGGTGGTGTCCACGACGAAGGACCGGGATTCCCAACGATCAACTTGTATCTCCCCCATCTGAAACACAAAGAATATTGAGTACAAAATTAGTAATCATCTTCATGCAACATCTTCTCAACCTGTGAAATTCAATGAGAGATGTGCGTCTATTAATTTCGGCTGAGCACAGACTTCATTCGACATCTTTTGCGAGTGGGGCTTGTGACTAAATTAGGTGCTCACAAGGTGCTATATTGTGATAATAGTGCGCCTCTGTTTACAATATTACTGTCAGTGACTCATGTTCTACTACTGCAGCGGTGGATTCAGAGGGGAGGGGCTTGGGCTGGTACGAGCGTGCTCCCCTCGTCAAAAAAAAAAAAAAGCTCTAAGAGTATCACCGCCTCCCTACTCTTTAAAAAAAATCCATAATCCTGGAGCAATCTAGGGCTCTGTTTTGATTTAACTATAGTGATGCGGTTTAACTCCACAAGTACCGGACTGTATTAACTTGCTGCTAGTTTTTTTTTTTCCGAAGAAAACGATAAGACACAGAACCCTTGCAGCAAAACAAGACAGCCTAGTATAATTAGGGGTAAGAGCTGTAGAATTATGTGTTACATATATGCATTCGTCAAAGAATAATGAGATGCATTCAGTTTGCTCCTTCCCCTACCCTCCGTAATATAAACATTAGTTCCGTCCTTGCGCCAGTGCCTTGTAATACTTAGCCCATTTGTTCACAGGTATGAAGTATAAGTGCATGAAAGATTGCTGCTTAATCGCAGCAAACCCAAAGTGAGGGGGCTAGTATAATATAGCAAGTCATTCTCAAACTTAGTGCAATAAGTTGAAACAGAAACAATCAATTTTGAAAGCAGTAACAATATTTAGCGTTTCACTAAATATCGATCTTGCCTATCTAGTATCTAATATCTATCTTACCTTATTGCTGCGCTCATGCCATTTTTCTCATCGATGTCGTACACGAAGTAGTCACGGGCGTCAGGAGCGGAGGCGTTGTTGAGCACCTCCCACTGGTTGACTCCATCGATACCTGATGGGGGAGTGCCTCCTGCCAGGTGAACTAATGTAGGGTACCAATCTGTCACGTGGATCAATCTGCAAATGCATGTATACATTCAGACTGTCTGTGTACCAGATTGTCGCGAACATCACCGTGCGATGTCAGCACTTCTTGCGTTCACACCCCATTGTGGGTATGTCGACCCGGCCAGACGTGGGAACAGTTGGTGCATGGTAGTTGTCACATGAGCCTACCGTCTCAAACGCTTTAGCTCAGACAATTTGTGGCCGATCGTTACCGTGCACTCCTCTGTGGCGAATATTTACCCGTTGAACGAATCAGTGAAGATCGATATCTTAGTTGGAGTCAAACTGACATTTTTATTTGAACCTTTTGGAAGGATATTATTTTCGGTACCGATCTATGTCTTTGATTAGCCTACAAAATTAGTGCGTAAATACAATTATTATTATTATCATCATCATTCAAACTCCACGCCAGGGCACCAAGAACGGGAATTTCCCAATTGAAGCTCAAAGCTGTCCCAAGACATCCAAGGTGTTGTAAAGAAGACTCCATATAAAAACTATTCGCAGCCGATTTGAAAGACTGCAGGTCGACACAGCTGAAAACGGATCCCGGCAACAAATTCCACTCCAGTACCGTTCCGGCACTGCTACACCGACCGAACTGACGAGATTGCCACCTAATAAATGAATGGGCTACGGACGCAGCTCGCATGTTTCATCCAAAGTTCCTAAGAACAGGAAGAACAGTGACTTTAATTATTGAATGTCATATAGAACAGGCAGAGGTAAACAACCCTCCGTCTATGTGACAAGTCCGCGAAATCATTCTGGACACACAACGGACTGGCAGAGCCCACAAGTCGATCAAGCAGATGAAGAGGACAATCCGCAGTTGTCCCCCACGAAGGGAAACAATACTGCAAGTTTGCAACAAAGGAAGCAAATAAGCACAAAACGTCTCGGGACTACGCCAAAATCACCAACTTCAAGGCCTTACATACATAAATAAATCAAGAAAACATATCCTAACTGAACAATAAGCACAAGTATCAATAGAAAAATGCAGTGGAGGTTTTCACAGCAACATAGACAATACTTGGGCATGTATGGCTACCTAATATAAGTTTTTCTTTGAACTGAAGTCTTATTTGCACTAAATTAAGTTCACTTCACATTACTCTTCACAAACATTTTATTTTAGCGTATCGCCGTTTTTTCGTTTTCAACTTAACCCATTCAACCTCCCCTCTCCTGACTGGCCAGCTAGTTGAGCTTCACCCATAAACACAGCACGGTACCAAAGGTATCGTCGAGTACACGAAGTTTGAGCAATAACTTTTTATATGGTTACCATTGCGTTATGAATAGGTATAACATTACTTATATTTTTGGTTAGGATTAAGAGCTCGACCAGAGACGGCCTGACGTCCCTCACTCAAATACACCGACCAGTCGATGTGACGTCATACGCCGACTTGTGGTCACAGCTAACTAATATTTTACTCCAGGTCAGTCCTCTCGTTACACTCCGCTGCCTTTACATAATGCTTTACACCATAACGCCAGAAAGTATGTTAGATGATAATCTATTTCCATGGTCACATAGGTAGGATCGGTAGGGACGCACCTGTTGGAGACGGTGCCAGGGTTGGCCAGCATGGGTGAGTGAATGAACGCAGACCCGCGGGTGCCGCCCTCCCACAGCGTCGTCTTGTTGCCCCTCAGCGGCCAGTTGTTGGAGCCAGCTACTGTCGGCCCTCCATTCTGTTGGTTTTGCAGTCACATACAGATTGAACTCTTCATCCGCGCAGTGAAGTAATGCGATGTTCTAAATTTTTAAAGCAAATTACAGAACGCGATAACTAATCTAAGTACTCGCTCGGTAAAATTTCTAACATTTGATATGGCAACGTGCATGGCCTACTTAAACACACGGCCGGATAACCTGCATTTTGAGGCAACAATAGAAGGCCAAACTTTTTGACTGCTTACTCACATTTTTGTAATGGTCTTTTTTGATCGTGCTCGTATCAGTGATACGGCTGATTTCGTCCTTTTATAAAAGGAATCGCAAACAGCAAAATTACTGGAGTTTGTAATGGTGTTTAAGAAGCAACGATAGGAATTGTTAAACAGTGAAGTGTTAATTTCTACGGGTGAAAATCAAAATGGTGAACGAGTGCAGTGCTATTGGTTGTATGACAAACTTGGAAGGACATGGCTGTGCGGCCGTATTTAAACTCCCTCCAGGTGAGCTGCGAGTCAAGTGGATCAAATTTCTCAACCGAAAGGATATCGCATCATTAAGAAATATCTTTGTGTGTGAAAAGCATTTCGAGGACAAATATTTACAAAAAATGAAAAAAGAATCAGATTGAGAAAAAGCTTGAATCCAATTCCTATAATTCCAACTGTGACTGTGAAAAACTTTGCGTTGTCATTACAACCTCCCAGAGTGTGTAAGCCGCGCAAATCTCCTACTGAGAGAATATTTCAAAAAGATCAATGAAGCAACTCAGAGACAAAGATTCATTCTATCCTTTTCTGAAATTGACGTATATCTGCCAAAGCTACTGGGAAAGGGTTTATCCTTCGTAAAGTATGAAGATCAGGCCAATTTTTATAAAGTAGGGAATGATCGACTTTCTGTTCCTCAAGTCACTGATTGCATTGGGATTGATGCTAAACTTCATGTTCAAGTATTCCATAAAGGATCGTCACTTCCTCTACCTCTTTGGTTTAGAAGCGCACGAGATGCAAAACTTACAAATCGTTCGATGCTTCAGAATTTTTTCCTCCTATACGAAGCAATTAAGAAGCAGAGAGCCATGAATCTATTTTGGAAGAGTTACAGCATCTAAAATTTCAGAAGCGTATTGGGCAAATTTATTGCGCAATGCTTTGCAGAGGAGTTACTGATCTTTGCCTGCCTACAAATTACTGTTGGAACAATTTAGAATGCCTTCCATTAGCTTACTCAAGAAAATCACCAAAGGAGAGATAGACCAAATGAAATCAGTTCAATCGCTCAAATCTAATGGTAATATCGCTGAGGAGGTTATTTTAATATTTGATGAAATGGATGTTCAAAAGTGTGAGGAACAGGCGTTTGGAGAGATAGTGGGGGCAGAAGAAAATGGCATCCTTGACAAGGGTATGATGTGCTTTATGATTGTAAGGCGGAAACACAGTGGTGTACCATATGTTATTAGATCTGCACCAGAAAATAGAATTAGCGGGAATGGCTGAAGGACGAGCTGATTAACTGTATACAAATCCTGCAAGAAAATGGCTGTCGTATGAGTGGAGTTGTGTGCGACGACCATTCTTCTAACGTGTCAGCCTATAAGAAACTTCTCTCACTGTATGGCGAGAGTAATGAAAGTTTGTGCATCACCTTGAATGGACAGAAAATTTATTTGTTTTTCGACATAGTTCACCTCCTGAAAAATATTAGAAATAAATTGCTGGGTCGAAAACGATTCATTTTTCCTGAATTTATATTCCAAGATTTGTACGATGAAGTCAGCGTTATCGGTGGAGAAATACCGTGGCGAGTTCTTCACGATGTTCATCAACGAGATCAGAAAATGCAACAAATCTGAAAGCAGCGCCTAAACTGACTGCAAAAGTAATGCATCCCAGAGACTGTAAACAGTCTGTTCCAGTTGCACTGGCAATTTTTGACCCTACAATTTCTGCTGCCATCAACAAATATTTTCCAGCGAAAACCAATGACGCCAAATTTCGTAACCTAATATACACCTGCTGGACGGTCCATATCAAATGCAAAAAAGCCTTCAAATTCACGCCACCATCTCGGAGCTGCTGCCCGTCCTGGTGCTAAGAAACCCCAATTTCTCAGGACTTCAGCTGATTGGGTAGAGAAATGGGACGATATGAAAATACGAAATGCTGAAAGCTTTACATTGTCAGCTCCGACTAGTCACGCACTAAGGTGAACTCTCCGGTGTCAAGCTGCTCTCATTGAAGATCTGTTGTCCGAAGATTGTGGTTTAACTACACGCTTCCAGAGCGACCCTCTGGAACGAAGCTACGGACAATATCGTCAGATGTCTGGAGCGCGGTTCCTCGTTTCGTGTAGGGATATAAACATTGCCGAAAAAATCTTGAAGATAAAGAGCCTTCTTAAAGAAGAATTCAGCATAGATTCATCCGTTAAGTCTCAAATTGATTCTACGAATGAAATGCACGCTCTACAGGCGTCAGTGCGAACCAGGATAGAGGATAAGACTATCTGTCCAAGCGAAGATTCGAGGGAAATATCCCATTCCATTGCTGGATACGTTGCCCGAAAAGTGGAGAAGCACTGCACGGGATTGTGCGCCCACCAACTCTATTCGGTATAGACGATCCACATGTGCTATGACTGGTAGCTACGTCAGTTTGTTATCACGTGGTGGCCTTAAGAAAGCCTCAGAATCATTGAATGATTATGTCTCACGAGGACTTGCCTTATTAGACGCCACATCAGATCTGATTAGGACCTCTGCTTTGGCTGCAATAGAAACTGGGGGAACGATAGTAGAAAAATTCATGCCTACAGAGAACTGCATTTGTGAAAGCCACGCGACTAAAATTTGCCGTGTAATCAATAGAATTATAACAAATATCTTCTTCAATAATCGAAGGAAGCGCTCTACGGAGACTGGTACTTAGGATAGAGTGGCTACCTTCAAGAGACTAAAGAGAAAAGTAAAATGTATTCTTTTTGTAAAATCACTAGCTACTTCAAAAAATCAATCAAGCAGTGACATGAAACTGATTTACCAACCAACGGACTGTGTCAACAATAGAAGCCAATATTAGAGATATGATTTATTTTTTTCTTTTCTTTATCAGAGGGGAGCGCGGGCGATCAATTTTTAATGATATAGTTATTTTGGTATTAAAAAATAGATTAAGTTCATTAAAGGACAGAACATATTTCTTTATAAATGTCAAAGCGTTGTGAAGGTAGACGATATTTATACACAATAGTTGACTAAACATAAATATTTCGCTATCACGTTTAACCCAACACACAGTAAACGTATAATCTTCCTCAGTCTCTATAGTTTTGTGTATGACAGAACTAGTTTACATCACAAGTAATGTTCTTTCTCTAAGTGAGATTTTGTGTGTATTTATTCTGAGTCTTAGTAGCTACATTGTGGGTATAGAAATATTTAGCCTACTGGCAACGAAACAAGAATTGGATAGGGATATTTTTCCGGAAATCGTACAATTATAGGCTCCACAGACTTAACTGAAAATATTGCATAAGAGATGTCAACTATGGCCAAAATATGTATTTAACGATGTCACATTACCAAACTAGAGCACTCTGAGAGCGCATACCTCCGCCAAGTAAGCCAACGGTAGCAAAAATTCAAATTGGCTCTGAAACCATAATTTTCTTTGCATAAACTCTAAAATCTAATCATGTGTGCCTTTTTATATTAATAACAGCTTGTTCAATTTTTTTGAAGATCCGTTCATAACTTTTTGAGTTATACTGTTAACAAACGTTATGACAAATATGAGTCAAACATACAAACGAACTAACCGATCTGCACCAGAATTTGATCATTTATGTCTTTTACCATTACTAACAACTCCTATAAATTTCATAAAGATCCACTCGTTATTTTTTGAGTTATTGTGCTAACAAGCATTCAATTAAAAACAGTGACAAACGAACAAACAAACAAACGGACCAATACCAAAATTCGGTCATCTACTTTTTGTTATATACCAAACAATTCATGTTAATTTGATCAAAATCCAACTATAACTTTTTGAGTTATGGCATCGAGAAAAATGACTCAGACAAACAAACAAACAAACGGATGGACATGTCTTCACCAAAAGTTAATCATCTGTTCCTCCTAATATACCTTACAATCCTTGTAAATTTCATCCAAATCGGTTCATAACTCTTTGAGTTATCTTGGTGACAGGCAGACAGACAGAGAGTAAAACACGACGAAAACATAACCTCCTTTTCGGAGGTAATAAGTGATGCTGTCTTATTAAATAAAATTTCTAAAGACATAGCACGGATAAAATGAGTTATATATAGATAAAAAGGCTTTCATTATCCAATACATTCCATTGGATTTTGATCCTTTTTAATGTAGCCAAAAGGCACGGTCATGATCAAGAAAAGCTGTTACAAAAATGTGAGTAAGAAGTCAAAAAGTTTGGCCTTCTATTTCTTCCCCTCAAACTGTAGGATATTCGCCGTGTGTTTAAGTAGGCCATGGCTTAAAACGGTCGAAAATTCAACTTTACAGAGCATAATGCAGTTTTCGGCGGTCTCAAGCGTAGTCAATTCCAAATTTAAGCCTAAAACTCGGTTGAAAGTAGCGAAACCAACGCTCTCATCAAGTTACTTTACCCTCTATCGGGTGGCTGAAAAAACGCTCTCGTAAGAATATCATCATTGAAGTTATCATGTATGGTCACTCCTCACTCGCCAAATAAAGGGTTAACGCTACTTTGCCGTGCCAGTCAATCGTGCCCTTACATCGGTCGTAAAGACGATGACAGAATTGTCGTAGTGTCCCGTTTCCTTGAGAGCTGCAATCACCCTGCCCACAGCTTCGTCCATGGCCGTCACCATTCCTGACGAGGGAAAAACTTAAAGGTTAAAAGCTCTCTTTAATGGCGCTAGAAAACGAAGTAAAGCTCAGCTCAATCCGCTTGACTTGTTTGGAGCTTCAGACGAAGCGTTGGTTTCGCCCCGTTAGATCGTGTTGAAGGGTTATTCTACGCCTCCTTATCACCTTTGAGACAAAGGACAACTCCATTTTGCAAACGAGTACCGAATATTTTACCTTCTTGGCGGTAATCGAGTTGGGTTTTATACCTGAAATACGATTCAAGGCTGAGAAGCAGCGTGCATGTCTGGAGTTCCGGACAAGTTAACCATCTAGTGAGCTTGACTTAACTAAATTTTGCAGTGCCTATCATTGACACTTTACGTGCATTGCACCATAGGTCTCCCCACATCGAGTATATCCAAACAAGAACACTAAAAAAGTTTGAAGATGAAAATTAAACATCAAAAGGTTCCCAAGCTTTCGTGTTCTTGGGAAATTTGAGTCAAGAACAGAACAGAAATGATGAGTAATAATTAGAGCCCGGATTTATTGCAGTTTAAGGCGTTAGTTCAATAAGTACAATAACTGCAATAAAGGCAAAAACTTTAATTAGAGCTATAAATTCAATATATTATGCCGTGTTCACATGTCCCTATAGTTGTAACGCGTTCACTCAAACTGATGGACGCGGTGCGGTGACTGGGGAGAAGCAGCTGCAGACAACACAGCGCATGTCCCTTTTTAGAACGCGCTGCGCCATTCAAGTTCAGTAAACAGAACTTATAATGCTAAATTCACCCTCAGCAGCGTTTACACATGATGGACTAGTCGACAAAGAAAAATTTTTATCTTCACTTTAATTATCAGCATCACTTCACAGTACTCCCGTTAAAGACAAGAAAAGTAGAAAACCATGAACATGATATATGAACACGGACGCTATCTTTGATTTGGAAGTCCAACTGATTGCCCTGTACTGAGGGGGGTTTATCAGGCGATATTTATTTTTAAAATAGGCTATTCCTATCAAAACCAGTCTATAATATGATAGGATACGAATGTGACTTGAAACCGACGCGAAATATAAGTGAAAATGTTTATAAACGATATCATAACAGAACGCGCAGCGTCATTCATATGAATGAAGCACACTTCTACGTGTAAACAGCGAAAAAAAATTGACGCACAGCTCGTGCTCATTTTCGTGATTGAACGCGTTACGATGAGGGACGTGTGAAATGTTACTTACTATCACAGCCACGTGTCACAAGACTTCAAACGCCATGACAATTGAGTTCTTTATCAATTATTGTTCCATGTATTTATTGGGTTAAAAATACAATTGAGTAGCAAAGTCTCAAAATCTGACTTTTGAATTTTTATAACTTTTTTCGTTCGGGGGATATACATCATGGGAACAGATAAAGCTGGATATTTGTAAGAATCATATTCGTCATTGGGAAGAATTGTCAGTTAGCAAAAGCGCAATGTATACCTCCTCCTGATAATTGGTATTTGGAACTGAAATATGTATCCATTGATCCACTGACATGCTATTCCCGTTTGCTATCCGACTTTTTTTTTTCCTTTTAATTTTTTAGTGTATTTGCGTTTTCTTTGTTTCCTATTTCTTTCACTGCTATTGCTTAGGTGCAATAGGAGCAAATTTAGGTGCAATAAGAGCAATTTTTAGGAGCTATAACTGCAATATTTTGAGGGCAATAAATTCGGCCTTAAGTACTAATATCGCCTTGTCTGCCGCACTGTGACGCGCGTAATAGAGACAGCACCCGCGTTATAGAGCAGATTTTTCATTTCTACATCAGCGCTGTTCAATATTACAACCTGGAGCATATGTATACTATTAACAAAAGCGTTCTAGGTACAATATGACACAATATTTACAGCAAGTGGTACCTAAATAGGTTCTTCTGTTGACGTCGTGGATGTGCTTGTAGAGATCAGAATAGTTCTTGGGCACCTGGAGTGGCGCGTGGACGCTCTGGAACGGCAGGTACAGGAACAGTGGCTTTTGCTCATCCCGGGAATGGAGGAGCGACGTGACGTAGTCCGAAAACAGGAACTGGAATGCAGGGAGGTGGACAGAATTCATGATCACTGTGAAATATCCGAGAAGGCAATATTGATTACTGAACTGACTCTGTTGCTGGTTACTTTGCCCTTTACTTTTCACAATACTAAATGATTTAAATCTATACCTAAATACAACCTGTAGATATAATTAGGAATGCTATTATAAGCACTTATAGAATGCTTTCCTGTAAAAATTTTAACAGAAATTAGCAACGATTTCAAGTTCTTGATCATGCTTGTGGTTGTGATACTAATACAGTAATTATGATATTTGATTTTTACCTGCAGTATGAAGGACTTCATGCCCCAAAACTGTCCTCTTTCACTATCTGCGAGGGGCAGATTTACAGGTTATTAAAGCATTACATTCACCTTTCCTTGTTCCTAAAAATACCGTCAAATAAATTAATATATATCAGTGTTGCATAAGGGCACGAATAGCGGTCAACATGTTGCTCTACGCGCATCAACATGGGCAGGTTTAAAATTTGGTTAATGAACGACGTACAGCCTTGGAGAAAAAGAAACGGCCCGGGCATAGTTACAGCCTGGGAATGGGAATGTTTGGTCCGGTTATTGCCAACTTCCTGATCCAATTGAACATACTTCAAGCGTTACCGAATACGGTGAGATAAATAAATGCTTAAACAAATAAGTGACCAACAATCGGTCGTCTCGTGCTTAATTGGTTGTTTGGTTGTTGACACCTATTGTATGTATAATTTTATTTAGAACTCAGTCAAAACTGTCACTACTACTACTAACTAAACTGCAATTTACATAAGTGCAGATTTACCATTTCTATCTATTTTTAGTGTTATAATACATGGAATGAAAGGGTTAATTTGCTATATATATGTAATGCAAATATATCTTTGTTGGAAATATGTTGACCCATGAACAACATACATATTACATAATGCACTATAACTACCTCCGCCAAGGAGATTATGTTTTCGTCGGCTATGTCTGTCTGTTTGTTTGTCTGTTATTCTGTTTGTCTGCCTGTCATCAAGATAACTCAAAAAGTTATGGACGGATTTTGACGAAATTTATAGTAATTGTTAGGTATGTTAGAAGGAACAGATGATTAACTTTAGGTGAAGATGCGTCCATCCGTTTGTTTGTTTGTTTCAATTGTTTGTTTGTTTGTCTGATTCATTTTTCTCAATGCCGTAACTCAAAAATCTTTGGGAGGATTAGATTATTATGAAGTTTACATAAGTTGTTAGGTATATTACAAAGAGTAAATGACCAAATTTTGCAATGATCTGTTGGTTCGTTCGTTAGTTTGTCACTGTTTTTAATTTTATGCTTGTTGGCAAAATAACTCAAATTATAAATGGATCTCTATGAAACATATAAGAGCTGTTAGTAATGTAAGAAGACATAAATAGATGAATTTTGGTGTTTATAGTTTAGTCCGTTTGTGAGTTTGACTGATGTTTGTCAAAATGCTTGTTAGCAGCATAACTAAAAAAATTATGAACGGATCTTCAGAAAATACCTGAAGCTGTTAACACAGTTGAAGGGCGCAAATGACTAGATTTGGGTGTTGAAACAAAGAAAATAATGGTCTCTGAAAAAATTTAAATTTTTTTACCCGTTGCCTTGCTTGCCGGAGGTATGCGCTCTCGGAGTGCTTTAGATATGTACTGTAGTCGTGGCTGACCGAATGGCTCCCTCAAACTGATGACCATACCACTCAGATTTTCCAAAAGGTTTCTTTGAACTCATGGCCACCAAGCAAATATTACGGAATACGTCAGAATGTAAAACGCTGAGCATTAATGTCGAACTACAGATGCATAAACAAATAGTCAATCAATTAATTCTTGCCATGTAAGTTTGATCAGCCTTACCGCTGAGTAGTTCCCGCTGGCTGTACGATTCACGGTGGTGTTGTTCCGGAAATCATAACCCGAGGTAGTGCGGATGCCTGAGTCTGCGAACATGCGATTATTGGCATATGTCAGTATAGGTGTAAAAACTCTCATAACAACAGAGACGCATGAGGTACACTCCACTCAGGAATGTAAATACATATATGGTCACCCCGATGATGAATCGTGAAGATATACGTGATTATCATGAGAGTTTGATGATATGAAAAAGGATTAGTGTGATACTTTAGCAGACAATAAGAGAGTTAGAAACCAGGGTTCAAAATATCCTACTCTACCATTATAATATATATTACTTTCTGCACTCGGAGATAGCTCTGTTTCGATAAGTTTAATGTTGACTTTTTAAACGTAAATGTATAATCTGACTCATTTTTAGATATGCCACTTTAACTCAATAGTAAAGAAATTTCTATGTGTGTATGATGCAATTTCAATGACTAGTAATACCCGTTGCATGGTCATGAAGCTTAATTTGTATGTGAGAGTTACAAATTCTTACCGTGATATCGTTCATGAGTTGGCATTGCTATCACAAAGGTGCTCGTAATCTTTGTTGTGACATAGTATTTCATAGCATCACTCTCTTCCTTAGAATTAACTCTTAATGAACAGACATTTTGCAACATGAGTAGTGATACTGTACCTGAAGTCGTATTAACGATATAACTATAGTTGCGGACATGCGTGTAATAATCCTCCGACCCAGTGTAGTAGCCATAGAAAGTGTCAAAGCCCCTGTAGGTAGGAGTGTATGCCCACTTGCAGAAGCCCAAATGCCACCTGAAGACAAAATATCATTTATGGAGTCGTTGACAGATTTACAACAGCAGACCTCAAATACATAGAAGTTATTACAGCATGTAGTTTTTAAATTCAGCATGTTAAAACCGGTGCCGTCGTAGCAACTGTCGTTGCAACTTAGAGGCAACTCAAATAATCCGTTGACGTAGCCGTGGTACGGCTTCAGCTGGCGCTCAAAATTTGACTGTACAAAAAATTGTCGAAGATCTCAGTCACTACTGCAATTTTTACTCTGTAGCAAGTGACAATGATTAACTTTCAACTATCGCTCCTAATTATGAACAGTTTAAGTACACAAAGATTGGAAGTTGTTAAGCGGGCATCATACTTTAGATGTGTATGCTAGCTTACAGAAGACCAAATACCATCTGAGGTTAAAAATAACTATCATTGAGCGGCTTAGACAAGACCAAATGTCGCCCGGGGTAGAAACTGGTTAATGGGTCATTGAACAGCAAACTTTTACTAATACAACTAGACTACCATCTGACTATGAGAACTATCCCAGTCGGAAATTATGGTTGTGATTATAGTAGAACAACTATGATTATGGTCGAGACCTTGGTTGTTTATTATCGATATATAATCCATATTCAACCATTTATGGGGTGCAGTATGGTAGAGATATGTCACAACCTTCGACCATAATATCAACCATAATTCCCAACCATAAATACCCAATTACAACTATAAAGGTTTT
>LQNS02278174.1:14449303-14460601 GCA_001587735.2 Parhyale hawaiensis
CCCCCCCGCGGCGTCTTGCATACCTGAGAAGAAAAGCCTTAACATATATTTTAAGGGTTTTCCTCTCAGGTATGCAGGTATAAGAAGAAACGTAAACTGTACCTGTTATATCGTCGAAACATTATTCAACGACGTGCATATACAACCTACCGCAACGTGCTTAACGTATTGATTAGATGTACGAAGCGCCTATTTTATCCTTCTGAAATAAGAAATGCATCACGAGACTCCACGAAAACGCGGAAATTGTACATCATCTTCGTCGCAGTGCTTCCAATACTGTGCGAGAAATTGATGTAAATGGTGCAATTTTAGGAGGAGAGGCATTAGCAAGTAGCGTTAATAATTACTTTTCGTCTATGGCTAAGGAACTCGTGCAATATTTGTCAAGAAATTACGAGCAATATAATTTAGCTAGTCCAGTAGTACACGATGAGTGCAATATTCTACCAATAACCATTGATGAGGTTTACTCAACTGTATGTGCAATGAAAAACAGGCGTTATCACGAGGACAAAATACAACCAAAACACTTGCTGTAAGTTTTACCTCACATAGCTGCGTATCTGCATGTGTTCTATTTTAATAAATGTATTCCAATGGGGGTGTATCCTGATGTGTTGAAGCACGCAAGAGTAATTCCTCTTCATAAAGGCGGTGATATTAATGTACTGACAAATTACAGACCGATATCAACGATGTTTTTGGTAAATAAAATATTTGAAAAGTTCATCCATTCACGTAGAACAAATTTTCTTGAGCAGCGTCAAGGTTTCAGTGTTGAACAGTTTGGCTTCAGAAAAAATAGATGTACAATTCTTGCTATATTTATTCTGGTTTCGAATATTCTCTCTACCTATAGCAGTAAGTCATACACCACTTGCTTCCTTCTCGGCTTGAAAAGGCTTTTGACACCGTGGATACAGATATTTTGTTGAGAAAATTGCATCATTATGGAGTGAGAGATAGTGTAGCCAAATCAGTTGAAAGCTATTTAAGTAACAGACAACAATTTGTGGTAGTCAGTGACTCAGTGACAGTAAAACTCAAATGGCCAGTGTTGATATCGGTGTACCACAGACCTCTGCGTTAAGACCCTTATTGTTTAATGTGTATATTAATAATATTGTGTATTTCAAAAATGTAAAAACTATATTATTTGCAGATGACACGGTGTTTTCCATCAGTGATTGTTCATTTCATGTTGCCGTGCAGAAGTTGCTGAAATTGATAGATGACAACTTGGCTAGAATTAGTGAATTTACTCCAAATGCAGGTAAAACGAAGTTAATGTTGTTCAGTGCCAGACGGGTCGATTTTCTTCCAGAAGTACCTATCTTTTAACTGTGTAATATTAGGATTGGTCAAACCTTTTAAGTACTTGGGAGTACTTGTAGATGATGGTTTGAAATTTTCATTACGTATATCTATGCTGTGTAATAGTCTGAGCAGGGCAAAAGGGGCAAAATACGCTGCCTCAAAATATTTGCCGAGGGAAGCATTAATGGTACTTTATCATTCCTTACTCTATTCACAACTTATAAATTGCATAGTAATTTGGGGAGATGTTACGGATAACCATACTAAGCAAATAAGCACAATAATGAAGGAAACATTAAGGATTATATTAAATGTAAAACGAGATAATGGCAACATTCCTACGATGTCCACTAATGCTATGTATTTGAAATTGAGATGTTTAAAATTCAAGGACATTTATCACTATTTTCTTTTGAAACTTTTGCCAATGGCCATGTCAGGTGAGATCTTTACTTCGGAAGCCGTTTTTGTCATTAATAAGAACAGAACAGTATATTATTAGAGGTAATAGATTCAATTAACTCGCTTGGATATCGAAAAAATGATTTACTGTCTTTCAAAGCATCAAAATTTTTAGCAGTGCCTGATGACCTTATACAACCATTGAATCACAAGATCTTTAAAAGAGAATTTAGGAACTATTGTATACGTAATTATAGTGACATATGAATGCTCTGTGCTCAATAAGTGCACAGCACTTTTCATGGGTTTGTTTTCGGTTTTACTTTTTAATTTTGTAAATGTTCTTAAACTGTATAATGTTCAATTGCAAACAATAAAGGTGTAAGGTGTAGTGGTTTCTCAGCCTCTTTTTGCTGGTAACATAATTCAAAAAGGTACGGAGGGAATTCCCCGAAATTTGCTCAAGTTGTTAGTAATGTTAAAAGACACAAATAACCAAATCTTGGATATGATCGGTTAGTCCGTTGTTGTATTTAGCTAATGTTAGTCAAAATTTTGTCAGAACCTAACTCCAAAAGTTAGGGACGGATCTTCAATGAAATTACAGGAGCTGTTATTACTGATAAGAGGCACAAATAGCTTAATTTTGGTGATGATATAATGGAAATCATAGTTTCAGGACCAACTTAAATTTTTCGGCAACATTGCCTTTCTTGGTGGAGATATGCTCTCACAGAGTGCTCCAGTTATAGATAGGATAAAAGAGTAGGCATGTCACGACATTATTCAAGATGCCATTACACAGGATCAGTGATAGTCATTTCTAACCAAAATAGTACTCATTTTTTCACCTACAAAATTACTATTTAGGTTCAATTTCTAATAGTTGCATAGCGTTCATGATCGAGAGTACGCACTGTTGAGCTAGACCGTGAGATACGGACGGGCAATGATCTTGTGCAGATTAATAATAATCTCAGATAGTTGAGTAGATAACACGCAGAAACAAATACCTGGCCTATAACAAAGTGTTCTTGCCAATAGTTTTATACGATTCAAACCACAAAGGACCCAGATATCTTCTGTGCTACTCAGGAAGCAAGGAGCGTAACGGGAGGACTCAAGAAAAATTAGCACCAAAAAGTGACGTCATCATCGACGAATCTATGGCTGAGCAGCCTAGGAATATTTTAACTAATTTAACCAGAAAAA
The DNA here is from genome assembly GCA_001587735.2 of Parhyale hawaiensis. Classification (NCBI taxonomy): domain Eukaryota; kingdom Metazoa; phylum Arthropoda; class Malacostraca; order Amphipoda; family Hyalidae; genus Parhyale; species Parhyale hawaiensis. The sequence continues at coordinate 14,452,238 of LQNS02278174.1, forward strand.
TCGTCTTAAATTGCGAAATTCATCTCTAGCGTATAAATAAAATAAGAGAGTATAAACTAATTTAGCAATTATCTATAGAAAATTGCAGTGCATGCTGGTGGAAACTTTCACAGCACTAGCGCCGAATTTGGTCCCTTTTGGCGACATGATTTAACTTCTTTTTCGTAATTGAAGCATTATTTACACGTCATATTCAGTTCACGGTGATCTTCACGAACATATTTATTCTTTACTGACAAATATAAGCATCATAATAGCCAATTCTGTACGCGAGACCAACCACAGAAACAGATAGCCTATTGCTCGAACTTTCTGTACTTGGCGACAACATTTTACGATACTTTGCAGCTCAAGTAACTGGCCAGTCATGAGCGGGAGATTGAATGAAATAAATAAAAAAATACGGTGATAAGTTCAAGAAAACAACATACGAAGCCCAGACGTCACACACTCAACTATTTCGATTCGTCGTTGTGATGTAAATTTGCTACGTACTGTCACAGCTAAGTTCTATTTTAGTCATATATTGAGTCCTCCCATTGCATTCTTTGCTTCCTGGTTCTACTAGTCAAGCTTGCTAATATTATTTGACTCTTAGCTATACAGTATACAAACAATAATCGAACATGCCTACCTCCTCTAGTTTACCTAATTTAGTTTCCTATTCTCCCAACCATGTACTGTATTTTCGCTTACAAGTAATTGTCTTTGAGTTGCAGCTAAGCGAACTGTTATACAAAACGACTGATCGACGTCTGATCGCGACTGTGACTCCCTCCCTGACGTATATCAGTGGTGTTATCTGCTCACGCCTACATCCCTTACTGATTTATCTAGCAATGGAATTTGGTGTAGGAAATCCTGCTCTATTTAACTACTAGTTATTGATGAAAAGCGACATAATCGCAGCGTTTTCTTTGTTACCGACTACGGTAATAGCGAAGCTAAAGTCGGTTAAGGAGGTGCAAAGCAGGTGATGGTCTGAGACAATGGAGTGTTTTGGTGCATTCTTTCAGGATTCACAGAACAGAAAATAAGTTTGAAAGATTCAATATAATTTGAACTAAACACGAAAAATAGAATCTTGAAGCTGCTGGATATATCGAAGAATATAAGGGAATCGAGAGCAAAGAGTCTCCCCCGAACAGCTTATAGGCCACGCTGTTACTTTAGAGACGGACAAGAACATGTTATATCTTCATAGTACAGGTAATCTTCGCTACACAAAAAAAAAGAAATGCAGCGTTATGACGAACATTGAGTTATACGCAACCTTTTTCCAAAAATGCCATCTGCCTATTTCGAACTGTGACTATAACATATTTGAAGTCGTTTCTCTATGATATACTGTAGCATTCCTAAATACATTATAGGGAATGGTGAAGTGGTAGATCCATGGTATAACGACGTAACGTAGTTATACCATTGGTAGTTCCAGGAAGCAAAAAATGCAACGGGAGGACTCAATAGGACTAAAATAAAACTTAGCCGTGACCACACGTAGCAAATTTACATCACATCGACTCGAAGTACAGTATTTGAGTGTGGGACCTCAGGCCTTCGTAGGTTATTTTCTTGAACATATCACCGTAGTTTTTTTGATTTATTTCATTGAATCTCCCGCTTATGACTGGCTAGTTACTTGAGCTGCAAAATGCTGTAAAATGTTGTCGTCATGTACAGAAAGTTCGAGCAATAGATTATTATTGTCGTTTCTCTCGAGTACAGAATTGGCTATAATGGTGCTTATCTTTGTTACTAAGGAATAAATATGTTCTGTGAAGAGCACTGTGAACTGAATATGAAGTGTAAATAAGGCATCAATTAAGAAAAAGAAGTAAAATCAGGTCGCCAAAAGTGACCAAATTCGGCGCTAGTGCTGTGAAAGTTTCCACCAGCACGCACTGCAATTTTCCATAGATAATTGATACATTAGTATATATTCTTTTAATTCATTTTTACGCTAGCGATGAATTTCCCAATTTAAGACTATTTTTCTGGTTGAATTAGTTAAAATACTCCTAAGCTCCTCAGCCATAGATTCGTCGATGATGAAGTCACTTTTTTATTGCTAATTTCTCGTGAGTCCTCCCATAACTTTATTTGCTTCCTGGGTAGTTCTGACCAAAGCGTATTCTCGTTTTCAGTTCTTTTATATTATTATCACCCGCGAGCTATGCGATGAGCGGCGATAATGTTTTTATTGAAGATATAAGTTTTTATGTTACCATTAACGTGAATAATTGCCTAATGTGTGCATTAAGCAAATTTTGCACAATAAGTACACTGGGCAAAATGGTTTGCCTAAAGTATAGGGCAGAAAAATTTGTAAAATTGCCTAATACACGCATTCTGGAACCCCATTATGCGAAATATGAATACGATGCAATCCCACTTAATTTACGTAAAGTGAATACTCCACTCATTATGCTACCATATTTTGTGTGATGTGAATACGCACAATTAGGATAGAGGGACACTGATAAAAATACAAACTGATAAAAACGTTCACTGTATTTGAAACAAATTTTCATAATGCCTAAAAAACTAAATAAACGCAAGTAAACAAGAACAAAATGATCAAGGAGAGAGAGAGTGAAAAGTCTTCTCAGAAATTTCTACATGGGATGCCTGGGTGACAGCGAGAGTTGCATTTCATTTTTTTTTTCTTGAGGCAGCTGCATCTCCATCGTCCTGACAAACACTGTGTCCACCCTTGTCCTACAATAGCCTTTGCTTTAGCAGTTCTCGATGTGAGACAAGCATCGGGATCATTTTCTGCTTCAATCAAAACCTGATATACAGGACTAAGATCAGCTGCTGAGTATTTGGCTCCAAGAACTCCCTCACGGCAACCTGCAGTATGCAGCTCATCTTCTTTTTCTTCTTTGCTTCTTTTTCGGGTCAGTGGGGCCGCGATCAGCGTCTGGAACTCGCCATGTAGCGCACATGCCTAACTTCTAATGATTGAACTACATAGTCTAGTTGTTTGCCACGCGTGTCATCCGAACTGCTGCTTTCGATTGTCCTGCACCAGCTGCATCTTGGATTTCCTGGTAACACCCACTCTATTCACATCAGGTAAACTCGAGCACTCTGAGAGCGCATACCTCCGCCAAGCGGGGCAACGATAGCAAAACATTCAAATTGGCTCTGAAACCATAATTTTCTTTGTATAAGCTCCAAAATCTAATCATTTGTGTCTTCTGACAGTAATAACAGCTTGTGCAATTTTCTTGAAGATCCGTTCATAACTTTTTTAGTTATACTGATAACAAACGTTATGACAAACATATGAGTCAAACACACAAACGATCAAACCAATCTCCACTAAATTTTAATCATTCATGTCTTTTAACATTACTAACAATCCTTAAAAATTTCATACAGATCCATTTATTATTTTTTGAGTTATTGTGCTAACAAGCATAAAATTGAAAACAGTGACGAACGAAAGACCGAACTAACGAATCATTGCCAAAATTTGGTAATTTACTTTTTGCTAAATACCTAACAACTCATGTTAATTTCATAAAAATCCATTCATAACTTTTGAGTTAAGGCATTGAGAAAAATGAGGCAGACAAAGATACAAACAAACGGAAGGACATATCTTCACCAAAAGTTAATCATCTGTTCCTCCTAACATACCTTACAATCCCTGTAAATTTCGTCTAAATCGGATCAGAACTTTTTGAGTTATTTTGGTGACAGACAGACAAAGAGACAAACAGACGGACAGACAGACAAACACGACGACGAAAACATAACCTCCTTGGCTCAGGTAACTATGCTCGCCGATTCTTAATGTCTTGCCTAATGTGCAGATTATGCACACATTTTGCACAATTTAAATAGTAGGCAATACGTGTTCTTAATTTGAACATTAGGTAATTTCTGCTGCCCAGTATACACATCGCGCAATTTTTCACAATGAGCGTAACATATATATTTACCTCCGCCAAGGAGGTTATGTTTTCGTCGTGTTTGTTTGCCTGTCTACTTGTCTGTCTGTCTATTTTACTGTTTGTTCCTCTGTCTGTCACCAAGATAACTCAAAAAGTTACGAGCCGATTTGGACGAAATTTACAGGGATTGTTAGGTATGTTAAGAGGAACAGATGATTAACTTTTGGTGAAGATATATTCATCTGCTTGTTTGTTTGTTTGTTTGTCTGCCTCATTTTCTCAGTGCCATAACTATAAAAGTTATGAATGGATTTTTTGAAAGTAACATGAGTTTTCAGGTCTATAACAAAGAGTAAATGACCAAATTTTATTTATGATCCGTTTGTTCATTCGTTAGTTTGTCACTGTTTTTAATTTTATGTTTTTTAGCACAATAACTCAGAAAATAATGAACGGATCTTTATGAAATTTATGAGGGTTGTCAGTAATGTTAAAAGACATGAATGATTAAATTTTGGTGCGGATCGGTTAGTTCGGTTGAATGTTTCACTCACGTTTGTCATAACGTTTGTTAGCAGTATAATTCAAAAAGTTATGTACGGATCTTCAAGAAAATTGCACAAGCTGTTATCACTATCAAAAGGAACAATGATTATATTTTGAAGTTCATACAAAAAATTATGATTTCAGAGCCAATTTTAATTTTTTGCTACCGTTGCCTCGCTTGGCAGAGGTATGTGCTCCCACAGAGCTTAGATATATATTCGTTCGCCTGTCCATCCTAAAAGAAGGTGAAGGAGTTTAGCAATGTTAATAATTTTTGGCAGGAAGTCAGGTGGATTGACCTAGATGTGAAAATGTCAAAATGCTTCTCTTCTGGGGACAGAGGGACTATATTCGCAGCATAAACAAGTGCATGTAGATTTCCCAGTTGAGGGTGCGGTCAAAGTTGACTTGATCTATATAGATAGTGTTTGAAAACAAATGCAAATCGACCAGATACACTTCACTGTTGCGTATTTTTTTGCTAGGCAATAATTAAATTCACATCACAAATTCTTGTGTTTCCCCAGCGGTACAAAAATACGTCCACAACAGTTCTAATAACGATCTAATATGCGTGCAAATAATACATCATCTTTAAAATTCCACTACATGTTGGTCCTATAAATGAATTTTCTTTCAAAACACGTTTTTCTCAGCTTGTGTCGGCTATACAGCTCCAGTACGCAAAAACTGACGAACAGAGCTTGTTCGTTATTCTGTTAGAGTTCACATCTACAGAACTGTAATCTTGACTGTAAAGTTTAAAGTTTCATATAGGTAATATACGTGCATAAGTGTTGCAGCGTATGTAATTTTTAAATATACCCTATGTTTTCAATGTACTTAGCTGTGAAGTATTTTTACAACAAATTGAAAACCCATTGCAACAGTAGAATTATTGACGTTCGCACTTTTGATAATGCTGATAATTAATTCGCCTCAATATTTTCGCATAATTTCCAATACGGTGTAGAGCAGTCGACTGTGCGTTTATTCTATACATCGTTGTAGCTAACGGCTTTTTGAAATCATAATTCTTTTGCCATATTTCTTCTATTATATGCTTTTTGGCATAACTTTCATCAAAATATTTATCACATATTGCCAACTTACTGGTAATTCACTAATGCAAGTCTATTTTCACAACCGATATCAACTCAACTGTTACGTGGTAGTTCGTTGCAGCAGTTGGCCTATCATATCTGGGAATGTGGAGTTACCCATACTAATCCCGTAAGTTTTGCTGCTCGGAACCCATTTACCTAAATTGCCTTGCATATCAACTTCTATCAGTGATATGCATTATACATACATAAATATGTGAATAATACTTTAGGAATACGTTTGTGTTTCTCATAGAGTAGCACTGTAGCATCAATAACTTGCGCTGCCTACAGCTAAGGTCTGTTGCATTCAGCGCGCTGGGTAACCCCGGGTTACCCAGTGTTACCTTGAGGGTAACTCCGTCTCCAAAATCCGTGTCGCATTGAGCCATTTTCCGTCAATGAGACACTCCAGGGTTACCTGGTGTTACGCAAAGTCGTTACCCTGCGAAATAGGCGGGTAGCGAGCGGACACCGGGTTGATGCCAAGTCTCGCCACATGTGCATCGAATAAATATGCGTATAATTATGTTTTGTGACCATTGAAGACATATTTTTCCTATATATTTGCTACAAGTGTCATTATGTTGTTGCTAGGTTATGTTCGTCACAAATAAAACCAAATATTTATTTAGCTGAGTGTATAGATATTTACATTGCGCTTGTTGGTTTGTTTACGTCTTGAACTCTCACGAAGTCGGTTTATTGAGCTTATGGAGAAAAGCCTTCAATTGGTGTAATTCATAAATTTCTTATGGTAGAAAGATCTGCAGGGACCTATCACGAAATTTTTACAGGCTAATTCTATTTCATCATTATTATCAATAATTACGAATAAACGTCTGTGTTTACATTGGGTTTTTTTTTTTTTTTTGTTGTTGTTCGGGGTTACGCTTTGAAAAATCCTGTCTCATTCACCTCTATAATAGAGTAACACCGAGTGAGTAACACGGCGTAACTCCGAATAACTCTGAGGCAATCTGATTACAACAGGCCTCTATGCAGTTCGAACAACCGCTGTAGCCTTAAACATGTCTCCTTTTGTAATATTTTGTTCTTTGTTCAAAATGTACTGTAGCTTTTACCCTTCATTCTGTTTTTTTTTCCTTTTATTAATCATGGCCTTTGATCATTATATTGAACTTTCGTAAACACAGCTTTGAGATTGCCAAAAGATGGTGTAAAAATGTTTACCGTCAGTACAGCTTACTCTGCAAATGCTGTTAGTTACTTTCGGACATTTCATTATATCGGGAAAGATTTATAAATGAAGATTCTTTGAAAGTGTGGTATTTAAAAGGGCACATCAACGTATTCGGACGAGAAGATACTATACTTTTCTTCTACTGATGTGTGTCATGGCCATAACACGCAGCAACTTTTGTGATCTGTAGCCAGAATGCACTGTGCGAGCGCTCCAACAGCTGCTCTGTAGTTACAGTTTCACGTTTTAGTCTACCTAGTGGTGATAAATACGGGCCATACTATGCCAGAGTAGCGCTTAAATAGTCTTTATTAACGTGCTGGTATCATCCACTGTTCATAATCCTGTAAATTACCGTAGTTGATGGACCAGCAAAGTAGTTGAGCTCTGTTGATCCGATGAACTAAACGTCGTGACGTCATAGCTCTGATGTCACGAAGCAAACAGGCCTTGTATTCTAGGGGGCCTTGGCTAGACGAAGTGTGTTCGGTAGACGAGGTTTGTCAGGCGGATTTAGATTAGACGGGGTTGCATAAATTACAGGAGAGCTAATTAATTTTGGAATTTCCATCAGTCACGCTGGTGAATTAAAATGACGCCATCGATTGGCTCAACTGCAACGAAATAAGCTAATCTTACCTTTTCCGAAATACCAGTCATGTACGTTGACTTCGCTGCTTTAGATTGAGCTTCAGGCGTTAAGTGCAAACCGACTTCACTTCAAATTGCCTACGGAGTTCGATGTCGTCTATAGAGAATTTGGTTAAAAATTTGTCCATGAAGCTCCATCCAAAGTATCGAAAGTATTGCGCATGACTAGCTAATGTGATTAGCAAATCTCGGTAGAACTTTCCAAATCCATGACACCTGGTATTCTACGTATCTTGTTAATTAAGCTTGAAAGAGTTGCACTGTAGAAGCTATATATAGAGCCAAGCCATAAAGGAAAACAATGCAAAGACCGGAAATTTGAATTGCTCTGTATCTGAACTACTGCTAAAGCAGGGCAGCATATTAAGGCCAGAGATTGTTTCCACTGTTTCAGGGAAGTCTCTGTTGGCCAGTAATTGTTTTATTATATCGGTAATCTATAACCATTCAGAAAGTCATATGTCTTCCTCGGCCAAATTGACGGGCCCGATGGTATCAAGCGCCTACTCAAGAGTGTAACTGTTACTGTAATATCTATTATATTGCTGCTTTAATGCCCGAAAGCACTCTGTGTGGCAGTTTCTCTGCTTGTGTATGTTTCCACCATGTGGACGCTCATTCAGCCCGTACGATGCTCATATAGTACATAGAGGAAAAAAATTATGTATGCCAGTCTATTATATCCGACACGGCGATAATTACATTGTGATTGCTCCGTAAGTGGTTATCTCGTGATTTATGCATACGCGCATAATACGTTTTCCTGCTCGATCTCAATGGACTCTTCTTTACCATGTATTCTAGAATTAAAGAGCAGCCTGTACTATTGAACAGCCTGTAGATCGGTTCGGTTACTCATTTCTCATATGCTTGTTACTTTCTAAGGGCCCTTTAACCATAAGAATAGACGCGTAAGAATTTTCTATTCAACTGAACTATCCCTATTTCTTTT
>LQNS02278174.1:14470054-14485552 GCA_001587735.2 Parhyale hawaiensis
AAAGTGCAATTTTTAAGTGCAATAAGAGTAAATTTTAGGTGCAATAAGAGCAATTTTTAAGTGCAATAAGAGCAATTTTTAGGAGCTATAACTGCAATATTTTAAGCGCAATAAATCCGGGCTCTAGTAATAACCTTCTATGTATCTGTGCTGTTTGTTCTCGTTGAGTGAAAAAGGATGACGGTGTTCCGGTGTGTATACGACCCTGCTATCTTAACGTAGCCAACCACCAAGTGGACTCACGTACGCAACTATATACGGCCACGGCGAGACACTTCCGTTTCTTCTTTAACAGCACTGAAAACTGACCGATGCTCACAATATATCACTAAAGTCTTTTGAGCTTGTTATTACACCGTCATGACCATGTTTTCAGTAAGACCTAATGAACGCAATTCAAATTTTTCAGTTGTATTTCAATATTTAAAAACTCTGGAGTGCATAAGCCATCGGCATGGCCAAAACAAAATGCTTCTAACCATCCAAATGGATTTGGAGAATATGCGTAGAACCGTAAACAGTGGATGGGCAAAACTTAGAAATTTTTTTAACTGCTGACTTAAGATACAAAAACTGATTTTCAAATCCTCACACCCTTAATTTGAAATCAGCTCTGAGCAAGTTTTATTTTTCTATACAGGCAAATGTTAGTACTTCGAGGCTGGACAAGCGCCATACAAATCGTTTNTGGGCAAAACTTAGAAATTTTCTTAACTGCTGACTTAAGATACAAAAACTGATTTTCAAATCCTCACACCCTTAATTTGAAATCAGCTCTGAGCAAGTTTTATTTTTCTATACAGGCAAATGTTAGTACTTCGAGGCTGGACATGCGCCATACAAATCGTTTTTCAGTTTCTTATATCCAAGCCGATGGAGCCTCAGGTTAAATTATATACATCCTTAAACAGCCGGTTCATGACCGCCGTAAATATGTAGCAATTATTTTTTGCAGCACTTCTTGTATCTGACGAAACAGGGAAGAAGAAGCCGTATTTGCTTCTCGTGATCTTCAACTGAACCATAAAAAGAAGATCTGGACAGCTCTGAGCAACTTCAACTGCTGCAAAAATGCACGCTTGCAATACCACCGTAAATTTAGGTCAGTTAGTTTGCTGGCATCAGCTGCAGCAAAGTAGCAATCAACAGAGATCCTGCGAACTTCAGAAAAATCGCCTGGTCCTCGTCATGCACGAAATTCGTTCTTGTATAAAAAGACAATTGTGACCAACGAAAAAATTAACTCTTATGCGATTTGTGAGTTGTGTCCGGGAGGCAATACTGCAATGCTGTCTGTATCTTAGTTTTTCTATTTCTCTCATTTACGGTTTTTTTTTCATCTAGATTGTTTTGATATAGCAGTATTGCTGTGTTATAGCTGTGCTCTAGTGCAGCATTAGTGAATAAGTGCCAGATTTACCATGGGTGGGGGAGGGAGAGGAAAAAATGAGACGAGGGATATAACTCACTTTATATAATGTTAAGTCAGTAGTCTATATGCAAATTAACTTCAACCCCAGCCTATAACGTGCACCAAGTGGGCTGCATGCATGTGCCCTGGCGACACAAGCGTTTCAAGGTCCCTCGGAATTACATATTCAGATATATCAATGCTCGGTAAAACAAGAAATATGGAATTTTAAGGCCAGTAAGAACTATAAAGTCTTATGCAATCACGCACATCCTACGATGGACGATTTCTGCGGCCACAAAAGGTAGGGTCGGTGGGGACGCACCTGTTGGAGACGGTGCCCGGGTGAGCCAGCATGGGCGAGTGGATGAACGCAGACCCGCGGGTGCCGCCCTCCCACAGCGTCGTCTTGTTGCCCCTCAGCGGCCAGTTGTTGGCGCCACGGTTAGTCGGTCCACCATTCTGATTAATTAGTATTCATGTGTCTCATTTCCTTCGTTGCTTACGAAATTATTTTTTTTACTTTCTACATTATAGATATAGCTCGTAGTGATATATAGTCATAAACTCCTCACAACAGTCAAAGCAATGAAAAATATCAAGTACTTCGTTAATAATTCAGAGTGTCCCTTCCACAATACGCTTTTTAATACTCTGTATGCTAAGGCCACTCTACACAAGGAAATGTATATATGATTGCTTTATTATTATTATTATAATTAAATCACACCAGACTGGCGACGTGGGAACGGAGAAACTCCATGAGGTTGACAAACCCCCACGCAACGAGCCCAGCGAGTGAAGAAAAAAGAAAGAAAGAGAAGATCCGAGATCACAGAATAGCTCTGTGTACAGATAGTTTAAAGCTGCCAATACTGCACCAGTAAAGACAGAGCCATCAAGACCATTCCAAACATCCACACACGATGAAGAAAACGAACGAGAATACTGGCCCGTATGGCATCGTACGGTTCCAAGGCAAACTCATGAAGAACATCAGTATGGCGAGTATACCTCACCCGAACAAATGGCTCCGGAAAAAATCAGACAGTGGATGATTAGGACAGTAATAAATTTTATACAAAAAGCAGACCCCACCAACTCTGCGACGATACGCCAGATCGCAAGGCACAACACCATCCAGCATGAACGCACATCGACGAACCACTTTATCAAGCAAACACAGATGACAATCGGCAGCAGAACCCCAGACTACGGAGCAGTATTCCAGAATAGGGAGGACATAGCAATTAGAGCAGCGACCTATCAATTCCACCGAGTCAAACACCCTCCAAGCACTCCTCATAAGACCAATTTTCTGCGATGCACGTGAGGCAACCGAACGAATGTGGGGCTTAAACGTCAACTTTGAATCAAATTGACACCCAAGATTACCAAGTCATCAACCACAGGAAGTGACACACAATCCAGTATGAGTGCAGAAAAAAGATGTCTCACTGTACGTGACCTGGATACGAGCATGCATGGCCTTAGTCTTGCCCGCATTTAGCCTCATCGCCCACTTAGAACACCAGGAATCAATCACTTCCAAATCGTGATGAATGAATTCTGAAACCTCCAACCTATCACTAGGCTTATCGCAAACAGCCAGCAAAGTAACATCATCAGCGTAAAAAAAAACAAGTAAATTATTAACAAGATCAAACAGGTCCGCTTTTATGTACAATGAATAACAAGGGGTGCGGAACCAGGGTGGGACACCAGAAACCACGTCCAAAAATTCCCTCCTCTTCTCATCAACAACTACACATTGACGTCTGCCAGATAAAAACTAATTGCCGCTAAAATTAAACCACCAATACCCATCGATCTCAGCTTATGGAGCAGCTCAAGGTGATTCACGCGGTCAGAAGCAGCCCTGAAGTCAAGCTGTACCAACCTTGCCTCATGACTCCTATCAAGAGCCAGCTGCAACACATGAGAAACATGAAGCAGAGCATCACCAGTTCCCAAGCCCTTACGAAAACTATACTGTGTAGGGGGAAGGACACCCTGCTTCTCAAGAAAACGACCCAACATCGACGCAACCAACCTCTCATAAACTTTCGACAAGACAGGTGTGATCGAGATGGGTCTATGGTTGGAGTTTCGGGGTGAAACAGAGCCCTTCGGAACAGGCGTCACATGAGCGACGCACCAGCATTCCGGAAAAAAGCCCAGCCGTAACATCTGACGGAACACGGAAGCAAGCGGGGCTGCGAGGACACCAGTCACCCTCCGAAGAAAGAGCGGAAACATACCCGACGGATCAGTGTCCCCATATGGGTCCAGGCAAGAAAAAGGCGGTGCACTTCAGAAGATTTGAAAGCAAAACCGGAGAACCTCAGTTCGGGATCACACGCTAAAAGAATGCGTACCCGGTCCCGGCACTGTTTCCCATCAAAGTAGCGCAACAAAAGTTCCGCCTTGGCAGCAGGGTCAGCAACAAGATCACCACCAGTACCAATTAAAGGGGGGGGGCAGAAGAGCTCACACCAAGCACAGCGCTCTTCAATGTGGACCACCACTTATGTGCGCTAAGAGACGAAGTTAACAACTTCCTGGACGTCAAATTATGCTCGCTTTCGGCTTTCTTATAAGTAGCGCCAGCCCGACGCTGCTGTTCCCTGAAAAGCTGAAAGTCGACAGCAGACCGGCTAGTACGCCAACGGTCTATATATGCCTCCAGCTCCAACTGGTGCGCCCTCCTACAGGCATCATCAAACCAGGGCTCATCACCTGTCCTGACCAAATGAAGCGGGAAGGGACATAGGCGCGCACCATGTCAGAGAGAAGCCGATCCAAAGTAGACCCACGATGCAAAGCCAAAATGTCTCTTTGTAATTTCGGACAAGTCAAGCCTCAGTGGCGTAATTTCGTCGTCCAATCGAAAGCGCCCATTACGTGGGTATCGCTGCTCCTTAGACGTCGTATATTTTTGGTCTAAATCGGAAAACATTTTCACCCTTTATAGCCACGAGTTAGTCCGTTTGTAAATGGAAAGTCAGACCTGATTTCTAAAGTGCACAGAATTAATATTTTCAAAACTAAGTGTATGTTTCATTGGACACCAAAATTAAGCCTAGCAGGCTTGACTAGTTCGAAACTTCAGACAGAAGCTTTAGCTTTGCCACGCTTAATCGATTTACAATTATTAGAGTCAACGCGACTATGCTGAGTCTGCCAAAAGACCCCATTTCAGAGTGAGCCTGAGGTTCTGGAAGTCTCAGGGGCAACCTATTGGAGGTCAATGCCTGGAGCTCAATTAAGCCGGTCGAAGCCAGTGTGCGTGCGTGAAGTTCCGAACAAGTCAAGCTCTTAGTCTAAGGCTTAATTATGGCGCCCAATCGAACATGCCCCACATATTTCAAAGTATCACTAGTGGTCTAGTTGACGCTACACATACTTCGCTGCCTTCCCCCCCTCCCAAAAAAAAAATATTTGAAGTAAAAAAAAATTCCCTGAGCCCCATGATGCACACAGTGAGCAAAAGATCAAAGAGGAGAGTAAAAGATTTTCTTGGAAACGGAACCTCAAAGAAGAGTAATGAAAACAGGCTTCGTTTGAGGTGTTTTTTTGCATGTTTCACTCTCAGTGCTGGCAGCTTGTGCATAATAACTTTGAGAACTTACATCAGTCGTGAAGACGATGACAGAATTGTCGTAGTGTCCCGTTTCCTTGAGAGCTGCAATCACCCTGCCCACAGCTTCATCCATGGCCGTCACCATTCCTGACGAGGATAAAATGTTGAACATTTAGTGTATCCATGTGCCGAGAGTTTACAAGAACATCCAACACTCAACCTTTCTACACTATAGTTGTTATATTATATAAATGGTGCCGGTATACAGTGCCCATTCCTTGCAGAGTATGTACTAGGTTTAGTTGAAAATAGGTTTCGCTTAGCTAGAATAGGTGTTTGCATTAAAGCGCACATGTTATATTTGGATTTCATGTTGGCCACAAACGTCAACTTATTACTTCTCCAAAATTTGAAGGCGAAAATACTGCAGCGGGAAGCCTGATGAAGAAGTCTTACCGCGATATACGTTTCTGTAATAATTATCAAAGTGTGATTCACTGAAAGACAATGCTCATGTTAGTACTTACTTTTACAATAACACAGATTCGTTTTTCCAACATCATATTGCTTTCATTAAGAATTGCAACCTGGAGCATAAGAAATAACAGTGACGAATGATTTGAAATAATATATTTTCTATAGAATTGTTACCTAAATAGGTTCTTCTGTTGACGTCGTGAATGTTCTTGTAGAGATCAGAATAGTTTTTTGGCACCTGGAGCGGTTCGTGGACGCTCTGGAACGGGAGGTACAGGAACAGCGGCTTTTGCTCATCCCGGGAATGGAGGAGCGACGTGACGTAGTCCGAAAACAGGAACTGGAACACAGGGAGGTAGACGGAGTTGATGATTACTGTAAAAGATCATGCAAAGCAATGCTAGAATCTCCGAATTGACTCCCGGTTGCAGGCTATTTGTCGTTTTTTATTACACTAACTTATTAAATTTCCACATTCCTATACGATAATAAATTCCCGTTTGTGTGGTCATTGCATCTAAATTTTATGAGCATGTTTAAGCGCTACTAGTGATTTTTTCGCCATAAATGCTTACAAAAAATGAGATATGAAAAAATATTATTGGTTAGTTCTGCAGATGTGATTTAAAAACGGATGATACTTTACACTTCTCTACGCAAGCTTCGATTTCAGATGTCAAGAGTGCTAAAGCAGCTTATTGCTCTTTGTCTTTCCTGGCCCCCAATGCAAATTCGCAGCGTGATGTAATATCATTTATTTTTTATTTGCCAGGAACTGTGGTCAAAACCCGTCCCTTGCTCAAATGATATCTATTATTCTGATAGTCTGGTTTGGTCAATCTAGCCAAATGCTTCAAGCCTGACAGAGAACGGAGTCATAAATACATAGTCAAACAGATAATAAACACGCAACTAAACAGTTAATCATAATACACAACACTCTCTCATATAGTGTATGGTTGTTCATCATTTATACCTATAGTACGGTTAGACCTAATTATGTTAGTCCCTACCACGCTACTTCGCAAAATCACACACAACTGAAGATTTACTGTCTCCAAATGTTTTCAATATCAGGAAGAATGACAAGCGGATTTTCATGATGGCATCGCTAAATTTGTATGGACAGCGAAACGGTGACCAAATAGTTCTCTCAAACATGTGACCATTCAGTTGAAGTATGACTCAATTAATGTACCTATCAGAATCTGAAAAGTTTAATTTTTAGGGTAGCTCAGGAGCAGAACATTTTTTACAGTCTGCTTTTGCGAACCGAAAGCGAGGATGTCTTTGTAACAGTAGCTACCTAGTGTCACCGCAGTTCGAGTTACAGCTAAAGTTGGGTCTAGAAAACCTTGTTCGTCGTACTTTACACTCTTGTAATGTAGAGCTGTATTATGGGCTGTGCAGTTCCTCGAAAACTCTAATGATGTGTTACTACTTCGAAGAAAAAAGATCAACTATGACGTTTGATGATCCCAAAGGACCATGATACAAAGCTTAAAATGATTGTGATTACATTTAGTAGAACCACAAAGTTTGTTTATTTAGTAATAAGGACCGGATGTCTAATTCTAATAGTTCTACTCTAATTCAAAATTTCTTCATTTTTCAAGCATATCTAGTATGAAAAATGTTGAACAAACATGTTTGTGCAAAATTATGTTTCCTACACTTGTCTTTAATATCACGTGAACACTAACTGTCCACTATAGTGGTAGAGGCCAGTTTTAAAGCTTTTCCCCATATGTATGTATGCTAGCTTTGAGAAGGATACATCAGGGTGCTGCACCTTATTAACTTGTTGAGCGCTGCATCCTGGCGCATCCATATGAGAAAATGAATGTTTATTTTTTCATTTATTGCTATTCCACTGAAGGTTCAGCACACTCACGGCAGAGTAGTTACCGCTGACTGTGCGATTCAATGAAGTATCGTTCCTGAAATCATAGCCCGAAGCCACGTGGTTCGTTGAATCTGCATAAAAACGACGCGTTAAATAGGTCACCGTAGGTTTAAAATTTCACTAACAATATTGGCACATGTGCTAAATTTCGGGTTTTCATGGCATTTAAATATGATCCTTGAGAGAATGTCGAAACATTGACAGTCTGATAAACGTTGTAAACAGTCATCAATTAAAATTGCGAAGTGAAAACGTGCATCGTTATAATGAACTGTTAGTAAGTCAAACACGCGGGTTTCAAAGTTTAAACTATGGCATTATCACCCAGAATATCCTATTGTGTGTTTTTTTTTATAGTAATGGTAGTAACACGTTCAGAATCAACGCTAATTAGTACGGAAAAGTGGGCAACCCCTGTGTTGTTTTACCAATACCAATACTACCAACAAAATTATCATCAACACTAAATAAGAAGGAAGACAGTCTTACTATTCTTTGTTGATGCTGTTGTGTTAGTGTACATCTATATCATCACTAAGTACTGTAACAAAAAGTTATTGTCAATACTAACTCCTAAATCAAATGACAGATATTGCAATCTACATTGGGATACAGATATTGTACCTGAAGTCGTGTTGACAAAATAACTATAGTTGTTAACATGGGTGTAATAGTCCTCTCTTCCGGTGTAGAAACCATAGAAGGTGTCAAAACCACGGGAAGTCGGTGTATATGCAGACTTGCAGAAGCCCAAATGCCACCTAAAAATTAAAAAAAATGGTTAATGAGTCCTTGACAAAAGTGCAAGAGTCCAAATGTCACTGAAAATACGTAAAAGTGGTTATCCAGTGGTTAACTTCGGTTAAGGTGAAAATGTATGCCAACTTGGAAAATTCCAAATTCCACCTGAAGTTGAAAAAAAAATTATTACTGAGTCGCTGACAAATTTCAGACGCCCAAATGTAGACTGATGGTAATACAAAATATGCCCACTCGGTAGAAGTAATTACTACCGCTCTTGAGGGTACATTGCTCTTCTCGCTAAGTGCCTAAAGCAAAAACAAAAAAAAAAAAAATAAAGCAAATTTAAGCGATTCAAAGACTATTCACTGCTAAAATTCAAAGGTTGTAGGAGCTTTACCACCACCAATGACGGTCCCTATTCACTAGTATATACACATACAGCAGTGTCAAATCCATTCTCTAGTTCATGTTATTCATAATGACAAATATCCCTATATGATATTTTTGTAGCCACGAACCACCGCCGGTTCGGTTCATTGTATGGCATTTAATAAAGACATCATTATTTTAGATCAGGGTTCAGCAAACAATAGTTCGCTAGTCAAAGGAAGCCCAGTTGAAAACGGTCTCGCAGATAGGTACTTGTCAATTCTAATCACAATGAATAATTCCGCTGCCATTTTAAACATTTAGAGTGTGTGTCATTGTGGAAGCGGGACGTGGTGGCCTTGGCTCCTCCCTCTCTTTGGATTTCGAATTTTGTAAGGGGCTGTCGAAAATTTAAGATCTTCAAATTATTTAATATGCTCTCGTTGAGTACCATTCAGTACCAAAAAATTAAATCTATTATGTAATACTTTAAACAATTTTTCAGTTTTTTGGCTCTCTCGGGCTTTCTCGCCCAAAAAGAGGTGTCCTATCCACATCTTAGATATTACGCACTTGCCCACAGCATGAGTCTCGTAGCCGAGGTTCTTGAGTTCCTGGGGCAGGAGTGTGGCGTTGAGGGTTAGTCCGGTGGGCAGCATCGGCCAGATCACTTCACCCTAGGATTAAATAAAAAAATATTTGTGTTTCTCCTCGTATTAAGATTTTTATAGAAAAAATGCTCCTACACTGCTAGTTCAATAAACTAGTTCATGACAAGATCAACAACGAGGCTTACAGATTAAATTACTGATTCATAGCACCATCATACTATACTAGCTATATTCTATACAAAGCCCTATTACAGCAGTGGATTCCCACACAGGCCTGCTGTGAATTAGTTAACGCATCGTCATGTCAATTTAAACGCTATAAGAGGAACATTACGAAAGCACAGAAGAAAAGATCTAACAGAAGCAGCTCACGTCTGCACAGGCAACTATTACTATAGTTTAAATAGCTGCCTTTGTTAGCGCACCATATTAATTTCAGTGTAAAAAAAGCAATGCAAAAAAATAAACAGAAGGAAAAGACAATAGAAACAGCCCACGCCTGCAGGCAGCAACGACGAACATTTAATTAGCAGCAGGTAAGAAAGGCAATAACTTGAGGTAATTCCGATACTGTACATTGTCAGCTTGATGCAGAGTCATAATTCAGCGTTGCGTGAGCGTCGAACTCGATGGAACGGATGCACTGCATACATTTTTTTTGTTATATTTCCATACCACATTCTAAATTCACCAGAAGTTCAGCAATGACTTTAGCTTTTGTGCACAGATTTATTACAATGTCGGGATGTTTTTTTTTTTTTTAGAAGCAACATCCTGAGCATTGTCAGATTAATTGTTGCCTTGTCTCACACATCCTAATGTCAAGATCACTGAGCCACTGAAAACTAAGTATATGTAAGTCCTTATTATCGCTTTGCAGCACATGAAAATGAAGAAATGACAACAGAAATGTTACTGATTGCAAGCCATCTGATGTAGTATATCTGCAGCCAGCCGCTGTATAGAAAGTAATTTAACTTTGCTGGTTGCTCTTACGAGTGCTGCCACTTTTGGGTCAGTTTAATAACAGTCTGCACCTAATCAGAGAGTTATACGAATCCAATGCCGCCCTCTGTAGACGTTGGATCGATACTCGTAAATGCACATGATTTTCTGAAATGGCCTCAGAAATACTGAACTCACTCAATTTGTATTCATTGTCTTTCTGAAATTAAGTTCAAAAGTGCGTCATCAGGCATCTGGCAACGCCACATGCTAAAATAAATTTAACCACGTAGTGGAGAAATGGACAACAGTCTAGCGCGGTGTTGGGTAACACAGGTCCGTTGGGCAACAGTTGGTTCGCCACTCAATTGTCTATAGCTTACAAAGTTTTCATGAAAATCTATGTTTTTTTTTTGCACAATAATAACTAAATCATGCATTTATACACAATATTCTGCGCTATTTCTTTATATTTACATATCAATGGTCTTCTATGTATGTGACCACTATTGGTGCCGTAGTGGCCCCCTACGTCGAAGAAGTTTTGCCATTTAAATGTATACCTAAACCCATACATACTCCGCTTCCAAAGACACAAAGATTATTGTGCACGAATATTGTCTAGGTCGAATTTGTTACACGAAAGTGTACCTATATATCACCATATACTAAAATAGACTGCACACTCGGAATGAAAAACTGACCTGTCTGCCAATAGTGAAGGGGTAGCGGGAGGCGAGCAGAGCAGACCGTGTGGGAGAGCAGATGGGCAACACGTAGGAGCGGTTCAGCACGACCCCTTCACTGGCAAGCTTCCCCAGGTGAGGGCTGATCACATCCGGATTGTGCCAAGGCATGTCGTTCCAACCTGTAATGGTTTAGAGTAGTACCAAAATATGAAAATCCAGCCTGAATATTCGGAATTGTACCAAGCCATGTCATTCTAGCCACTAGACAACGACACAAGTCTGACAAGAACTACACTGCAAGTAAAGAATAAACATCCAAAAGTTTACACAATATCAATTTACACTATGCAACCTATGTTGCGCACTGCACCGCCTATTTTCTCTTGTCCTTCATCCCTAAGATCACAATTTTTCCTATTTCGTGAGCTCCACTTCCGTCATTCGATATGCTACGCTAAAAATACTCGTAGTTTTGACTCCTTAGAACAAACCTGGAGGTCAGATTTCAATCGCTAATGCCCAAAATACTGTAAAAAAATCATGAAAGAAAACTCCCTAGTTTCTTTTCTCAGTGATATCCTATGATAGTTGGAAAATCGCAAATAGTGTTAGCACTTATACTCAAGTGTAATCCGGCTTTTACCAATGAGAACAACTTGCTACAGCGAATCAGACGCTTACTTTGTGCTTCCGCGTCGGATTGAGACATGATAGTAGACTCAGTGGAGTTTATGATGCAGCCAGGACCCGAGTAAATGACTATCTCGCTGGTAACAAATAAATTTGCAGGTCGATACTGAAGCATTTCGTTGCATTGTTTTGCAGCCTGTGACTTAGCGTTCGCTATATACATACAGATCGTT
Source organism: Parhyale hawaiensis (assembly GCA_001587735.2). Taxonomy (NCBI): domain Eukaryota; kingdom Metazoa; phylum Arthropoda; class Malacostraca; order Amphipoda; family Hyalidae; genus Parhyale; species Parhyale hawaiensis. Next base: position 14,481,653 of record LQNS02278174.1, read on the forward strand.
ATATATATTACCCAAGTCATCCGCAACAATAAGGATGAGATGAGGTTGTTTACGCTGACTGTCAGTCTCCGCAACAGCCGCTGCCACTACGGCCAGCGCAGTCAAGCAGGCCACCAATCCCTTCATCGCTGCCGGGTGTCTAGTGGCAGAACTGGTGGTGAAGTGCTGAAATGGAATCAGAATGTACAAAAATGGATTTTATAATTAATTCCATTTTGTGTTGATTAGACAGGGCATAGCAGGCTAATTTATTACTCAGAATCAATGAGGGTGACAACTGGCCGAGTCGTCTATTCTAGGGCATCTCCGACGAATGCAGCAGCTATTGGTGAGGTTCTCAAAGCTAGCAACACGGATTTTTCTGGAACACTCAGGCATTAAAAAGTTCGGTCATTAGTAAATTGGAACTAGTACCAAAGTAATTCTGCAATCAGATCATTCAAATTCGATTTTTAAAGCAGAAATCAGTATTGTACCGATGCCACACGCAATCCAAAAGAACGATTATCCGTGTTTTGCGCGCGTGATATCGACGTCTTAAAACCTGCACACTCTCGCGCTTTTGCACAAAATTCTGTGATGGAGCATGCAGCGCTTTTGCCTTCAACACACTGGGCAAACTCGCCAATTTTTCAAAACAAACCGCAATCAGAGACTTCTAGCGGTGGATAGGGCACTCAGTTTGCTTTCGGAGCCGCAACGGGTTTATTATTTTCAAAATATTTTGTTATAGAATTGAACTTAATAGTACCTTTGAAGGCATTGGGTAGCATCCATTATATTTTTCTGCTCGTTAGATGTATTATTGTCATGGTATTTAGTTCGTAGCCAGGACAATGTTGTTTGGATGAACGGAGCTCGAAATTATTTGACCAACGGACTATTCTCACGAGTGAATAGGAAGGGGCTTTTTTTGCGCAAAAAATTTTGCGTGTTCGCGAGAGTTTCTTCAGCTTTTGACTAGCGTGTGTCATCGCCATTAGTATTTCCATTGTGTACAATTTGAATGGAAGTGGACAAATGTAAGATGGGACCACAGTCAATGTCGTCTATTTTGAGAGCGTAAAAGTTTCGCCCTCACTAAACAAGCACTCGTCAGGCACTGAGATCTGAAAAGAACGTGTTTATAACAAGTGGCCCGTCAAGGCAGCTGCTTCAACAATAGCGCCCTTCCTCGATCCTCAGTATGGTAGAACAATGAATACAGATTTGGAACGCGAATTTTATGTTGCACTGTTTAGGTGTGAAGATTTTTTACGGTGACTGTAGTATATAGATTAAAAAAAATCTTGGATAGGTAAAGAAATATTATGAAGAAACCTTACCCGCAGTAGCGGCAGGCAAGAGAATGCTGATGTGACACTGAAGGTCAGGAGTTCGAATACAACCCTGGCAGCAGAACTCTCATGGAGTGTGACATGTTTACCTTACTAGGCGCTTGCTGTCTTCTACAAAGCTATTGCGGTGACACTGACCCTAGCCAGAAATAGAGTGCAGAACATTGGATATGAATCTTTTCCGCAACAATGTACGCACTCACTTTCTTATATTTTGTACAAGTCCCTGTCTTTGAGGTGAAACAATGTGAAGTGCTGTCGTGGGACACTAATGTCATTGTGATGCCGTGTGATCGATGGCTGAGCTCGACAGCGACTCCTTCTTCTGATGCCAGCGTATCAGTGCCGCTATCTGCCACGCCTACTCTGCTTGCTGATCATCTCCTGATGGCATTTATGATATGAAGTTATACTGTATTTATTGCTGAAAATCGAAATAGTTACTGTTTTCCTAGTTACCGATCAAGAGCAATATTAAAGACAGCGAAGGCCGGCTACAACGCAATGGGACTATTGGGCGCAGCCGTTTTGAACGACTGTTAAATTTGACTACCATAGATAGAAACTAGAGCACTCTGAAAGCGCATACCACCGACAAGTAAGGTAACGGTAACGAAAAATTAAAATTGGCTCTGAAACTATAATTTCTATTGTATCAACTCCAAAATCTAATAATTTGTTCCTTTTAATAGTACTAACAGTTTCTGCAATTTTTTGAAGATCCTTTCATAACTACGTATTTGAGTTATCCTGCTAACAAACATTACGACAAACATAAGTCGAACACACAAACGAACAAACCGATCTGCACCAAAATTTAATCATTTATATCTTTTCACATTACTAACAACTCCTGTAAATTTCATAAAGATAGATTCAAATGGTTTTGAGTTATTGCGTAACAAACATTATGACAAACACAACTCAAACATAGAAACGAATCGGCCGATCTGCACCAAAATGTAATCATTTATGTCTTTTGACATTACTAACAATTCCTGCAAGTTTAATAAAGATTCACTGAAAACTTTTTGAGTTATTGCGCTAGCAAACATAGAATCAAACGCAGCAACAAACATACGAACAAACCAACAGATCATCACAAAAATTTGACTAATTACTTTTTATGATATACATATACCTAACAACTGATACAAATTTCACAAAAGTCCGTCCATAATTTTTTCAGTTATGGCATTGAGAAAAATTAGGCAGACAAACAAACAAACGGATGGACGAATCTTAACCAAAAGTTAATCATCTATTCCTCTTAACAATACCTGTAAATTTCGTCCAAGTCGGTTCATAACTTTTTGAGTTATCTTGGTGACACACAGACAGACAAACCCAACGAAAACATAACCTCCTTGGCGGAGGTAAATACTGTAATAAGATTCAGCATTGTCTGAAGTGTGCACTTGAAAAAGAAACTTGACACTAATAAGACCAAGAGAACTACTAGAACTCAGGGACAAAGAATTGCCATGAATGGAAACTGCTGGGTAAAGTGGATTATCGGATTAGATAGCTGGCAGTAGACGGACCAACAGGCCCATTCCCAGAAAAGTGCCGGGACTCACGCTCCTATCCTCTATGAACTATTGCCGTTAGTTAGGTGCTGTAAGTTTACTGGTGAGAATCGAAGCACTCTTGACAGCGGGACGGTCACCAACTAGACTCGCGCCAAATAGATCTACGCCATAACGGCCGCACATACAGTGTTGCCCGGGCAGTAACTGAAACTCAGAATGAGGCTGAGAATCTGATTTTGATACAAATTTTTTCATTGCTCAACAATTTTTGTATGCTGCCGCGAAGCATATAAAATACAGTAACATACAGTAGTCTATGACTATGAATTCAGTTATGTCGAGAAAAAATTTACAAAACGCCTTAGATAAAATAGTTGTTCACTTTTTCTCAGCCAAAATTTGCTCTCCTATCGTAGTATCCTAACACATTTAATATATATTTCAAGTTGAAATGCGAAAACCAGTGCTGTGACGAATTCAATGTAGGTTGAAATGATGTATGCACTATAAACTGAACAAAGAACGCAAGAGCTGTTTTTTTTATAACCCAGTAATTATTGAGATTGTGAGCCCACGTCAGCGCATCCCGAGTTCGTATCCTGGATACGGTTTGGCAAAGAAAAGTTTGGTGCCTTGAAATTTTTTTTCTTCAGTATAAGATAGGGAGAAAATAAGGCTTCGGACAGACGGACGGCTCTCTTATTATAGTATAGATTTACATCGCAGCCAAATTTCGACGCTAAAGGTTCAACAATCAGTTGGTATCCACAATACGGTAGCCCTGGGCATTTCCAGTGAATATTTTCTTAAGGCAGCTTACCGTTTGATCAATTCCAAGCTGATATTCACGCCTTATCATGCAGGGGGGATATTTACCTCCGCCAAGGAGGTTATGTTTTCGTCTTGTTTGTCTGTATGTTTGTTTGTCTGTCACCAGGATAACTCAAAAAGTTATGAACCGATTTGGATGAAATTTACAGGGATTGTTAGGTATGTTGGGAGGAACAGATGATTAACTTTTGGTGAAGATA
>LQNS02278174.1:14495623-14507553 GCA_001587735.2 Parhyale hawaiensis
AAGAACATGAAGTTATGTAATAAAGAAAACAGAGCTCTAAAACAGCACCACCGCCAGCACAGGAGCCGGAAAACCCCTCCGCTGCTAAAGCTGTGGGTAGGTTGTGCAAACGACAGAGATACTCTGGCGTTAGCGAACCACTGCAAAAGTGTTCATTGGAACATTCTAACTATTTTCTAATTTTACCGAGCAATTGTAGGGCTTCTGCATATTATGTATAGACTTTTGATTTAATACCTATTACTTCCTTGGGAGGAAAGTAAGTGGTTTCTTTGCGTTCTTTAATGTTTTTCTTACAAATCTTGTTTAAAATTTCTTCTATCTAAGCGTTCAATTGCTCGTATCTGAGCCAATTTTCATTGCAGCAGTTTGAAATTATAGAGGATAGCAGATCATTGGTAAAACACAAAAATAAATCGACAACATTGCGGTATTTTCTTATATTTAGAATGCCATATTACTCTCGATAAACTCATTTGATTTATTCCATTTTGAAGACAAACTTGGCTATAAAAGTGCATCTGACACATGCAGGCATTTGCCAGTTCAATTCATCTGCTCTTTTACAATCCTTTTAAAAAACGTTTTTTAAAATATTTATCCTTCAGAGAGCTGAAAAAGTTTGCATATGCTTTGAGATATATTTTTGTGCAACTGTAAAGATGGGACATGTAGGACACTCTGGAGGCCCCAATGAAATAATGGAGAAACAATGCAAAATAGCTACTAATGAACATTCTTGGTTTTCATGACGTCACAAGCCCATTTCCCATGACGAACTAAAGCTTGGCTCCGCCCCTTGGGTTAACCTGTTAGTCTCATAATCCTTAGCCCAACTCCTAGAATATACAGCACAAGCTCATCCCATAGACAATGGGGGTGCCCGTAGATACCTACCTAATTTGAACTCAAAGGTGCCTTTCTAGAACACAGGCGTTAGGGAGCAAGAGCGATATCGTGGTCCATTTGTGGATATCCTTTACACAGCTCCGCTTGAGATAAAAATTCCACAAGATGGAAAGAAGAAATCTTGGTCGTGACGGTTTCCAACCGGAGCGCCACAGACAGCTCTTTTAGGACTTTACACCAAGCAAAGAGCAGAGTCGAATTTGGCTTCTAAACAGAATCATGAGGACCAGGACTGAAGCCCTGTACACTGGCAAAACATACTTCACGACCAAGTAAGCAGAACTAGAAATTGACTTCTACAGCCCTTGAGATGGAATGATCTAGATTCTTATACAGTATAACTAATATAAGCATGCTGAGCACCCTCCATTTCAGGAGTCCTAAAATCCCTCCCTGCACAGCCGCGAGTAATTCGACCTAACGACTGAGGTACTCTGACATAAGCGAGCCACTGCAAATAGTTAGAATATTACAATAAATACTTTTGAAGGGGTAAGCGGTAGGCAGAGTACCTCTAGAGTTTACTTCGGACCCAAAACCCGTTGTTTTACTGCTTCTTTTTATGATAATAAAATTGCTCATCGATTAAAATGAGGCTGGAGGGTGAGGATGCTTCTTATATACTGGCCTGGGGTCTGCTGGTGCAGCAGCAGCAGCAAAATATTAAAAATCAGGGATAATCAGGGAAAGTTTTCCCGCCCTCTCCTGAAGGCAGGAAAGGGAGAATTCAAAATTTTTCACTGATTTTGCCAAACGAAAGGGAGATAGACTTGGAGATTAGGATGAGAAGATAGGAATAGTGGTGGGTTGAGTAGGTACCTACTTAGTCTGTCAATAATGAGTGTGATGACTCGGAACTGTCCTCCTGAAGTGGAGTCGCCAATTGACTATGCGAGTTGCGAGCCAACGACAGAGGTACTCTGCCAACCGCAAACCACTGTAAAAGTACCTACTCTTTGGAACATTCTAACTAATATGCATCGACCCAGTTGCACGTCCCACTTTCCATATTATATTGGGAAATATGGTAGCTATCATTGATATGGTCTTGGTAGGGGAGTCTCAGGCTACAACAGTAGTCAGTATTATGCTAATAATAGATGTGATGTGTGTCGGGTAATGTATTTTGTACTTTGTAGCAGTGTCGCAGGTTCTGCTATAAAAACAGCATGACACTTGTGTTCTCTAGAATTTCTACTGATCTTGACTAGAATGCATGAAAATGCTATGTTTAATCCTAGCCCTTGATATTAATTAATCCTCATTTTCTGTCCCACTCTTGCAATGTCAGTTCTTCCTGAAGGCTTCTTTATGTATACTGATCTCGACGGGAAGCTACATTGACTTACTACCAACAATAAAAATAGCTACGATATTAGATTAATATTGGTGTTGTTTTTCAGAGCTTCACCAATTGTGCAGAAGCTTCTATCACTAGAGTTTGCATCCAACAAAGCCCTCCTCGATGTTGCAAAGAACGATATGCTACGCCAGACACAGAAGCACCAGTATGATACTAGGTCTCTGGTTGCCAGAAGTAAGTTTTGTTCAGTAGCTTCCCTACAGTTTCATTAGGTGGCTACTTCACTGCAGTGTAATCATCAGTTATTTCATTGCTCTTGCAGCTAATTTCAAGCAGAGTACCGGTAGTTGCTTTGCAATGACACTTGCTGCTATATTTGTTCAAAAGTATGTGTCATGCTTTATTGCAGATTGATTTTTAAAAAATTTTATTTTGAAAGCACAATGCCTTGGTGATATTCAATAGAAGGCATTTCAGTAAAGTTAGCGTAGTAATGCTGTGAAGATTGATGCAGTGAAGCCGAGATTAGTATATGACTTGATGTATTGTGGCAAAATTTCTAACTTGTCACCCTGTATTGCAGATGTCTAAAATGTACAGATTAGGTGATGAAAACGAGCTACTGTATATTCCTTGCATTTAAATTAATTGGAACAATGAACAAAGGGATTAATGGGAACATGACATAAGCTACGCTACACATATCAGCAGTACAATATGTGAAGATTTTCTACTTTAAATTTGTTGACGTGTTATATTGTTTTGAAGTGGCTTTGAATAATTGTTTGTCCATTGAATCAGTTAGCCCTTCAATCTCGACAAATGGTTTTCACCCAGTAGCACTTTGAACCTTCTGCCGCATAATCTCCTTCGATTTTGAAACAAGCACCTCCCTCATACACGTTCCTCTTTAAGATTGGCCACTGATGGTTAAGGGGGATTAAGGTCAGGAAAAGCAGGGAGCCATGTCATGAGATGTGCTTCTTTGAGGTAAAAACATCTACACAGGAACACCGTGGTGGTCTTGGCGGAATGCAACGTCGCATTGCCATTATCAAGCAAGCAAACAAATATCATTTATTATCTCGTATACAGGGTACATTGGATACACCTATCGAGGTTTTCTTTTTGCCTTATTTGTAGAATTTTGAAGAATTAGTGTGAACAGCAGGAGAAGCAGCCTGTGATGAGAGTCAATTTAGGATCCCTCACCGTGCATCGCTGGCCTCTCGGTGCTGGAGTGCTCCACGCAGTGTAAGTCCGTTGCGTGCCCTCCGGGGAATCGAGCCCGGGCCTCCTTTGATGCGATGCCGGCCGTTGTCACTTAACCACCGAGAGGGTGGTGACATGGACATAAGCTGACTTCGGCGTTCAAGTGTCAGGTCTTCGAACCATTGCCACAAATGCCCTTAAAGAAACAGACAGGAGGTCTTGCTTGTGAATTTAAAGACCTTCAGGCACTCGACTGGACACAAGTTTCATCAGGGGTTCCACAAGGTTGCATGCTTGGCCCACTTCTGTTCTCAATTTACATCAATGATCTCGATCTTAACTTAACATCCTCAGTAAAATCAGTAAATTTGCGGATGATACAAAACTATGTCATCCTACAACGAAAAGAGCCGAGCTCCAACAAGACCTTGACCCCCTCATGGAATTTAGCGCAACTTGGCAGGTGAACTTTAATGTCGACAAATGCTCAGTAATGCACGTAGGGTTGGTAAACCCTTCCACCCCATTGAAAATGAACGGGACGGAATTGGCTGCTGTCACCCAACAACGTGACATAGGAATCACTATTAGGCTACAAGCAAACTACAACACAGTCAGCAAGTTGACAAGAGTGTGAAAATGGCAAGCAGAGTACTCGGATTCATCACCAGAAACTTCGAATACAAGTCCAAGGACATCATTGTTCCCTTGTACAAGCCATTAGTGAGGCCACACTTAAAATTTGCTGTTCAATTCTGGTCGCCACATATCTGTAAAGATATCGACAAGATGGAAGGAGTCCAACGCAGAGCAACGAAATTGATACCTCAGCTGAGAAACAAGTCGTATGAACGTCGTCTAAAACAACTGGGTCTGATCTCTCGAGCAAAGACGACTCAGGGAGCAACTAAAAGAAACATTCAAGTACTTGAATGGCTTCAACGACGTACATATAACGGGACTCTTTAACGGTCAATAACTCTAACATAAAGCTCAAAGAACAACCTTAAGTCAGCAGTTCTTTCCCTATTTCATAGTCAGCATTTGGAATAGACTCCCTTCCAACGTTGTTGGTGCGGAGTCGGCCAACTCGTTTTAAAAATCGTCTTGACCTAGCTACATTGGGAGAGACATCCTCCACAGCTAAGAACTCCTCCTCCATGAGTCGCAATCACTTACTGGTTTTCTTTCTTTTTTCTCTTTCGTCTTCCATTTTTCTCCTCTCGTTTCCCCAGTCCTCTACATCCTACTAACATAATGGCAATAGCTCATAGAGGGCCGGGGTGTGAGCTCCGGTGTCTCTTTCGGAATGGGCCTCTTGGTTCGTGTACTGCTGCCTATCTAATGTAATCTAATCTACTGATCTTTCCTCCATCTGTTCTTCCTCTTCTTTCCCGACTTACTGTTCCCATGTGCGTTGATCCTGTGTACCAACACTCTCATGCATAGGTTCCCCGTGTCTATCGTCATTCTATATGTCCTTTTCTTTTTCCTTCCTCTGTGATATCGCCTATGTTGTGGAAACGGAGACTTAAACTTTTGTTTATAATGATGACCTGAAAAATATCAGTTTATTTTTATTGGTAAGCACTAAAGCATTACCAATTTTAAAGTTCTGCTTGTATATATAAATTTCAATAGATTGAAGTGTTTATGTTCAAGCAAAAAGCTGTTTCATCGGGGGAAGGAAGTCAGTTGGAAACAATAATTGCTGCATATACTGCACACTGAAAAGAAGCTTCATTGATCCCCCTGCTAAATTTCTGCATGAGCCAATGAAGTTTTGATGTAGGAAGAAAGTAAAATTTGTGACTCAAAGGGAATGCTTAGAGCATCTGTAGATATTTTAATTGCTTGCATATCAAAGTTGGCTGAGAAAGAAGTGCGTTCAATCTCAAGCATAAGGATTTCCATTTTGGCCCTCTTCTGCAACTTGGTGGTGTAATTTTCGCTCATCGGTTTCCATCAAAACACAACAGGAACGATAATATTTTCAAGCTCGCCTATTTTTTGCGTGTATATTTTTTGTTAAGTGCTTGGCAAGAAAGCTAGCAATATGTATTTATATATATATTCTGGTTCTAGATGGCGTACATATTGAAGAATTAGTTCAGAAGCAAATAATTTAGTTGAAATTTTATTACCCACGACGCGTTTCGCTGTAACCTCAGCTCATCAGGTGGGAGGATCGAAGATGGTGANTCTAGATGGCGTACATATTGAAGAATTAGTTCAGAAGCAAATAATTTAGTTGAAATTTTATTACCCACGACGCGTTTCGCTGTAACCTCAGCTCATCAGGTGGGAGGATCGAAGATGGTGAAAAATATTTCGTTGACATCATTAAAATTTCAGGGAGTCTACCATGCAGATGTGCCACCTATTGAAACTCGTACAGGTTGTAAACTGTCGCTTTCGGCACTTCTGTGTGTCTGTACTTAGTGCAGTAGCTGAAGTAAACAGGATGGACTTGGTTTAAAAAACGACGAAACATTTGTATTAGAGAAAATGTCATTTATAACTTTCGTCCAACCGGTATCATATTTACATCTTGATGTGATAACCTCTGAAATTTTAATGATGTCAACGAAATATTTTTCACCATCTTCGATCCTCTCACCTGATGAGCTAAGGTTACAGCGAAACGCGTCGTGGGTAATAAAATTTCAACTAAATTATTTGCTTCTGAACTAATTCTTCAATATATATATATATATAGAGCTACTCTATCTATAAACCAGGCACTTCCCGTGAGAATATGCCCTAGGTAGGTGTTATCAAAATATTTGACAGTACATGTATGTGAAAAATTGTGAGATATTGAGTTCACTTGAACAATATATTTGCCTATTTGTAGGGAAACTCTATTCTTCTCTCTTTATTTGTAGCAAAGATACATGATACTTTCACATAGAAGTTGAATGAAGGATCTTGGCTCAATTTTATCAGTTTTTCTTTTTCAATAAATTTTAAAGCAAGCGTTGAATCTCTCAGTAGTAATTCTGCACCGAGAGTAACTTTTAATTCATTTCAAAGCAGAAATCGACCTCTCTACTGTGGGTGTGCCGATGCCGATTCTTATTTTTTCACCATTACTTGCCAATGCCGATTCCCAATTAGGTGTCTGTACCGATTCTACCTCCTATAAGTTTTCACCATAAAATAATAGTTAACTCCCCTATGGAGGCATTAGTCTAGGCCCTAGGGGGGTGTCTGTGTACATTTATCTTTCACGACTCTACCATGTATTTTCCTATTGCATATGAAGAGAACATTAAAAAAAGTTAGAACTTTTGCACCTAGTAGGTACATTTTTGAGGGGGGCATGGGGGGCCCAAAATTATCGATTGTGCTCGGAATGCTGTATGTATTTTTGGAAAAAAAAACATGTTTTGCTCATACCAATTTTTTATTTAGACCTTGGTTTTTGAGATAATGGGGTTTATATATAACATAGATATGTATATTTTGAGAATTTCAAACGAATGGAACTAGAAAAAGAAAACAATGACAGTCGGGTTTTCCATTTTTACCCTCATTATATTTTTTTATCATAGCTGGGTTCTCCATTTTCTATTTCGTTGCAATTGCTAGCTAAAATGTAGGGAAAAACATTTAAGGGATTTACTTTTGAGCTGTGATAAAATAAATAGTCTATGAAGGCGGATATGGAAAACCCGGTGCCATAGTTTTGTTAGTAATGTTTCAAGGATTCCAAAACTCTCATTTTTTAGCATGAAAACTCATTAAGTTCTATTCATTTAATTTCCAAAATATACATATGTATATATATATATATAAACCCCAATATCTCAAAAACTAAGACCCAAGTCAAAAAAGTTGTGGGGCAAAATATGTTACTTTTTCTAAAATACATATTCTGAGCAAGTATCAGAACAATCGGTTCACTATTGATAATTTCAGACCCCCAATNATACATATGTATATATATATATATATAAACCCCAATATCTCAAAAACTAAGACCCAAGTCAAAAAAGTTGTGGGGCAAAATATGTTACTTTTTCTAAAATACATATTCTGAGCAAGTATCAGAACAATCGGTTCACTATTGATAATTTTAGACCCCCAATGCCCCCCTCCCAGCCGTCAAAAGTGTGCCTGGGGCGAATGTTTCACCCAACTTTTTTTTTGTTATCATATGGAATAGGAAAATCCAAAGTAGAGCCGTGAAAGAGAAATGTACACAGACACCCCCCTGGAGCCTAGACTACATAGGATCTGGCATACCTAGACCATAACTAAGACTTGCGGCTTACTTTTGAGCCGCATATTAGGAGGTTTATGTCACTCGCTTCCATTAAGATTGGGCTCCTGCGTAAGGTGAATTCCGTGTTTGGTGATAGTCAGGTTGCCCGCAGATGTTTTTATACGTTTTTGCTGCCTGTGTTGGAGTATTGCCCACCGGTCTGGGCTTCAGCTGCTGACACTCACTTGCGTCTGTTGGACCGACTTGTTAGTTCANGCAGGCTGTGCGCTGATAATGATCTAGTGAACCTGTCCCACAGAAGAGTAGGTATACAATAATGAGAGGCATTGGTTGTATTCATCTCTCCCTGCCCTCAAGGTTTTTTGGGAGAGAGAGAGAGACTCGTGCTGCGTGCGGAGCGTACGTACTCTTTCACTTTGGAGGCTGTCAGATGTCGAACTCATCAGTTCTGTCAGTGCTTCGTGCCCTGGTTGGCTAAGATTTGGAATTTGTGGCCGGCATCGGCTTTTGGTCGTATTGGCTGCAGGCGTTTAAGTCAGTTGTTAATGGTTTTTTGCTTGATTTCCTTTAGCAGCGTTTTGGGCTTCCCGGTGTTGCAAGATGCTTCATTTGGGTTGTATTAGCTGTCCGTGGGAGCTCAAGCGTGAAGTTTTAATAATAATAATAATAGTTGCTAGTTAGGTTCAGCTATCCTATGTTATGAGGAACAGCGACCCAAGGGAGATTTTGTAAATTGTATTAGCCATTAGCTGGACCTTCGGGATGTCTGTCTTCCGGGCCCATGTTGCTTCCTTCAGTTTTAATACTCATGCTAATGATGCTTTGCTCTGCTCTTCCACTTCTTTCGTGATTTGATATTCCTATGCGTGCTGATCCACTTGTTCATGAGTTCCACGTTTCTATAGACATGCTTCGTGTCCCTTCTTTCTCCTCTCATGAATCACTGTACGGTTATGATTAGAAACCAATTGAGTTGTGCCTTTTTTTTTCTTTATTTATAAGACGATGTATTAGCCCTTAGGGGCATATTGTGGCGGGCCCTTTCCCTCCCACAATATGTTTGGGCATCACGCACCCAAGGGTCCCGAGTGCCTTCTCTGCAGGTGATGCAGCTTGCCACAGTTCCTGCTGAGAAGGTAAGTTTTGTAGAGTTAGGTAGGTTCTCTATATTTCCCCTTCTGTTCCGCGAGGTGGGCCGCCGAATGGTGGTAGGCGACCCATCCCATGGGGCTTCTATTTGCTCCCGTGTATGGGCCACGGAAGGGACCTCCGCGCGAGTGTTCGCTTTCTTCTGTCTTCTCTTTTCATTTTTCGTCTCCTCTGCGCCGCAGGGCTGAGCGATTTCGTTCGACCGAGCCGTGTGGAGTTGGAGATGCTCGCGCCTTATTTCCTGCCTGACATGGTGCACCTGGCCAAGATTGTTCTAATAGAACTCATTTGAGTTCGACTAAGCTTCTAAACTATATCACACAAAATTGGAACTCTGTTATATAGTCTTTGTAGCTATCTAATACGGCGGGAAAACCCACAATATAATAATAACAATAAGACGATGTATTAGGGATGGTCATGTCGAATTTTTTCACACTACTGTATAGTAATTTGGTTTGCGCACGCCATGCAATGCGTCCTAATGTGCTTGTCGTTTCCTTGTAAGCATTGAAATAGTGCTCAGCTTACAAATCACTCAAAATTTGAAAAGATTTCCGAAACTTTACAAGTTATTGGCGTATTTTTATGAAATTCATGTGAGTTGTTCAGGTTTATTACAAAGAGTAAATGACCAAATTTTTGTGATGATCCGTTTGTTCGTTCGTTTATTTGCACTGTTTTTAATTTTATGCTTGTTAGCACAATAACTCAAAAGAATATTGAATGGATCTTTATGAAATTTATTGGGGTTATTAGTAATGTTGACAGACATGAATGATTAAATTTTGTTGCAGATTCCTGCCGACGAGGTTAGTTTTGTAAAGTTAGGTAGGGTCTCTACTTTCCTTTTTCTTCCCGTGAGGTGGGCTGTCGATCAAGATAGCCGACCTGGTACGCGGGATATCTCCAGTCTCTCTCGTGTGGAAGGACACAAAAGGGGTCGACCACTTGAGTGTCTCCTACTATACTTTGTGCCTTGTTTCCCTGCCCGTAGTAGCGCACGTGGCCACCACGCCTACCCAATATGCGGTATTTGAATGCTGCACAAGTAGTTTCTGTGCTGAAACGCCTAAGTTGCGGCTACGGAGGCTAAGCAAAATATATAATAATAATAATTTTTCTGCAGATCGGTTCGTTCGTTTGTATGTCTGACTCATGCTTGTCATAACGTTCGTCAGCAGCATAACTCAAAAAGTTATGAATGGATCTTCGAAAAAATCGCACAAGCTGTTATTACTATCAAAAGGCATAAATGATTTGATTTTGGACTTGATACAAAGAAAATCATGGTTTCGGAGCCAATTCGAATTTTTTGCTACTGTTGCCACGCTTGGCGGAGGTATGCACTCTCAGAGTGCTCTAGTTAGGTACTTGAATCTATACAAACTGAACTTATAATGGTATGTATAGCGTTAAAGATGAACTGCAAGTAGCCTATTCCTTTTTAATATTGTGGTTGTTTAATTAGGCTTTGAATTGCTGAAAGTGTCAACCATTAGGTCTACTATGTAAAGAGAACTACACAAGATAAGGTAGCAGTAATTTTAAGAGTAGAGTGAACAATAACGCCTTGTATGATGAATCCTTACCTAGTGGGGAGGTTGAAAGTTTTGAGCCAGTAGTTTTGGCATTTTTCACATCTAGATCAACCCACCTGACTAACTACAAGAGATTGTGGTGATAGTTCAATTCCGTCTAGCAATTGTTGGGTAGAAAGATATGCAAACAAATATAGCTACACGTAGGACAACAACACTACCTATCGCCTCTCTCACGTCACTCACTGGTGACAATCACCTTTCTCATTATGTATGTGTGGATAAATAGTCTAATTCGATTCCTCGACAAGCAAAACACTTGTAACTTCTTTGGCTTTCAAAATATTTATACGGTATACATTAGAATTAGGGCAGTGCTTATTTATTAAAATGTAGAGTAAATTTAGTTTGTTACTGAAACAAACTTGCTGTGGGGTCACAAGTAAAAAAGCAATAATTATAGCCAATGGCTGAAGTGTAATAGCAATAGCTACATATATGGAGCTTCAGGATATCACTACTTTGTATGCTTGTCAAGTCAGTGAGGCAGCTTAATTAGCAAAGATATGGTTTGCAGACACACAAATACAGTATTGACATTACTCGTATTGACTTGCCGTAGAATATACCTACTGAAGTTTAAACTACTACCTTTTATTATTTTTACAAAGTGGTCACATTCGCTACGTTTATTAACTTATTAGATTTAAACATGACAGCTTTAATTAACACCCTGTATCTATATTCCAAATGGCTTCTGTTGTCTGTATTTTTCTGAAATTTTTTGCAAGAGCTTTCGCTCCCAGCAAAATGTTTCAATTTGTTATTGATTTTCTACACTTAGTTTCTGTTTTACATCAGGCTAGACAAAGAAATATGAAGAAACTTGGTCTATAGGAATGATGGAACTATACATTAACATTTATTACTCAGTCCTTAACTGTCCTCTATTTGAGATAGCCTTCTAATATTTTATATCATACATTGTTACCAGCCTTTGATTATCAATGAGTTGTTGGAGGAATAAGCTCTTTCAAAAGGGTTGAATCGGTGTAGAACATTGAAAATGCATTATTTTCATCATTAGAAACGTCCCCCCCCCCCCAAAAAAAAAGAAAGCCCAAAAAAACCCACTACCTACTTGATGGTTTTTTTAACCCTGGGTTTTTTTCCAACCCTGATTTATATACTGATTTGGCTAACTTTTATAGGGTACGAGGACTTGGTGGACACGCAGTTGTGTTTTACTGGGACCCAACAAAACGTTCGAACACTTGGTACTGCGTGCGACCAAAAGACTTAAGTGTGAACCGCCTTAACACTCTGCCATTTTTTCCAGTTACAACTATGACCGTAGCCATTCGGTACCGTCAGACCGAGCATGGATACCAACAAGCAGATCTATACACGCCCAGACGGGTGCGCCTGAACAACCTTGTGGTGAAGCGCAAGAAGTTCTTGACTCGCCTACGTCGCTCGGACTACAAGCGATTTGAATGGCTATTGGAGAAGCTCAATCTGTTCTACAAGCCTCCTATTGTGTGAGTACTTGATGATCTTCTGTCCAGGGTTGTATTTAGAGCCG
>LQNS02278174.1:14586112-14605491 GCA_001587735.2 Parhyale hawaiensis
GAACGCGACGTGGAACTTACAGGCCTGGTCGGTTAAATTGTTGAGGCTAAAGGAGCTTTCCAACATTTGAAACCACCTCGTAGCTGAGGCGCTATCAAATGGGGGCACATGGAGAGGGAAATTACCACCAAGCGGGTGGGTGGGATTGGGAACTGCATGATCATTTGGCGGCGGGTCAGACATGTTTAAAATATACAAGTTAACAGCCTATATAATAATAGTAATAGGTACCACAAAGAGAGAGAAAAAAAATTATTGGAGACAACTGAATGAATGACAATAGTTGAGATGCAAAAGGCTTAAAATTATCGTAAATGAGGAAGGACAACGAGAGAACAAAAAGCACGTAAAGAGACAAAAAGAACCTAAGAAGCGGTTCGTACAGCGTGGAGAAATTAACGATGCAGCGATGACAGAAAGCTCGTGACGATGGTCAGCTTCAGGAAACAATTGCAGGAACACAAGCAGGAATACCAGTGCTGCAGGGGTTGCGGCACGTAGGAGCGATGTTCAGTCGAAGCCGGGGGGGCTTGAGAAGGGTAATAGGAAGCAACTTACAGAGAGCACAGAGTCGTAGGCATTGACCAAGATGGCGGGCGCAGGGTCATTGGACACACGTGGCGGCAGCAGCAGCGCTGTAGGCCGGAGTACGTCTGGCAGCAGGGGATGTCCTCACTCGGGTCACCATCTTGTGGTGCTCAGAGAGACGCCACATCCATTTTTTTGTACCGGCATATTCGCTTGGCAGGTCAATGAAAGGGGGAGCACGCCTCTTCTATTTATTTTTTTCTAGTTGTACAAGTTGCACCTGGAAGAGAACAATTTTTGTCAGACACGTTATCAAATCAGGTTCCGCAGAATAACTGGAATTTAAAAACGTGTAAGTCTAAGAGTAACTGACCTGATCCAATTACTGTATTTAACTCGACAATATAGCCTTTAACAAATCATGGTTACAATTGACATGTATGTTTTTTTTAATCACACTGATGGCAATAGTGATATGGCAACACTGCCATGGTAACATAATGACGCAGCAGAGAAAACTGGCTAAAATCGGTGCTACATTCATATATTGAATAATTGGACATTTTTACTACATGGTGTTTATATTGTAAAATTAACAAAAGAGGGAAGAGTATTGATCACTGTTTAGGGGAAAGCATATTTACCAAAATAATTGTCAAGGCATAGAGCGTAATGATACATGGAATACGCGTAGCGCCATCTTGAGGTAAAGGTTGCGGAAGACATTTCTACTTAGGGCGCGAAAGTATCAAGTGATACACTCTTATAACATGGTTGTTATTAGCTACGCTGTACATTTTACATTTATATTCATAGGGGAAATACAGACGTTTAAACATAATGATCTGCAGGACGGGACTGTTTACGAGATATCAATCGCCACACGGTGTTGCACACAGAAATCACGGCTAACGACACTTAATTGAGGATAATTCATCTAGGTTTACAGAAATTGTTTTTTTTTTACAGCGGTAGTGAATAAACACTAACTTACCTATTGGGAGTTGGTATTCTTAATTGGAAGAGAACATGGCAATGGGACGTTACGAGTGGTTGTGTAGACCAGGTAAAACAGCAGCACACAGATAATACTAACTACACCAACTTCGTCGCCGGCGGTGAGCCTACTGACTGAAGTCACTGCATATGAGGCAGGCAGGTAGCATGAACGGGAAAATGTGCGCTCGAGAATCTAGTTCGCTAATAAAAATAAAAAGAGACACTTGCATAAAGCAGTTCGTTGACGTGTTACCGAGGGTCATAAAAATATATTTCTATGACTATACAAGTGTTATTGAGGCGACAAACGCCACGTTTCTAATAGACAACACAGTTTATATCGAGGTGGTACAGAAACGTTTCAAAAATGCTGGTTATGAGGAGGTATCCTATTAGTTATTTTCTATATTGCTAACCATGAGGAAGGAAAATAGTTATTAACTAATAGGCTTATTTTATAGGTAAGAAACGAACATAATTTGTGGGGCGAAGCACCACAGAATAACCTTAAGTCAGCAGTTCTTCCCCTAGTTTATATTCAGCATTTAGAATAGGCTCCCATTTGATGTTGTTGGTGCGGAGTCATTCAACTCGTTTAGAAATCGTCTTGACATACATTGGGAGCGACATCCTCCACAGCTAAGAACCCCTCCTCCAGGAGTCGCAAGCTATTAACGGCCAAAGCTTCCGAGGCTATCTTAATCCCTCGTCTTCTCACTTCCGCTCCAACAACATAATTTGACATGTCCGCATGTCAACGGCTATCGATCATGCTTGCGTGCATTCATGATCATCTCATTGGCTGAGATTCTCCTCCCCTTTTTTTTCATTCTTCTTTCTTTTTCTCTTTTCTTCCCCAGTCCTCTATATCCTACTACCATAAAGGCAATAGCTCATAAAGGGCCGGGGCGTAAGTTCTGGTGTCTCTTTGGCAATGGGCCTATTGGTTCGTCTACTGCGGCCTATTTAATCTAATAATCTAAAATTATAATGAGGATTGGACACATACAGATGGTTGCGAAGAAATAAATCAAATCTTGTGTACCGAAAGAATTCATTAATATAATAGTTCGTCTTAAAAACTTGATGGGCAATATCATAATCCTTATTTTACTCTAAGAGAGCTATTATGAATTTCATGGTTAACTACAAATGAACGAGACCAGTTATCTGGCGAAAAAAAAATCGACATAATCGAATGTTCAGAAGGATTTGAGACAAACGAGAAAATATGCTTAATATACGCCTAGCGTAATTTTCTCATGTAAGCAGCGTGAGAAAGAATTTCCATAAGTATGAGTGACAGCGATAAGCTAAGCTCACTTAACTCAACTTGTCAGAAATAATATACATATATATGCATAAAAAGCGCTACTTTTGCCCGCTCAAAGCGTTACAAATATTAGATACCTGATTGCGCTTAAGAAGGAATAAAATACCATTTTGAGCTACAGTATTGAAGTTTCAGCCGTCCCTATGTTAATCGATTTGAATTGAACACATTTTGCTCAATTCAGAGTGACAGAAGCAATGCTGAAGTTCAAAAAAAAAAAACTGTTTAGTAAGCTTTCACTCCACAAACCCATGACGTCTTTCATAAATATCTATTGTCCTGAGATTAGCAAGACACGGTTATCTAGCAAAAACTTGTTTGTCATAAGACAGAAATGAATACATAGGATTCAATAGCTGAAACACTGTTTTAACACTGGAAGAGTTTTAACAAGTTTTAAAGATAATTCAGTGATATACAAGAGTGGAAAGCAGTGAGAGTGACTATTGGCTATTGAATCACCAAACTGGACCTGCTATAATACAGGCTGAGCAAGTTAGCGAGGCAAAGTGGCTGTACCGTCCGTTTCAAATACCTTTTTTGCCTTTAGTTTCTCGCGTTGCAAAATGTAGCCAGTAAGTGGTTCGAAAAGAACATGCAGATAAATTTCCTACAATGTAAAGTTCAATCGCATGCTAGTTTTGCTTAAACTTTATGAAATCCTTTGTCAGACGCGAATATGTGGGCAGGGCCGGATTTATGAGAGGGCATTGAGAGTGGTTGCCTCTGGACCATTGTTGAGGAGGGGCCCCTCTGGAAGAAGAGGTACATAATAATGTGGTGTGTGCATATTTTATACCTCACCACAGCTATATGTATCGGGCCTCCAGCTAGCTGAACTTGCTCCGAACCTCCTTTGGTAAAAGGGCTCCAGCTCAACTTGCAGTGAACTTCCAATGGTAAAGGGGACCCGGCTCAAATTTCCCTGGGCTCACCTTAATTACCCTGGGCCTTCTTAGCTTAACTTGCCCTCACCTTATTTATTAAGGGACAACTGTACCTCAACTTGCAGTAAGCCTCCTTTAGTATAAATCTGTCCGTGAACATAACGTAAACAACGAAGAGTGCTCATAAATATCAAGTACATGATCAAATCTAAGATGGCTTACTTGCAATATGTAGTGTGGAATAACATAAAATATATGATGATAATAATCATACACTCTTATTTTTCTTTTATGTATTAGTAGAGCTAGAATAAGAAACTATCAGTACTGAGAAATTAAAATCTTAATTCACCTTGGATTATTGGGGGGGCCAGGCCCACTCCAAAGTTGGAGAGATATCCGTACCTTGCCTAGCAATACTTGCAGATGAAACTGATTTGATGGTTAACAGTTAAGTAACTTTTTATAGCTCGCATGAAGATGTGGTGACAAAGACGCCACAAATCTTTCGGACGAATGGATGAGTGACGGCGTTGATATGAATGACGTGTGAACTGGCACTTGCAGCACGATTCATAGTTACAAAGCCAGAAATTCTGTTCAAAATTTCAGGCAAGACAAGTCTCGAATGCTTACTTTCGGCCCCCAATTGACCGCACTCCTAGAATAGAGTGAAACGAAAACCTCGTACTTTTGTTTATGTATGCGAGGTAATAAAAGACTGTCATTATTGTTGTCCCTTTCTTGTACCTTGATCTGCTTGTAATAGAAAGATGGCGTGCCAAGACGGTGTTAGAAGAGAACAATGGTCCATTAGTGTCATAGAAGAGCCATTACCACGCATGCATCAATAATTATTAGCCTTAGAATATAGCAATGTTATTAAGAAAGAGGAGAGAGATTTCTCTCTGGTTCCTAAATAGAGCGGACTAAAGGCATTTGCAGTCTTTAAAGCTCTCGCTTAGAAATCTCATAGGTGGAAACTGCAAGAACAGTTGACACTACTATTTATAGGCAGTCATTATCCCTATGAAATTTTTTCGTCATAATTTATCTAAATTAGAAAAAAATGTTTATAAATGAAAGATTGCCAATACCGTACAACATACTTCCATATTTACTTAAGAGCCAATTCACATGTTAGTGTTTTGAACGTGTTGTCTCAATTAACTGTCCGAATATATTGTTGTGTCCCTGTAAACGCAACTATGTGTCAACTGAAATATTTGGTAAAATATTAGCCGTCATGTCACCCAGTTGACGTAAGTATTAGTAGTAAGTAAAAAAAGTACACTCCATCAGGTAGTCACTAGCCCAGGTTGTAAACTGTCGCCCTCGGTACATCTGTGTGTCTATAACGTGCAGTTATTGGAGTCTACGCAGCGAACTGTAGTTGAGAATTGATGAAACATTTGATTGATTGGGAATTTCATTTATACTTTTGGAACAACCGGTATTATAGTTACACCTTCCTATATATATGGTAACCTCTCTAAATTTTGCAAGATTTCAAGAACTAAATTTACCAACTTTGACCCTCGATCCCACCTGAGGAGCTGGAGAACAGCGAAACGCGCGTCGTAGGTATCAAAATTTCTTTCACTGCTTCTAATCGAAATCTGCAAATATATATGTATACAAATATTTTTTATACAAATATATATACAGATATCTGTTGAATACACATTGGACAGCAGAAAACTTGCTACAAGTATCTAAAAAAAACTTATGTTACGACAAGTAAAGCTATGGCAATTGAACACGCCTATATTAAGAAAACACAACATGTATATATTTCACTAGCACTGTTAATGACCATGTCTTCTAATAATGCTAGTAAACTGTTTACATAAATGTTATTGTTTCGATTTTTCAGCCAGTATTTGCCTCTAATTCAAATAAAATAAGGTGGCTACGACACGGCTATTTCAGAAAGCAAAGAAAATCATACACAGGAACTTTTCATAATCAATATCAAGTGGTAATTATAACCAAACCACACGAAAGATAAAAAATATACCTGTATAATAAATCTTGAATCACACAACCCCACAACAAATATATACGCATCATTTCTTGCCAGAGAATACTTTCTTGCTATGGAAAGTAGTCTTACATAGTTGATTTCAAATGCTGCTGGCATTTCTACATTGTAATATTATTTCTTGTGACCCATACTAATACCAGAGGTAACTGATACGACATCTTCAATTGATTGCAGAAATATAAATCACCGAGTGCGTTCGATTTACTTGTCCGATCATAAGACAATCCGAATTTGATGTTCTTCCAAAATTGAGATTTTAAATCACATGGAGATCAGATTATACTTCAAATCTCACTTTTCAACTATTGTAAAGCGCTAGTTAAAATTACGACTCACCAATCTAACGCTAAATCTAAAGTAGAAGTAACCCTGGAGTCTCATCGAATTGAACACTCACGGGAATACGCAATAATAATAATGATAATACTGTGAAATCGGGTTACGATATGAAGGATGCCATAGATTGGACGGTGAAAATTAAGCCTCTGAGATTTGATTTATCTGGAAGTCCGACCGAGTACTAGTGCGTCTGTTTCGTCTTGTTCAGCTGGATTACAGGCGCTAATTCTAAAGCGATTCCCTTCTTGAATAACTTCCGGAAATTAGTTTTGCTTCCTAAAATGAAGCTTACATCCATCTAAAGCGTAACTGGGCTAGTACCAACACAAGTAACTGGGCTAGTGTAAACACAAGTAACTGGGCTAGTGCTTGCACAAGTAACTGATCTAGTGCTTGCACAAGTAACTGGGCTAGTGCTTGCACAAGTAACTGGGCTAGTACCAACACAAGTAACTGGGCTAGTGCAAAGACAAGTAACTGGGCTAGTGCAAAGACAAGTAACTGGGCTAGTGCAAACACAAGTAACTGGGCTAGTACAAACACAAGTAACTGGGCTAGTACCAACACAAGTAACTGGGCTAGTGCAAACACAAGTAACTGGGCTAGTGCTAACACAAGTAACTGGGCTAATGCAAACACAAGTAACTGAGCTAGTGCAAAGACAATTAACTGGGCTAGTGCAAGCACAAGAACTGGGCTAGAGCAAGCACAAGTAACTGGGCTAGTGCTAACACAAGTAACTGGGCTAGTGCAAACACAAGTAACTGGGCTAGTGCTACTTTGCTTTCAGACGTTCGACTGGGAGGAGAAATTAAGCCTTCCAAACTTTACTGTGTAAAACTTCAGGCAGGTGCGCTGGATTCGTCACGTTGGTTCGAGTTTCAGAAGTTGGTCCTTATTCGATTAGCTGTGAGACGCCCAGGAACTCAATTTTTCTCCGTAAAGTGGAGTTTTCAGTCTTCTCAGGATAATAGAGTTATACTATTTATTAACATTTGCAACACGATTGAAGATAAGGAAATCAAATGTTCCTGTTTGCAGTGCCTAACAGGTCAAATCGAATGGGCTTAGCTAAGATCGACTCTGCTGAGCCTATCGAACGCGCGCTAACTAAGTTTTGAGCGACAAATTAAAACTGTGGCGTAAATTTACCACTTTTAGATATTCATTGATTGTTTTATTGAATTTTTGCTGTGTCTCCCTCTTTCTATCGTTATTTCTAGATGCATAGACCACATCATACATTGACCAGACACTAGCTTTCTAAGGCAAATTTAGGTCCTGCAATTGGGCCTGAACGCATGGTGCTGCAGATGCATCTTTATATGTTCTCCTGTTACTTTTTCATACGTTGTTTAAGATATTTGACTTAATTTTTTTACATTCAGTGATGACTGGTAAACCTGTACATACTTTAAAAACTTCTATGAGCAACAAATTCACAAGAATATTAAGGCTTGATGAGTAATTACGTAGAGCAACTGTTTATGACATCCTTTGATATTTGCAGTAGAGTCTCATATTGTAGAACAACAACAGTCTCATATTGTAGAACAAAAGCTAATAAAATTCGTGAAATACATGCTCGATTGGTAATGAAATGCCAAGTTTATATCTAATGAAATAGTTAACTAAAATTATTTGGCATACGCGCTTAGTGACTACGCAAAAAGTAGTAGAAGGAGTTGAGCAATGTTATTGGCTTTTTCAGGGAGTCTGGTGAGGTGACCTAGATGAGACCAATGCAAAAAAAAATATAATTAGCCCGCCATAAAAATGACTGTGATGAATTTTGTTGCTAACACCAAATAAGAGGCAGAAGGAGTTGAGTCATAATAATAATGATAATAATTTTTAGTTAGTCAGGTGTGTTGATGAGATGTGCTTTTACTAAGGCAACAATGAAGTGCTAAAACCTAGTCATCCATTGAATGATATAATGTAGGCAATGATCAAGTGATGTAATGTAGGCACCTAAAAAGTGATGTAACGTGAGCACCCATGAAGTGTAATCTAGGCACAATGAAGTGATTGAACTCAGGCAACCAAAAAGTGATGCAACATAGAAAACCTTGAAGTGATTTAACGTAGGCAACCACGAAATGGTAAAATATATATAGGCAGTTATATTAAATAATACTGACAACCATGATGTCCAGCTTTAAATGGTTCCAGTAATGAAGGGTTACATCAGCCCTAAATTGTTTTGTTTTAATATCATTTACCTGCTGTCTTGGTATCTA
This sequence comes from Parhyale hawaiensis, assembly GCA_001587735.2. Classification (NCBI taxonomy): domain Eukaryota; kingdom Metazoa; phylum Arthropoda; class Malacostraca; order Amphipoda; family Hyalidae; genus Parhyale; species Parhyale hawaiensis. Next base: position 14,594,489 of record LQNS02278174.1, read on the forward strand.
TATCTCATATTTTCAATATTTACTTTTAGTTCATTGCTACCAATGTAGTATTACTGTGGTTTTTATTATGGGGTTTGCTTTACCTCCTTTTTTTTGATGCCATTGGGATGAAGTCTACCGGTACCACAAGCTCTACATATATACATCAATTTCTGAGGTTATTGCTTCAAACCCATCGTTGAAAAAACTCAATTGAATGAAATATTAAAGTACATTACGTGCAGTTTCTATGAGTCCATTTTTTCTATAAAATTTCAATATTGCTAGAATTTTTGATGAATTTTCAATTATTCTTGGTGTCCGAAGGTATGATATATATCGCCTTCTGAAGACATATGATTGTGAATTTAGATTCCCTGCTGTGCAACGCATTCTTCATAGAATGACGAAGAAATTAATCTTTGTTTGATGTCTCTGTGATTATTAGAACTCATTTTATTAACACTTACGTAAGTCGGTCTCCAGGCCCAATTGCGATAGGCCCGATTTCAGTGTCCAGTTAATGTATGGTGTGGTCTATGGTAAATGAAATAAGGAACGAAACTCACTTGGCTAAGAAGTAATTTTTTCCTTTCTAAATATGTTAATAGACATGGAAATATTGGAAAATGGGCAGACTTGGTTCATTGCGGTGCTAGAATGGGTTTTTGGTGTTCACTAAGATTGGGTTTGTTTATCGCCGCTGTGCTGAACGTAAATTTACTTTAAATTTTATATTAATTCGCAAAGTTGATGATAAGATTGTCAATGACTCTTCATTATCACACACGCTATACATACAAGGTATCATAAAGTTTGCGAGCTCTGATTAATCAATAGTTGAACATTTTACGAGGGATTTCCTTACTGTTGACAGTTCACTGTCAAACGTTCCATGGGTGGCGTGACTGGGCAGCAAAATTAGACCTTTGAGATTGACTTTTCCTAATCTTGAGACAGGTGCCTTCGCTTCGACATGTTGATTCAAGGTTTAGTCGTTGCCTCGCAGTCTCAGTTACCTCTGAGACTTCCATGAACTTAGTCTTATTCCCTCTAAGTGGTGAAGTGACAACGGCTCGGCATCGCTCCAACTGAGGTCCGGGTTCGATTCTCCAGACGGTACGCAATGGATTTACACTGCGTGGAGCACTCCAGCACAGAGAGGCTAGGCGATACACGGCGAGGGCTTCCAAATTGACTCTGATCACGGACTGCTTCTCCTGCTCTTCACACTACTAGTTTTTCAAAATTCTAGAATTAAGGAAAAAGAAAACCTCGATAGGTGTATCCACTGTACCCTGTATACGAGATATCAAAAGATTCTTTTTTCGTAAAACGGAGATTTTAGTTGGCTCAACTTAACCGAGCTGCTTCTAACATAGACGACACAATTCAAAGTGACTAAGCTAAAGTTTCTGCCTGCATCTGCAGGCAAGTTAAGTCAACTGGGCTTCGCTTGGATCGACTCTAACGGTTCAATCGAACTTGCCCTATAGGGTTGAAAGATTTCATGGTGTCCGAACATTCAGCTCGATCAACAGTCGAACGTCTCGTCTGAACGTCATAAAGACGGTCCTGTGACAAACGCCTTGACCTACAATACTTAAAGAAGTTTATGTTTTCTTTTCAGCTAATAAAAGCATGTCCCGGTTAAACATCCCAATAACGGTGCAATGCCTAAAGCACCATGCCGACAAGACTCCATATGAAGCCCATGCATTCGGCTCAATGAATAAATTATTTTCTGACTAGTTCCTAAAAAAAGTCCTACTCCAAACTCCCTACCGAAAAGACTATGTAGTCGGTGCATTTTGCATCATCATTAGATGGACTTCCTATGAGAGTTCACAGTTAAAAACCATTCCATGTCAATCTGATAGGATTCTTTGAAGTTTGTGCTTGGCTACTTAGTAAGGAAACGAACTTCCGACGAAAGTTCCTGAAAAGGGTTCTATGCCTAACACCTACCGACATGAATTTATGAATTCTGTATATTCTGCTCGCTCAATCGTTAAATTAACCTTCTATTAGACAGTCCTGTCTCATGCCCACTAACCGACATGATATCTTTAAGACTGTGGATTCTGCTCAATTAATAAACGAACTGCCTGGCTTACTCTCATGAGGAAAGCGATGCATCCGCTCAAGTCAAAGGAAAACTGCAGATGCCGGACTTACTTCCCCTTCTGCCGGCAAGGAGGATCTCTATATTGAACACTGGATCAGATTAATTAAATTGGCTCCGCTCTTTGATCTCAGGCTGGCTGTAAAATCTGAAGTTAAGTGGATGTCATCGGCAGATTTTAGGTTAATTTCATAAACGAGGCCTTAGATGGCATGTGTCCCTCACACTCTATGTAGTTGAACTCAATTACATAGTTTAATGCTTTAAGGTATGACGATATTTCAAAACTGCACCTCCTGTAACAGAAATAAAGAGCACTCTGATGTGTCAAAGTCATGGTAGTCATTACTAGTTTTTTTAAACCGAAGTTCATTTACGGGATTTCTACGTTGTATACCAGGCAGCTTCTGCCAGTTATTATAGTCGTCCAAAATGTACAATCTCATGCGTGATGAAACAAACTTCCGTAAAACGTTGGGTGACACGGCAGTTTTGTAATCTGTACGATAGAACTCAGCGTATGAATGCACTGCTGTGTCCTCTAAATCAGCAGAAAGAAACGCAGTTTTCAGAATTTAATTCCCTCCATAACCGAAGATATTCCCATACTTTGCTAATAGCGCTTGCTAAGCCGACTGATGTGACGACTAGAATATTAGCAAATCTTTGTGATGCCGGGGCCACACTCTGTATACTGCCATACGTGATGTGAGGATGCGCAGCTCGCATGTCGTTTGTGCCATCGTATCCATGCTACCGAGTTTAAATATACAGTGTTTCAAGACGACGAGCGAGTTGCTCATCCTGGCTTCCAGTTGTTCGTGCGAAAGCATATGTAGCCTCGGCATTCGGCGCCCGGTTGTGAGACCAGAGAGCAGACGCCTATTGCGCGCCTTAAATGGCAGCTTGTCATAAAAAATTACTCCAAGTATCTCAGGAAAGCTTAACTCCGGCAGTGTTGTGCCGCCTATCTCGAGTGGGGGATGCGGAGGTAACCGAGTACGAGACTGACTGACAATCATAAATAGAGTTGGGACTCGATCGATTAGTTAAAAGAAATTAAATTCTCGAAGCTTATAATTCTCCGAATCTTCAGACATGTGCTCTTGCTTTGACTTGTTGGTTAAAGTTTCAGACATTGATTCTTGATTAGTAACCTGTGAGAATTCCATGAAATGAGTCTTACTCCGTATAAAATTTGAGCTTCTAGTTGGCTCAGCATAATTGGGTTGCTTCTAGTACCTTCATCACCATTGAAAATGACGAAGATAAAGTTCCTATCAGCATTTACGGACTACTCAAGTCAAGTGGGCTTGGCTTAGATCGACTTTGACAATCCAATCGAATATGCCCTTAGTTTCATCAAGATTTGGTTTTACACTCCAAGTGGAGCACCATACGTCAATCACAGTTTAAAAATCGGGCAATATCCTCACGCAAGACTTGGGCCGGAATTATCGCAACCAAGGTAGAATCTTCGGTACAACAGTACTGAGCATAGTGTATCGTATTACATAATCTTATTGCTTGGTTGCTTTGCTGACTATAGTTAACTGTTAACATAAAAGCAGTGAAAAAAATGATTTGGAAAATATAGAATATGCGGATTAATCAGCTTTATTTACCACAGCTCATAGGTTTAAATTAGATACAGAAAGCTGCTAAAGCGAATCATTGTTCGGGCTCTGTTGGGTAACAGTATTCGCTACCACTGGCTAGACACTTTAGACAGTTTGGAGCAAGGGCAGTTATGGATCACGTACAACAATGAGTCAGCTGATTTTTCTACCCTAATTTGAAGACTGAAAGCACATTTCTTTCTGACTTTCAGGCTGTTAGGATATATCATTACTGATTTGTAGTTTATTTATATTTTTTCCTGAGTTATACCGTAAAAAATCCTGCGCTCTCTCTCTCTTGACAAACCGCTTCAAAATACACGGCCAACGTATTATCTTACCGAACTATCTTTTGGCGAAAAACGTATTGAATTTCCCTTCATAAGCACAAGTTTCTGGACCCCCAAGTCTTTTGGAAAGTTAGGCGGAATGTTTCGTTACAGACCTCGTGTTTCAAAGCTGCCCTATAGCCCCCTAGAGGCGTAATTGATCTGCCCGCTTCGTGTTTGAGAAGTTTGGCCAGCAGCAGCCGGGCAGCTTCAGGAGCAAAGGGCAGCACTAATAATTTAGTGGTCGGATCTTTGAAGAGGGCAGGGATGACGGCAGAGCTACAGCTTCGAGTTAACCGACACCTTTTATTTGATTTAATCAAATTATTCCATGGAGAGGTACTTCAACTTGATATGGGATGGATGGAAGTGAATAATAATGTAGTGGTCGAACTTTCAAGGGGTACATTTTAAGGCAAAACTCTAGCCGCAACTCCTGAGCTCCTTTTTGTCTTTTTTTATCGTAAGTAATTAATTATAGAGGTTGTTGAAAGGAGTGAAAATTCATTTGTGATGCATGAAAGACTAATAACATATGTAATGGGTGGATCTTTGGAGAGGATACATACCACGGCCCAGGGATGTCGCAAAGTATATAACATTGGGGGGGGGGAGAGCACTGAAAAATACCGAGTGACGTTAACTATCAGTCATATTACCGACTGGAAAATATAGATCCACAGCACTCGTGCACTATAACTTTTCGAGAATATTGCACAGGCAGAGCAGCTGCTCAATCAGACCTCACCCACACAGTGGCACTGCGTGACTGGTGATAGCTTTGATAGGATTATTACACACAGATACATTTGATACATTGCAACAATTTGGCAAAGTAGTACTGTACACTGTAGAATAATGCATCTGCGTAGCCACTGAAATTTAAACTTTTTGGGCGACACTGAGCAAAAGCTAATAGAATTGCATGACGTATTCTTTAAAACGTTTTTTAAGACATTATCAAAAATGAGATCTAATAAATACTCGGGAAGTTTATTGAGAAGCGTTGCAATTTGAAGTACTGTAGCGCGTTTCTCAACGTCAACACGCACAGTTGGGAGATTGAGAACAGAACGTCTCATTTCGTAGTTTTGTTGGGGAATAAGGGGACTGAAATACTTTGGGATGATTATAACACACAAATCGAAAAATCAACTAAGGAATAGTTGTAAGCATCCTGAAATTGCAAAATTGGTAAAGACGAGTACATTTCACTGCAACTCATTGCAGGCATATTGTTTTCGTTACGTCTATCACATAGTATTCACCAAAGTATATTATTCAATATTACTTAAAGTTTGTGAATGTGACAATGTTGGGCTCCGCCCCTATGATAATATTCTCGACCAGCACTGAATGAGCCAATGAGTAGTTAACTACTTTTAATGATTCACGATCAACATAATTGGATATTGCATGGATTATGCCGGGAACCCTGCCAAGCTTGCTCTCCACTTCTTCAATATGGGATTTAAAACTCAGCCTTTCATCTAGGATCAGTTCAAGATGTCTTATTTGTGGCACCCACTCTAGTTTATTATTATTAAAGAAAGCAGGTGGCAACTGTTGGTGAGTACAGGGGAGAAAAGCATTAATTTGGTTTTATTCTCATGGGCAGTTAATCGATTTTGAGTTAACTATTCAGATAACACATTTTAAAAAGTTTGCATATCAGTTATAGCAGCTTGAAAATTACTACTATTGGTGTAGAAAGCTGCGTCATCCGCATACAATACACAAGTCATACCGAGGGTAATAATATTAATAAAAATGTTGAATAATAACGGGATTAAAATGATTCCTTGGGGAACACCCGGATTAATAGGTAATATATATGATTTTGCATCGTTTCAGAGTACATATTGATCCCTGTTAGACAGGTAACTATTTAGCACTGCATTTGCTGCATTCCGAACGCCATAAGGATCAAGTTTTTTTTTTAGTAAAAGTGATTTATTTACGGTATCGAACGCCTTTCTAAGATCAAGAAATAAGGACATACCACATGTTTTATCGTGAAAGCATTTCAGAAGATCTATTAGAAGATAGAATGTTGCTAGCGTAGTATTAGATTCAGTTCGAAAGCCAATTTTTTTAAAAACTGCTGACCACTAATTACGTTTTGTGATGAAAGGAAGTTTGATAGCCTCGAATGAATGGCTTTCTCTAAAATTTTATTGAAGATAGATAACGTAGATATGGGTCTATAATTAGCCACATCATTCGAACTACTTAACTTGAAGATAGAAATAACACAAGCATGTTACAACGCATTAGGATAAATGCCATTCTCCAAGCACAAATTGAAAATATGACAAAGAGGTGATTCGGTGAACCGCACGCAGATGCACGCGCCTTAACCCCCGTAAGTTACGTGTATAAAACTTAAACTTGTACAAAAGTAGTAAAACCAGCGCAGATCAAAATGTGCACTCTAAATTACTTCTACTTCTACACCAATGGAATACATTCAGAACATATTATAAGTTTATGTTTATATTTATCTACTTAGACGCAGTTAAAGAATTATTACATAAAAATTTATTCAACATTGCAGAACAGTAACGTGAAGGCTTATTGCAACGCACCACGAGTCACGCTACTTCACTTTATTTGATAAAATAAGTTCAATTAATTGATAATATAGCAATTCAAAATGATCGCAATGTAAATAAAAATGAAACAGTTTGATCTCCTTGCGCTTTTAGAAAATAAAAGTGACGTTAGGTTGCTACTACAACAGGTTTACAACACGCCACTGCCACAACAGACTGCTTTGTGCAGTATTGTCAACAGCGTTGCCGTGTTTTTTGTATCCCCAAGAATGCGAAATATTCAACAAGAAATTCCAAATCTCTTTCTCTTCTTGCCTAAATATGTAATTATATGCATACTTTTTAGTATGCATATCATTATGCATATCAAAAAAAACATTAAATTTACCGAATATGGCTACCTAGCCTATATTAATATAGCTCGACAGAAACCTATTACTGAAGAAAACTTGAGAGACAGATATCCTCCTCTCACAGTCTTAGTGCATGCTTGGTTATATTGCAAAGACGGGTACGTGACGCGAAAGCGGCAAGGCGATCCGCGCGCAGTGCGAAAATTTTTTTCACTGTGATGTTCGGTTACGGTAAATTTGGACGTTAGTCGGTACATTTTACAGCTAAGTTGGCACGATTATCGTAAAAGTACCGACTGCTATTGTCATAAATATACCGACTATAGCCCGACCAGAAATTATTGGAGGGGGGGGGGGGGGAGGAAGCCCCATTTACCCCCCCCCCCCCCCNAAAATTTTTGGGGGGGGGGGGGGGGTAGGAAGCCCCATTTCCCCCCCCCCCCCGGATCGCGACATCCCTGCCACAGCCAAGCTACCAGCCTTGCATCATTCGCTCTTATTATCTTCTTGAATCAAATTATTGCATAGCTAGTTGACAGGGGCTGCAAATCCATGGATGGAAACGTGCTTAGCTTGGTGGTTGTATCTTTGAGGAAGGTATATCTCTGCAGAGATGCTGCCAACAACCCGCTCTATTTTATGAAAAATATCATTATAGATACAGTTGGAAGCATGGAGGAATCGATTTCCGACGATTCTAAAATAACGGCAAAATTTTTTTCTCGGCGGCAGCTGTTCACCACTGTGTCATTTCGGCTCCCGCCCCGCGGCCCTTAATCCTCGCCCTTCTCTGCCTCTCTTCCAACCTCTGAACGGCTTTTATATTTTTTGCATTTATATGCGAAATTTTGACGTCGCCGTCTTGTATTTTCTGTTGTCATTAGACGCCAATTTAAGACGCTGTCCATCAGCTATCGCCTCGGTTACCCCCTGCAACAGATCTCCCAAAGCATCTCGTAAATGTTCGTAGGTAGTTTTTGGCCAACGAGAAGGCAACTTTGCGATAATTTTCAAGGCATGTTAGAGTTCAGTGTCGGCTGTGTCGCACAGATAAATTGGGACTCGTCTGCAACGAATCTCGACATCGTAATAATTATGTGAAGACCAGCATTGCCCATTTTTACCACCGCAGGTAAATCAGAGAAGCTTCACGCAGTCATTTTTGAGCTTTGCCCATTAGTTACTTCATCCAGGATGAATTTTTCAGTCCACGAAAATCCTAAAGTTTCCATCCAATTAATAATTGCTACAAATGGTTCATGAAAATGGGGCATCTCTCGGGCCTAATTGTTCTTAACGGGGTGGTATTTTGACAAATATTTTTCATATAAAAGATTTATTCTTCAGTATGTATTAAAGTTGCCTCAAGTTCTTTTCCGAATTTCGCCCAAAAAGTTATGATAAATCTTCCATAATTTTAGCTATTTGCTACGTGGCCCAAGTGAATTTAGCATCATCATATAATCAAAACTAAAGCATAAGACAACTGACCATAGCTAGATAAAGAATTGATAAATACTATTTTGTGTGTCTTAAATAGTAATGATATCTTCCGTAGTCTCATACGTCTTTCGCTAGCTTAGCTGCGTGCTTCATTACATATCTATGGACAGTTTGTATGCTGGTGTTCACTTGAGTGCGTAAATTCTGCTTCAAATGCTTTTTTCTAAAAAGCAGACTGCTTGTAATCTATGTTATAATTCTGCTTGAGGCTCCATCCGACCGTACGTTCGTCCGTCCTTCCGTCCTCGTGTCTGCACGTGCTAGGTAGAAATTCAACTTGCAAGAAGCACTGCTTTTCGCTGGAAGGAAGATTAGCCATAGTTGTTTTCTTTTCGCTTTTTGAAAAAAATTTCCGTCAGTTTCGAAACAAAGACATGAAGATCATCTCACCCGTATCATATAAATCATTCTTCACTGCTTTCACGACTAATTATCTTCGCTGTGGTGGTGGCGGCGGCGGATAATATTCTTAATAGGGCTAGATGAGTACGCAACTAGAATACGCTTTGGGAGCCCGGAGCGGGTAGTGTTGGAGATCTCGACTCTACTGTAAAGCATTTCTTGAAGTGAATGTGCGTCACGCACTGACATCTTGAGAACAAAGGGATACGCTGCTTTAACTGAAGAAACTGGCCAAGTCTGTTGTACTTTGTTGCATAGCTATCGCAGAAAAGTTATGAGCTACTGATCAATACCCAAGGGTCCCGTAATAGAGCATGAAAAAATCGGGTTTGCTGACATATTATTGAATGGTGTAATATTATGAAAGCCTAAATTATCTGTAAACTGAGGGAAACAGAGCTTAAAAACGGAGTGCAAACACACAGGGGCCCAATGCAAAAGTACTGTCGTACCTCTCTGACTTTATCAAGAGACAAGTTCGAACTCTTTACTTGCAGAACAAATACAAGATTCACGGGTGGCATGAGAATACTAAGGGAGGTTAAACGAGTTGTAAGGTAGACGGACTGCGTAATGGTAGACAGCGTTAAGCGGCGGACACTACTATAGTGTAGGAGGGGTGAGTCAAGTTAGAAGCGCTGCCTCAGGTCAAATCAAGGTAAGTGAAAGCAATGAACCGTGGAATTTCTACGGGTCCCGCTAGTATCATAATATTATTCTCAAACAGCCACTAGCCATATATTTTGGTGTCGTCGATTGAAAAAATCACGAAGTCACTCCTTTAAAGGAGTGGGTGTTGTGTTCCAATGCCTTGTAAAAAGATTTCATCCCAAGTTCATGGCAGATAGCCCTCGAAACAATCATCCTATCACCTTCACATGATTTAGTAAGCTTACTCATCTTCTTTGAAGGATCTGACTTGTTTACCGTTGCAATCCTGCCAGAAAACGAGAGGATAGCCTACGTTCACATCGCGGGTGTGAGAGTCTCGCTGGACATCTCCTGTTTCCCTCAACTTAGCCCACTTATAATGAACAATACCTCTCCCTAATTATATAACTAGCACTGATTCCAGCAACACTTAAATCACCCGAAAGTTCGCCTAGACACCATAATTTCATTAAATAGTTATAAGTTCTGAATTACAAATTCGAAACATTCAATCATAATGTAGTAATCCTAAGTCGCAACATCGATATACAATTCTTTGCAATGTTTGGAAGTTGCTTTTCTTTAATTAGTCCCATTTTATTACAACAACCTTGCAAGGAGTCGACACATCAGTTCCCGGCACGTCCCGTTGTCCATCGTTATTTCGTTCACGCCGCATACACAGATCCAAATAATCCAAATAATGGATTCGCATCACAAGCAATGGCTAAAAGCATTCTCATCATTTATTCATTCAGATTACGTATTCTTTAAGAACAGATCGTCCGTAAGTCATTTGCAACCAAGGTGTAGGTTAATGCAGTGACTCATTATTAATACCAACGCCTTATATTCCCGAGCCCTTGGATTGAAATGCTTGTTTTGTTTTCTCCTGTGTTAATACTGAAAGCGGAAAGCGTAGCTTGCGGACGGACAAACGAACAAACGCATGGATGGGTCGATGGAACTAGAAGCAGAATAATAATAATAATAATATAGGCTATAGGAACCGGTAAAAAGTCTACTGTTATCCAACATTAATTTAACTTACGCTATTTTTAGCGTAACATACGCTGTTTTAAAACCCTGGCAATGGGAAATCATTGCACCTCCACGAAACTAAAGATTTGCATGCAAATTTAAGAGAAAGAAGTTAAGTAAGTACATTTTTTAATTATCATCTTAACAGCGAAGCCATTAAATAAAGTCTATATACCCACTCTGGCAGCGCGCTTACGTTCTGAGCTCACACCCCTTGAATCGCAGGTTTGAGGCCAACCCAGACACGCGACCTCTTTGCTGATCTGGGTATGCTGACTCGGCAGTGGTAAGAATGCAGAGCGGCCGTGGGGCAACTTACCTTCCTCAGAGATTAGGGGGTTCGTTGGGCGCGGGTCGTTGAACCTTCCGTAAAAATGACGCAACCTACACCAGAATGCACACATATTTCAGTACTTGATAGAACTTTGGATTTTTAATATCAAACT
>LQNS02278174.1:14650182-14679946 GCA_001587735.2 Parhyale hawaiensis
ATATATAAAGAAGTCTTCCTAACACTCCATATCTTCTCCAATTACCTCCTACTAATCTCCGGTGGAATGTCACCTGTAAACAACAATATTTCTTCAATTTGCCTACCTTCCATTCCATAGCCTACATCAACCTTTCAACTAGCAGCCTCCTACAACACATCACAAAGTGCACTTACGTCTCTTCACGTCCCTCGTTGCGCAGCTTACAGCCAGTATCGTCACCCTCAAATTTGTTCCTCCAATTCAAGCTTAGGTTATTAGTCCTAGCTCTAAAAAGCTGACGTGAAGCGAAATCATTTCAAAAAATCTTTCCTCCCCTGCCGACTGCTTGAACCTACCATGCATAGCCAGAGTGGACTTCTGCTAAATTTCTTGTTGCCAGCATCCTTCATCATACCGCCTTACTCTACTCATAAGGTCTGGTTCTGTCATTTTTCCTAGTTCCCCAAGAGATACTACTCTTACCTTATTTATACAATCCGTAACTGTAACAATGAGCTTATCCTTGCACCTTGCAAACATATCTTCAAATACAGTCTTACGCAAATCATGAATTCCCCTTTAATATATACCGCACACATTTCAATTTTTTTGTATCTCTTACTACCATGTTAGATGCTCCAATGTCTCCTCTAAGGGTTGCAATGGGTGTGACGCCTGGTGCTCCAAGAATAAATCGCCACGCGCCATTCTCTGCTCTCTGCGGCAGCGCAAGCTCTCTTTTTGTCCATACAATAACCGAACTTGCAATGAGGAGTGATAGCAGCACAACACTTTTCCAATATGTTTTACCTATCAATAGCTTAAAACTCAAAAAAGGCAATTTTACAGAACAGGACATTTTACTATTAAACAGCCACAATATCACCAATACTGACCCATAACAAACTAGAGCACTCTGAGAGCGCAAACCTCCGCCAAGCGAGGCAACGGTAGCAAAAATTCAAATTGGCTCTGAAACCATAATTTTCTTTGTATAAACTCGAAAATCTAATCATTTGTGCCTCTTGATAGAAATAACAGCTTGTGCATTTTTCTTGAAGATCCGTTCATAATTTTTTGAGTTATACTGCTAACAAACGTTATGACAAACATGAGTCAAACATACAAACTAACAAACCGATCTGCACCAAAATTTAATCATTTATGTCTTTTAACATTACTAGCAACCCCTATGAATTTCATAAAGATCAATTCATCATTTTTTGAGTCATTGTGCTAACAAGCATAAAATTAAAAACAGTGACATACGAATACTCGGATCATTACCAAAACTTGTTCATTTACTCTTTGTTATATTCCTAACAACACTTGTTAATTTCAACAAAATCCATCCATAATTTTTTGAGTTATGGCATTGAGAAAAATGAGGCCGACAAACAAAGAAACAAACGGATGGACGTATCTTCACCAAAAGTTAATCATCTCTTACTCTTAACGTACCTAACAACCCCTGTAAATTTCATCCAAATCGGTTCGTAACTTTTTGAGTTATCTTGGGGAGAGACAGAAAGACAAACACGACGAAAACATAACCTCCTTGGCGGAGGTAAATATGACGTTTTTCTTGATAACACACAGCCCCTTCCCTCACGACGGCTGAACAGGTTTTGAGATATGCCATTGTTGACACCAAGGGTTCGTAACATCTAGGCCGGCGCAATAGTGACATTTACTGCCCTCTAGGGGTGAGTTTTGCAGGTAGAAAGGTGTCGTTTTTACCTCAATATAGAGCGGGAAACGGGCAATCTCATGGTTGTTATAACTCAAATTCCCCATTTTTTGAGTTAGCCTATGACGTTGTTCTCGCATACGCGCGGTATGTTGGTGCGTACCCAGATTGCTTCACGAGTCTACCGTCCTAGCCCTAATTTATGTTGAGTGGCTGATATCAGATGCACCCTTTTTTTATCATGGACTTTCGTGTAATTTGAATATTGCTTTCGCAGTGAATGATTAACTATTTTTGAAAAGATTATCATGTCCCAGTGAAACCAGCCCAGGAGCGTGATCTAAGTTTAGCCTAAAAACGATTGGTTTTTGGGAATACATTAGACAGACATGGGCCTACATTATACACACAATACATTATTCAAAGAGGACCAAAAGTTCTGTAACGAATTTTTATTTCATTAGACTGCCTGTGACCCTTTGGCTCACTAAACACCCATCCTAAGGATTCTATTTTCTGCTGCTCGATTCGTGGACTTCGACGAGCTTACCCATGTCATATATTTTAAGTACTGTAGGTAGCTACCAAAAATACAAAGAGACAGTTTTGTTTATAGAAGTACTGCTCAGCCGTGTACAGGATATATACAGTGGCCACAGAGCTTTTCCATATTAATATGAGTATAGACGAGCTGAATATTTATTCTGAAGTTTCCGAACTCCTCTCAGTTTATTCCATGTGCATAATAACGAAGATTGTGTGCACGGTCACAAGCAAGCAAGATTATAAAAGTTTTATGAGTACACTAGACAGCCTGTGACCCCATGGGTCACTAAAACCCTCAAGCTAGAAGCCTATCCTAAGATTATTTGTTCTTGTTATTCTAAAATACGAAGAGACGAATAGTTTTCTTAAATAAGAGTAATGCCTAAACGTGTCCAGGATACAGTGGTCACAGAGCTATAGCGTTTACCTACAGGAAAACCCCGGTCAAAATAGTTTCAAACAAAAACATAACCTCCTTGGCGGAGGTAGGTAACTAGAACGCCTGCGGCGTAAAATCATCACCCCGCGGTAGGGGGCAAATTCAACGCCGCCATTTTTTATGGCCGGCATACTTTAGAGTTTTGGCATTTTTCACTTATCAGACAGCCCTTCTGACTTCCTGAAAAAAATATATATTATGACTCAACTCCTTCTGTCTGTTTTTGGGTGGACAGACAACAAAATTCCTCGTCATCATTTTTGATGGCCAACTAATTTTAGTTCTTTTTGTCATTGTTCCCATCTAAGTCAGCGCACCTGAGACCCTACAAAAATATGAACATTGCTCAACTCCTTCTGCCTCTTTCTGGGTGGAGTTACAAATTTGACACCGTCATTTTTTTATGGCCAGCTGACTCAAAATTTTTGCCATTTTTCATATCTCAGACAACCCACCTGACTGCCTGAAAAAAGTTATTATGACTCTTGGAACTCTTTCCGCCTCTTTTTGGGTGGACAGAAATTGAAATTCACCGCTGTTATTTTTTATGGCTAGCTAATTATAGTTTTTTGAGGTGGGTCACATCTAGGTCAGCCCACCAGGCTCTCTGCAAAAAAATGTGTATATTGCTTTACTCGTTCTAGGCTACCACTTTTTGGGTGGACAGACAAATATACAAATATATATACCTACCTAAATCTTCAACGAAAACATTATTACCTCTCTCCCTTCGTTCGCGGGTGATAGTTATCTTAGAATTCGTTAAGTTTAGCGTCGATTTAGATACATAGATCCCGATTAAGATATGAAATATACACCGTTCCTCAATATTGTAGCCTATTTAGACGACATAGAAAATTGTTCAGTAATTACTAATTCAATTAATATAGATTCAATTAACGTAGCTCCCAATCTCTATGTTAAACGGGGGGTTTCCTGTAGTAATGAAGAATTACAATAACAAATCGAAGCCTCTTCGAACTTCTCTCAGTTTATTCCTTACGTATAAATAGCGGAGACTGTGTGCACAGTGACATGCAAGCAAGTAGACAAGCAAGCAAGTATGATTATCAGAGTTCAATAAGTAGGTATCTCTTATATAATAATAGACAGTTGTTAGTCCTTGCTTGCCTGCCGTCTTGTTTGCTTGTTCAATCGGTTGGTTGGTCCTCTCCGTCGCGCACTAGCATTTAGATAAGAGAAAATTCATCTACTGATTAATAAGGAGATACCATTAAATTTCAGCCCTGAATTACGTTGGCAAATATAGTTTCTGGAATATATGTTCAAAATAAATTTAAAATACTGCATTTTCTGAAGCCCGCTTTGGTTTGAACAGTAGCTCGGATCGTTGATATGCTTTTTCTTTGAAGTTTGAAACGTGGTAGATGAAAGGCTGCGACTTTGCAGAGTTTTTAATCCTGTCATGTATGAGCTATTTGGCATATTATTTTTAAATAAACTTCCTCGTAGCAGTTGCAACTTGACTCTTAGCATAAGCCTAAACTTTTTTTTCAATTCATGCTGCAGCCAAATTTCAATCTTTATGGTTCAAGTAATTGCTGATATCCATGATACAGGAAGCACTGAACATTTCCGGTGAATTCCTTTGATTGAACTGTATTTTCTTCGTGCTATTTGACTCTCAGGCATTTCAAAACTGATTTTCGGGCTTTTACTTGCAGAAGGGAACTTTTGTTCTCGCAAAATCATAACGGCACAACATTCGTTAATTTATTATGGGAGATCAAGCCATAAGGTATGAGCCATAATTCTCGCCCCAAAATCCGTGCCGCAAGCAAGAACAATATAAAGCTTCATAAAGAAATTATTGCCGTCGTTGCTGCCGGCTGGGAGGTACTGTAGGTAGGTACTATAGCTAGGTACCATAATTGTGGCGTGACTCGTGTCTTCTTGGCGTGTCGCTGGACATCCTACAAATAAGATTCTCTGTTGTTATTGTGATAATATTTACGGTAACGCTGTTTATCGTAGGTACACGTTACTGCATCAACGAATTTTCTGCTTTTTTTCTTGCTTTTCTTGTCACAGTTGAGGTCGTAAGTGAAGATGTAGCATATATTGCATATCCTTCATTAGACACGACGTGATAATTTCAAATTATCGCTCCACCTACCGTACCCCGATTTTACTGAACCAATCATAACGTAACGGAACCTAACATAGTATAACTATCCTAAACTAACATAGCCCAACTTCACCTAACCTTGTCACATCTGCTCCCAACTTGAAATTAATGTTTCATCGTTTTTTAACCTTTATCTAAGCTTGTGACTTATATTAGGGTAGGTTAAAAGTAAGTTTGGCGAAGATAGGTTTGGTCAGAATAGGCAACTTAACCCACATTGACAATAATATACCCAATTGTAAATAAAATTCTCAATAGGTCCTATTTGTAAAAGTAATGGATCGTGATGGTTTTAACATGATATTTTTAATAGGTAATAGGTACCTATTATACCATGGTACCTACCTGTAAACGCAGCCTACGGCGTTTTCGCAAAATGGCACATAAAGATCTCATTTTCTGCAAAATTATTGCATCGCAGTGGTTGTAAAATAAGATAGCTAGTACGTACCTATGAAAGTAACGTACTGCATTTTCAAAAACTGTAAATATTCGACTCGTCAAATACGACTTCTTTGAGGCATAAATTTGAATAAAAGTGCCAGTCCGTGTGGCTGTCCGAAGCACCAGTAGTGTGTTTTTTACGTCAAATTTCAACTAATTTTGGGCGGCTACGAGGGAATAAAAGAGACCTATGATTGGCAGAAAATTGACCAGAAAATGAATAGATTTGCCTAGTCTTCAGCACTTGAATTTCTTCCTATCTTATTCCCATAGAGCCAACAGATTTGCCTATTTTCTTCCTATCTTATTCCCATAGAACGTGACAGGAAAAATATAGATAGGTATATTTATAAATAAACAAATAAAAACACGACGTGAATTATTTTGTAGTACTGATGCGAGCTGGTGTTCGTTAGCTTTAAGTCAGAGGTCAGAAATGCTGATCTATACTGCGGGGGTCCCTCCATTATACTGTATAGTACGATCGTGACGCGTTCATCAGTATTAGATAGGAGAAAATTAGGGCGTTGTTGAGGATCCCGCATGTTGGTTCTGTTTAAATTTGGGCCCCTTTATACAGAGGTGCAATTCTGGATTAGCTCGTCAATTTCTCGATACGCTCGTCAAGGACAGCAGCATGGTCTTACGCCGTAGCCACACAATACACTCGCTCGTTCGAGGCACGGTAGCGGCAGCCTTGTGTGCTGAACTTGTGGCACTTACGGTGCCGGGATGCACTATCGTTCACGACGATTTTGCGTTCAAGTAAGCTTTCCTCCGCGCGCCACCACTAACGTAACCTAGCCTAACCTAACCTACTCCCAACCCGACTTAACCCAAAATTTGGGGGGAGGGGGTGTACCCGACACGTTAATTTCTGATTCGAGTAACTTACCCTTACCTAACCTCCTTACCTAACCTTCTAACCTAACCTTACCTTACCTAATCCAACCTAATCTTTCTAACCTCACCTAACGTTACCCAACGTTACGTAACGTTACCTAACCTTACCTAACCTAACCTAACTTAATCAGCGATACAGCGAGCAGCACGGCGCACCAACTTGAACGCCGCTCGCACGCACACGATCTGCGTACACAAACGCGCATACAAATCGTCGCGAACGACGATATCGCTGCCGGCACCGAGTAGGCTACCGAGCCAGGTGAGCGTTCTTTGTGGCACTTGGTGCGCCGAAGCACCAAGCTACTTGGTATGCACACCTACCGTGGGAACACTTACCTTGTCCAGAAATGAAAGGGGGGGGGGGTTGGTGATGGGTTCCGTCGATGGCGCCATAGTTCGTGACGCCCCTTGGTCGACTGCAGGCGTACTTACTCCTCTGTGGCCAGTTGGCCGATATCTGCAGGAACCCGTGCATGTGGGTTTCCCACTGAAGGGTGCGGTCAAGTTGACTTTACCTTTACATTTTATGAGCGGCCGTTCATCTCACTTGCCGTCCCAACGGGCTTTGGAACTCGGTGCCATGAACGAAGTGGTTGCTCTACACTCGCCCCTGAATTACGTTACGTGCACTCTACTCATCTTTTTCGCTTGTATTACTCGCGGCAAACGCCGACCTTCCCGTGCCTGCGTGCGTTACTTTGCGTGGGGTGCTAACGGTACAATTGGAAAGGTAATCATGAAAGTATAAACATTTCTCACATGCAACGGCTAATTTCCTGTACGCTCCACTCATGACCAGTAGGTACCACACGATCACCATTGTCGTGTCTTAAGATTCGACAGCAATGATGGTCGTGTGAGCGTGACCTTGTATGCGAGTGATGGCGCCGGTATAGATCGGGTTATAAATTTCTTACACCGTCTGTGAATCGTAAGAACTTATTGCGGTAGGTGCTCTGTAGTGTGTTTTTACTATGTAGGTATATTATAGTTGATAGGCAGTAGAGGCTATCTGTTAACAAGTTTTTTATTTCGTTTTTGCTATAGATCTTAATCAAGCGCTTCTGTATGTGTATAATATTTAAGATATACACGCCCTCTTTACAGATGCATTGATTTCGTAATTAATTTAGTGAATAGTTCAGCCCTCCTTCGGAATGGTTGTAGCTAAGCTAACAATATAGTGTGAATATATGTAGGCCTATATATCAGACAATTGTGAAGGGTAGGAAGTGCCTACTGTTAGCGAAATAGACCAGCAGTTACATTTTCCATCTATAACAATATGTGAATATTATACAACATAATAGTGATGATTAGTATATTCAGCATATTCTCATGGCACGTACCTGATACATATATTATAGATATATTTGATTTATGTGTGATGGATATTCAAGTAAGTGCGGATTGTTTACCTTCCATTTTCTAAAATCTATATATGTATATTTTATCTACAAAAAGAAATGTACTTATAGATTTATAAGGGTGACTTGAGTACCACTCAGAAGCTACGGTAATATTATGACACAACTCTAGTTTTGCCACGGTACTCATAGTCTCATATGTACCTACCTACAGGCAGTGTTTCTTAAACGAGAAGCCTCGATTGTAACTCCGCATACTTTGTTTAGCTATTTTATCTGGCAGTGGAAGAGACCTGCCTTCTGGACTCGAGTGATGACACAGGTATATGGATGGTGATCTGGTACATATATCCGATGTGCGTGTTTGGTGGATTTGCGCGATCGATCGCGCTGCGCGTTTGGTGGATGTTGTAGGTACTAGGCCGTAATTTCGGGTAAGTTGGACTATATTCGGGTTTAATGTCGGGTAGGTTAGGGGAGGCAAGGACTGGCTTTTTTCCATTTAAAAATTTGAACGATCCACCTAACGCGCACAACATATCTAAACATATGCCTACATACCGTACATTACATTGTACACTGAATGGTTGCACAGGTTCCAGAGCAAGTGTGACGGCGCACAGTACACAGTTTGCAAGGTAGGTATTTATAGCTAGCGCCGCAGGAGTCCAGCCTGCTGTGAGCACACTTGTTTTTGATGTACCTACCTGCTTCTTGTGTCGCACATGCAAAAGAAACTCGCACGCTGCCGCTGCAAAGCTGGTTAGTCAGGTGCGGGCCTCCGCCAGGATGAGCGCCTCTAATCTCCGCTTACTGGCCTGTGAAAGAGCAGCAGTGGCACGTGTGTGTCCATAGCAACTGCGGTGCTTGGTGACTGTGTCGCAGTGCTGTCTTTTTTTGTGACGTGTTTCCATGCCTTCACAAAATGCAGTGCTGTCTTTGTGTATGTTATGCCTTCGTTGTGACGTTCTTTGTCAAACGTTCACAGGCAGAAGTTGCTGTTCTAGCTAATGTGAGTCTTCCGTATCAAATTTATGCCTATAGTGTCCTGTAGGCATGTTTAGGACACCAAAAATAAGGTTGTCCAATGTCCAATGACTTGTGAAAGTGCTTCAGCGTAAATGGGTTATGTTGGTTCTCCGCCTGTTGCTGTTCTACCCTACGTAAGTCTCTGTTATGATGGTCTCTATGTTTATCCCTCCACTCATCCTCTTGTGAGTGTTGCAGTTTTGCTTTAGAAAGAATTGCGTATTCCAACTTAGGCTAAGTCTGAGTACGTACCTACTGTACGTTTCGTTATGCCTGTACCTTCTGTGGACAAGTTTCTCAGTTAACCATCGCACTTAGATTAGATAGCTGGCAGTAGACGGAGCAACAGGCCTATTCCCTGAAAGCAGCCAGAACTGACGCTCTGGCCCTCTGTGAGCTGTTGCCGTTATGCCAGCTGATGTGGATATCTGAACTAAAGAGAAAGTGAAGAAAAAAAATATGTCGCGGCTCAAGCTATGCTAAACAGGGTCTCAAGGCAGGATTTGGTGTTACAATGCAAGTAAATCTGAAGAAACTTCGGGCTAGGCTGAATTGTTGAAATTAAAGGTAAATATATACATGTTTTCGGTGTCAACGAAAAAAAAGAAAAAAAAATGCGTAGCCCAGCTGTCACGTACGCATGTCCCTATCACAAATTGTCTGAAGCTTTCCAATTTGTTGTCATTATTTCATCTTACTTGATCTTGTGACCAGGTCCAGGTGTTGTTATGCACACCACCCCGTGTTTGACGGATTAGATATTGCTGTGTGAGCACTGCCAGGTCCAGATGCGAGTTATGTCCACTCTGCATATCCCCGCTTGCCGCTGTTGTATGTGGCATTTGCACTAAATAAACGTCGAATAACTTTTTTTGAACGTTATAAACTCAATGTTTGTGGCCTTAAGAATATGGCGAGCCATATTGTTGAGCAGCATCGCACCCCGTGCGGTGAAGCTGTAGCCCTTTCGTAGCAACTATAGATCACCCCTCTACTTTTTATCATTGTGTTTCGCAGGTAGGTTCAGCATGGTAGGTAGGTACCTACGTTCCGAGTGTCTGGCAGCAATTCGCTCATTTAGTAAAATAGGAGTCGTTTTTGAGCGGGGCAACGCCATTGTCGGCTTACGGTGATTATATTTACTGATTTTTGCTTTTCTACGCACCAGTTTTGTCTAGACATCTCTAATCTATCCGGAGTTTGGGACTAGGTATATTTGAATGGCAGAAAGCCTTAATGGACTACTACGGTATCTCAAAGTCTTACTTCGCTCCAGCAAAAATGTGGGCTGAAAGTTCATTCACCACACTTACCGAAGTGGGTAACAAGTTCGTACGCCACACCAGCTGCGTTGAGAGAACGCGTCCGTTCGACTGGAGTGTAAACTCACCTATAATCCCTTTGCAACACGGGTTGTCCATTTGGAACAGCATAAGATACATACGGTATTCGAACAAACAAACTGGAGTGAAAATATCGTAATTTTCCCCTGTGAAACTGTTGGTAGGAGAAATTAATTAATAAGTTACTTCAAAGAAACTGATGTTCCATTTGGAAGGAAGATGACGCATTATTTCACAACGAAACTCTCGGTATATAGACTCGCTGATGTGTATATTAACTCGTACAGAATTTTTTATGGCTGCCCAGAAAACTCATTTATGCTATAAATATATATCTCATCTGAATGCTGACTTTAACTAGACCCGAATTTCTAACATGAACTTGACCCGTGTTGATTAGGGTTAAATAAATTTAGTTCAGGGTTTTAACCCTTCAGTTCTCATGTAGTCTAAAGCGGCTAACAATGAGTAACTACTCATTTGTACCCTCGTATACATCATATTAATCCTTCTACAGCGGGTGAGTTTGTCTATAGCACAGTACACTAACTTCACGAAGCGAACTAGGTACCTACTGCACACCAGGGTAATATTTGTCATATTCAATAAACTATGTAGCTACTCGTGCAATAATATTAATAGGAGAGACATTTTGAAGATCAGCACAAGACTGATGATACTTCCGATATTACACTGGAATATTGATTTAAAGCTGACATTCCCGATCCGCTCGTTTAACTTCTCTTACGTAATACTTTGAGCGGTCATATAGTCGGTGGTTTGCAGTTTGCTCTTACTGAATTAAATAAATTTCTCCTAAAAATTGAAGGAAAAGCTACTATTTTTATGACCAAGGCTACCTTGAAACCTTTTTCTGGCTGCTGAACGCGTTTTCGTAGGAATAACATTATAAAAATGATCATGTACAATTGTACATACCGGTATATATACTGTAGTCGCTTGCCTTGTAACGGGTTAAGTTTTTGTGAGCTATCTCGATAGCTATTGAGAATTATAGTTTACCTTTTTATTTCAGTTTCCACGTGTGATTGAGTCAGTATGAAATAGGTAGGTAACTTCCCTATTAATCATCGGTCCTGGATTAATGAGCTATTCCAGTGCAGCACTAAATTGGTGCAATGCAGCTGTCATACGGTCGGGAAAATGGTCTTGTCATGCAGAGTCGCCTCGTGCTTTTTGTGAACTCTTCGGCAATTCCGACGATACAACTCACCAGACTTTCTCATTACCATCAGCTGCAGTTGCCATTGATTAGACTCCAAGCAAGTCCACTATTTAGAGTTGTCTTCAGCGGCCTATGCAGCTGTTCCCTGCCTGGGGTTGCGCAATCGGGTGGATCAAAGGCGTATTTAATTGGGCAGCGAATTTAAGCATTCGAGGCTTAGCTAGTAGGATAGTAGCTAGACAGGCGCCCTGGCTTCGACCTTTGTTTCCAGTTTCCGGCGTTGACCCTCAATCGATTACGTGTGAGACTTCCACGAAGTCAATCTAACTTCGTATGAAATACGGAGGAATCAATCCGCTCAACATAATCTGGTTGCTTCCAAGGTGACGAAGCCAAAGTTTCTGTCTGCAGTTTCGCACGAATGAAGTTGAGTGGGTTTGGCTTAGATCAACTTTCATGACCCGATCGAACGCATCCCGTGTCTGATTCCGACTCCTAGGAGTAAAAAAAGTCTGACTCCGACCCGAACTCTACAACCATAGCCTGTTGCTGCCATGTCCCAAGCTGAAAACGACTCCGATTTCTAGCTGCGTAGGCTACGGCTGCTTGCTTCATCCAGAGCACGGCAATTGATTTCTACAGTTGATGGCTATTGCATGCGTCGTTGACAGTTTTCATTACTTTACGCCCTGCAATTTTATTTTACTGCTTTATACCATTTCAGCCATGTCGTGCCATCGTACTGTTGCTCTCTGCACTGTTCTGCTTGTTATCCCTTTGTCCAGTTTTAAGTTTGTTGTATATCCGTCAGTTAACTTACGTATGGTGTATATTAGCAGTCGAGTGCTCCACGTCTAGGGAAAAATGATCGACAAGAGATATAGTATGTCACTGCTCACGCTCCCAGCTTCATTTTTTTTTTAAATTGCCCAAGCTTGAAGCTTCCAACTCAAATATTTTCGAGCTCTGTCGCAAATATTTTGTTCAGAACAATGTCAGATTTTAGCTTGTGCGCACAGCTTCGATCACTAGCGGAAATACATCTATCCGTGTTCCGATTTCAGCATCGCGCACCTACTCGAAACACAAGCCGCAGAGCTTCCTAACCCTCCATGTTTATTCGCTTCACGTCAGACGGAAAATTGTCCAATTTTTTGGTTCCCTTCAACCTGATACGCAATGGCCAGTCCATCCTAACAAGAAAACATTTGGTGTCTGCGGAATGGGATAGGCCCCGACCAGAGCGTTCATACTCCTTTTTTGAATTTAAGATCGCATTCTTGCCGAGGTTTTTCCCTCGCCTCTGCAACCAACAAACAAATTAGGGAGCCTTTGAAATTCGTCAGCGTTGTGGTCCACTGACCTCTGTTGAAAATCCTGAACAAGTGAGGTAGTCAGGAGCATGAGATAGCCCCCTGATGAAAAGGAAGCCGGCTTTTGGAGTTATTTTTATTTTTTTCGTTGGGACGTATGTGTAGCTCTTCGGACGTAGCTGCGATACCTAGACTATGTGTTGCTCTTCGGAACTTGCTAGAGACCCACTAATGAATAGGAAGTGGGTTTTTGGGTCAGTTTTTCTTTTATCGTTGTATTGTGGAACTCGAGACACCTATCCCTGCTGATGAAAATGAAAATGGCTTCTGGAGCGTTTCCGTAATCCTTGCGATGCATCTTTTGCGCTTTTGACTTTAGGGGAAACTGAGAGAATAAGTCCAAACTGTGGAAAGTGAGAGTCTTTAAAATCTCATTTTATTCTTTCTAACTTTTCTTAAACATTGGGTCATTTTGTTTCCGTTTCAAGAGTCTACTACAGCTCAATAACGAACCGGGAAGACTATATTGGCAACATTGTAGACACCTACATACAACCCACTGTGGGCCCATGCAGTGCTGGACATTGACTAATAAATATTTGTTTCCATTTCACTTCCCCTACGACGCTTTGTCTACTCTCCTGTATCGTCTATGCCCATTAAACTTCTAATATAGGTAGGTAATTTTTATGAATAAGTAGCTAATAATAATGATAATAAATCCTTATGAATAAACTGAATTAGTACATCGAAATGGATTGAGTACCGTATTAGCCTACGGTATCTAATTTCATGTAACGTGAATTGCCTATGCAACTACATTAATTTCAAAAGCCGGGGTGTCGGTCATATGTTAATACTTTCATTTAGCAGAGCGCTTCATAGTGTTGTGTCCTCACAATATTCTTCAGAAAGTGTAACATCCTTTCATATTTACCTAGCTACATATATCACCATGATCGACATAGGCCTAATTAGAGTTAGCCTACACCAGTTAAATGCTGTAAGCGAGTTTTCTGCTACAGTAGATGGATTTTTTTTTTTCGCAATGATTGACTGGTTGTTTCGCAGTTTTAACTTAACATGAAAGAAGAATTTTCGGATCTCGTGTACAATTCTCACCCCAAAAAATCCCACATGTACAATTGTCATCCCTATTAAATCCACCTATACAATGGTCACCCCAGTGTATTCAGTTGTACAATTGGCACCCCAATATTTTAGGTTAGGTTTCATTAGGTTAGGTAAGGCTAGGTTAGGTAAGGCTAGGTTAGCTAAGGCTAGGTTAGCTAAGGTTAGGTTAGGTGAGGCTACGTTTGGTTAGATTAGTATACAGTTTGCAGTCTCCGTGTTACACTGTTTTTCGCTAATAATTTTAAATGACTTGTCGAATCATTATGGTAATTTAACACAAAGCCTTTTACGCCCCTACCTAATTTCTGGCCCGCATAGCATATGGCTATATGTGTTGACAGAGGAGTTTACTCGTGTAAATTAAGTCGAAGCCAGGAAGTCGCGTCTACACATTCGGACGACGTGACCACACCTCTAAAACACCCGCCTCGTCCGAATGTGGAGACGTGACTGCCTGGCTTCGGCTTAATTTATACGAGTAAACTCCTCTGTAAACACATAGCTATAGCCATATGCTATGTGGGCCATAAATTAGGTAAGGTGTAAAAGGCCGTGTGTTGAAATACCATAATGATCCGACAATTCGTTTAAGAATAATTAGCAAAAAACAGCGTAACACCGCCAATGCAAACTGTAATAGGTTAGGTTACGGTAGGTTAGGTAAGGCTAGGTTACGTTAGGGTAGGGTAGGTAAGGTAAGGATAGGGTAGGGTAGGTTAGATTAGGTTAGGTAAGGAATGTGAGGTTAGGTAAGGCTCGGTTAGGTTACTTAAGGTTAGGCAGGGCTTGGTTAGGTTAGGCTAGGTGAGGTTAGCTAAAGCTAGGTTAGTAAAGGCTAGGTTAGGTATGGGTCAGCTAGGTTAAGTAAGGCTAGTTAAGGTTAGAATTAGGAATAAGATCAGACCCTCAGAATAAATTTCACACCAGTCTTTCCCACCTCTACAATTATCACCAATATATTCCTCTCCTGTACAATAGTCACCCCAATATTCCTCTCCTGTACAATAGTAACCCCAATATTACTCACCTGTACAATAGGTGGGTTTTCTACAGTTGATGGCACTCGGGTTTTCTGCAGTATACCTATTCTAGTGCAGGAATACTCATAACCTGCAGGAGAGATTCCATTCTCTATTTGCATATATATTGCAATGAGTGNATTCGTCAGCGTTGTGGTCCACTGACCTCTGTTGAAAATCCTGAACAAGTGAGGTAGTCAGGAGCATGAGATAGCCCCCTGATGAAAAGGAAGCCGGCTTTTGGAGTTATTTTTATTTTTTTCGTTGGGACGTATGTGTAGCTCTTCTGACGTAGCTGCGATACCTAGACTATGTGTTGCTCTTCGGAACTTGCTAGAGACCCACTAATGAATAGGAAGTGGGTTTTTGGGTAAGTTTTTTCTTTTATCGTTGTACTGTGGAACTCGAGACACCTATCCCTGCGGATGAAAAGGAAAATGGCTTCTGGAGCGTTTCCGTAATCCTTGCGATGCATCTTTTGCGCTTTTGACTTTAGGAGAAACTGAGAGAATAAGTTCAAACCGTGGAAAGTGAGGGTCTTTAAAATCTCATTTTATTCTTTCTAACTTTTCTTAAACATTGGGTCATTTTGTTTCCGTTTCAAGGGTCTACTAGAGCTCAAAAACGAACCGGGAAGACTATATAGCAACATTGTAGACACCTATACATACAACCCACTGTGGGCCCAGTGCTGGACATTGACTAATAAATGTTTGTTTCTATTTCACTTCCCCTACAACGCTTTCTCTACTCGCTTGTATCGTCTATGCCCATTAAACTTCTAATATAGGTAGATAATTTTTATGAAGAAGTAGCTAATAATAATGATAATAAATCCTTATGAATAAACTGAATTAGTACATCGAAATGAATTGAGCACCGTATTAGCCTACGGTATCTAATTTCATGTAACGTGAATTGCCTATGCAACTACATTAATTTCAAAAGCCGTGGTGTCGCGTTGTATGTTAATACTTTCATTTAGCAGAGCGCTTCATAGTGTTGTGCCCTTACAATATTCTTCAGAAAGTGTAACATCCTTTCATAGCTATATACCTAGCTACATATATCACCATGATCGACATAGGCCCAATTAGAGTTACACCAGCTAAATGCTGTAATCGAGTTTTCTGCCACAATAGACGGATTTTTTTTTTGCAATGATTGACTGGTTGCTTCGCAGTTTTAATTTAACATGAAGGAAGAATTTTCGGATCTCGTGTACAATTCTCACCCCAAAAAATTCCACCTGTACAATTGACACGCCAAAATTCTCACCTGTACAATTGTCATCCCTACATGCCTCACCTATACAATAGTCACCCCAGTGTATTCACTTGTACAATTGCCACGTCAATATTTTAGGTTAGGTTTCATTAGGTTAGGTAGGGTCGTTCTGGGTTAGGTTCGGTTAGGTAAGGCTAGGTTAGGTCATGCAAGGCTAGGTTAGGGTGGTTAGGTTAGTTAAAAGCTAGGCTAGGTGAGTTAAAGTTAGGTTAGGTAAAGCTAGGTTAAATAAAGCTAGGTTAGGTAAGGGTAAGCTAGGTTAAGTAAGGTTAGAATTAGTAATAAGATCAGACCCTCAGAACAACTGTCACACCAGTCTTTCCCACCTGTACAATTGTCACCCCTATATTCCTCTCCTGTACAATAGTCACCCCAATATTCCTCTCCTGTACAATTGTCACCCCAATATTACTCACCTGTACAATGGGTGGGTTTTCTACAGTTGATGGCACTCGGGTTTTCTGCAGTATACCTATTCTAGTGCAGGAATACTCATAACCTGCTGGAGACATTCCATTCTCTATTTGCATATATATTGCAATGAGTGTCTTATGCTTTCCTTGGGCCACAACGAGGGACCGAGGAACATTTCACTGTCTTTATGTAATTGGTGCATGCATGGCGTTCATTGATTACATAAGACGAAGTTGACCCATATCTACGTAGTTTGTCTCGATCTGTTGCGTACCGGCCACGTGCAATCACAACGTACAGCCTGTTTTCCTTACGTCAAGGACTACTATTACGGTGGGCTGCATTTTGAAACTTTTTTGAAGAGGTTTAGAGTATGTCAGCAGATCTTATATGCATTTCGCATGCTGAATTTGAAAATGCAACTCGTTTTGTTCAATCAGGTAAAATTTTTTGCTATTTCAGTTCTAAGAAAACAAATGATAACCAAATATTAATACATATATTATTTTACAGATATCGTATACGTAATAATGGAAAATGTGTAACCTGTGCCTAAAATAGGACACAACTAGAGTTCATGTGAACTTCAAGATGCGATACATCTCCTTCTTTACTTGAATATCCTTGAAATAACGCTCTCGTTGCTATTTGCTCAAATCACAGTTTTCCGGAATATAGCTAATCTAAATGTGAACTAATGAACTGCATTTTAATGGACGTGCATGCCCCTAGAACTTGGTAGTTATTTAGGAGCTAAATAATAACAGTTCATATTTTTAATTTTGGTGATTGCCTTATAGTTGATTACAATAGATAGATAGCTACAAGAACTGGTAACTCTATTGTCCCTACCTACGGTGTTGCCATTTTGACTGTTACTCAACGCAAATTTCATATCTTCGTTAAAAGAAAATATAAAATACTTGTGCATGCTCTCTAGAATCACTTTTATTAACTTATTTTAAAACATTGAAATATTGCATTTATAAAAGTAATCAGAAAACACGTTAGTTCTTATAATTAATGTTCTTAAAATTGAAATAGAATGAAAACCTGACCTGATACGGCAAAATTGCTCACATTTTTTAATTCAGATTGCAAAAGCCATATAGAAACACTTGACAAACCCTAAACCTAAAAAATGATGCAGCCCAGTGTTATCATAATAAGAGACCTAGGTTTATGTATATCGATCGTTGTTGTTCTCCAATTATATACGGCGCGTAATTATTGTTGAAAACGCTGCTCACGTTGCTGTTGCGTACGTTGCGTACGTTGCGTACGATGCCCTGTTACTTATTTTACTTGAATTTCCATCATTTTAAGAATCCAGGAAAGTTTGTTTGCTGTTTATTGCTCCGAAATGTGTAGTACGAAGCTTGCCCTCTTGACAAAATTGTTGGCCTCCCAATGCAGAAGCGAAAATCGTAAAACGCGTGCTGGAGCGACCACAAACTCTGTTAGGGCCGCAAAGGATATGTGTTTTATAATGTCAAGCTTACACTGAATATTGCCGAAGCTTGTATCAAAAGAAGCACTTTGGGCTCTGTTTTTCTGAAAGGTGAAGCTCAAGGTAAATGTTTACGAGAGGGGCTCGGGTAATTTTTCAATTATTTTTGTACATTAAGTCGTTTTTCTTACACCAGTTTGAATGTTATGCACATTTTAGGTTGGCGCATAACGTTTTTCCTAGTTATAACGATTTGCACTTCTTATTTTCTCCAATATCAAAGTGAAGGGTGACGCCGTGAAACGGTGTAAAAATGTTTACCGTCACTAATGCGACGGACGATCGTCCGTGCCTCGCTTTGGACGCTGTGCAGACTATTTCAACCAGGAAGCAAAGAGCGTAAAGGGAGGACTCACGAGAAATTAGCACCAAAAAGTGACGTCATCATCGACGAATCTATGGCTGACCAGCCTAGGAATATTTTAGCTTATTTAACCAGAAAAATAGTCTTAAATTGCAAAATTCATATCTAGCGTATAAATAAATTAGGATGATGTATGCTAATTTAGCAATTATCGATAGAAAATTGCAGTGCATGCTGGTGGAAACTTTCACAGCATTAGCGCCGAATTTGTTCCCTTTCAGCACCCTGATTTAACTTCTTTTTCTTGATTGAAGCCTAATTTACACTTCATATTCAGGTCGCAGTGCTCTTCACCGACCATTTTTATTCTTTACCAACAAATATAAGAACCGTTATATCCAATTCTGTACGCCTGAGAAACCACAGTTACAGTTAGCCATTGCTCGAACTTTCTGTACATGGCGATAACATTTTACGATATTTTGCAGCTCAAGTAGCTGGCCAGTCGTGAGCGGGAGATTGAATGAAATAAATCGAAAAAATACGTTAATATATTCAAGAAAACAACACAAGAAGGCCTGAGGTCTCACACTCAAACACTTCGACTCGTCGATGTGATGTAAATTTGCTACGTACGGTCACGGCTAAGTTTTATTTTAGTGCTATTGAGTCCTCCCGTTGTATTCTTTACTTCCTGATTTCGACGGCTGTTTTGCTTCATATCTTTTCATTAAACAGTACCAAAACAAGTCCAAACGCCTCCATTATTTCCTACCATCAGCAACGAAACTAAAATTTTATTGAAATCAAGATCACTTCTATAAGGTAAGCTTGCGTTCCTGGTTTTCGTTGCGTAAGCCTGTGTGATAGAGGTACACCCCAAACAATCCAACAGTGAAGCCATCGGTTAGGCCGAGAACCTATGTTCGGGAGGCAAGGCAGGTTCTGGTAGCAAATAGGCCTATAGGTCCCTAGAAGAACCTACCTTGCCTTACCTAACCTTGGTTCTCGGCCTAACCGATGTCTTCACTGTTGGAAAGCTTCCTCACACTAAGGGTGGTGGTCGGTAGTGGTGGTTGTCAGCCTGTCACCTTCACTTTTATATAGAAGTAAATAAAAAGTAAAGCGTTATAATTCAAAGAAAACGCTATGCGCTGATTTAAAATATGTATAACATTGATTATTGGTGCAAGAAAAACGATTTAAAGTAAAAAAATTGGAAAATCACCCGAGCTCCTCTCGTAAACATTTACCAAGCTCTAGCTTGGACAGAATAGTTGGCTGCCCCAGAAGCTGTTCTTTAAATATTTTCGGTGCTTGGACGGCCGAAACGTCTGTTAGGGACGTGCAATATTCGTCCGTTGATTCAACAATCTCTTGAATGTATAGGTAACCGTTGTCTTTTCCTACCTTGATCCGTAAATACTCCTTCGATGTGTTGCCAGGAATTGGTTTGGAATAATGACATTGCTCAAATATTGTCCTATGCATGTAGGTACCAGTACATACGCCCATGTTTTCTGTTGAAAGATATTTACGTGAAAAGAACAAGAGTTTGTCTGGATGTTGCTGGTGCCCTATAGCTTTTCATATCTAACACGTGCACCTGTACGGTTGACCTTGGGCCATCAGTAGTTGTTCGTTTCGCACAGATCATATCTCTGCTGGTCCACAAACTGCGAACAACTTTCGTTGTTTCATTTTTCTCATGTCATGGTCACTCTGTATATAGGCTCACAGATCGTATCTGTTACTATAGACTTCAAACCTGAATTCAGCATAGTTTTTACAAGTTTCCATCAATAGGTTTTCATATTGACCATTGTGCACGTCGAATATATACATTGGATTGTATTCTTATTTTTCGCTCGTTGTACGGTATGTCATTGTCAGTGTATGTGTACAGATCGCATCTCTTATTCTGTTAAAATCTGCACATTGCTTGTATTTAACCGCTTTTCTCATATATGTCGGCGGCATAATTAAGGGTGCAGGTCGCTTATAGCGTCCTCGGCTTGAGACCTGCATCGGTGTCGATTTTTTCTTCTTCATCAGTAACCAGAACGAGCGCGGCTGGAATTATCGCTATTTGGAATCAACACGAATCGGAATACACGCGAAGTGGATTAAGCAACAAAGCACTTGAATGGCAATGGATACCAGCTTTGCCTATCCTAACCAAACCTAGACGAAGCTAATCAAACCTAATGTAGCGTAGCCTAACCTAACTTAGCCCACCCTAACCGATCGGTATCTTTTCCAAGAGCCCAAGATTGACAAATTTCACTTTTTCTAAGTTTAAAAAAATCAGGTATTTCAGGTTAGAAAAATTGGACGGAGTTGCTTAACCTAATGAAAGAAAAACTAAGCTAGCCAGACCTAATCTAGCTTAGCCTTACCTAACCTAACCCAACCCATCCGAATCTAACGTAACACCATGGTGCCTAAATTGATGTTTTTTTTTAGATTTTAGGAAGAACAGGCCTTGCATACATAACCTTGCTTAATATTTGGAATCCTTGTGTAGGTAATTACCTAACTTTTTGGATCAAAGTAAACTTTGGCCAATTTTTAAAACCTGAAATACCTGATTTTTTTAACTTAGAAAGAGTGCGATTGGTAAATTTTGGGAAATATACACTAACCAAACCCTACCCATACGCAAATTTCGCTAACCTAACCTTACTCGAACGAAACCTAACCTACCCTAATCTCCACACGCCCTTAGTCCGTTTGCGCTTATCCTGTTTTGCGAGTATTCCAGTCGCGCTTAATAGGTTGCTCTCGTTCAGTTTCGCGTACATTTAACTCTCCAAACGAAAGTGAACAGTTACAACGAATTAAACCGTTCGATGAATTAAACCGCTCGATGAATTAAACCGTTCGATGAACTTACCATGCAATGAAATTACCACTCGATGAATTTGCCATTCAGTAAATTTACCATTCGATGAATTCACTCATAGACCACACCATGCATGGTGTGGTTTATATAATGATGAATTTACCGGATCCCCTCTTAAGAAGTACCAATTTTGCGTTCAGTTTTCACAGGTTCCGGTGTTGATAAGCCTCACCCAATTTCATCTGTTCAATTTTCACAGTTGCGAATGTGCAAGGGTCGGCATCCTATAGCTTCTGCACCAGATCTGGCTCTTGTGCTGACTGCATGAACCTAAACTGACATTATATTCTTAAAACACGATTAATAATATATAACTCCGCAGTCTTTTTCAATATTTCACGTGTGCCGCGCTCGTGGAAGCGGGGCTCGTGGTTGAGCAACGCAAGACGGCCTTATATAGCATGAGCTCAAAGGTAATGGAACACAACAAATTCAGATAGGTACATATATATATACCTAATTATAGTAACTACCGAAAAATTTTGCTCTACATGAAAATGCAGGCATTTTCTTACATTCAGTTCTATAAAGAAAATTATATGACTTTCACACAAATAAATACAATTAAGAATATTTGCATGACATGGCTCTCTAGGCAAGCAAAAAAAAAAAAAAAAGGTTCCATGACTCCTGTGCGGCTATTGTGTAGGAAGGTAGGAACACCCAATTTGATGCATTCAATTTTCGCAGGTCCCGCTGTAGTTGTGATATCCCTCATTTAGTTACAGTCCATGGGCCCTGCCTCACAATGCGGATCGCTTAATGTGATGAGTTTGCGCTTGCTGCAAATGTTGACACGGCTTCCATTTGAGGGACAATTAGCATTGTAAATTACTCTCAGGTGTCAAAAGGGCGGCAGGTGGCTAATGGTTTTTGTGATGGTGGTGGTTCAATGACAGTGTAAGCTCCTGGCACTTGCTGGGATTTTCGTCATCTACAGCAATACTGTTTTTGAATTATTTTGATGCACCTTTACCCTTCAATGACGTAATTTTTTCTCAAGTATATTCAATTTCGTAGTATTAATTTCCAAACACCAGGTAGCTCATGGACGGATAATAACTTGGGTTAGTTCGCTAAGGAGATAAAGTTTAGTAATTTTGCCTCATGTTTTTTTTTTAATTGTAGTTGTTATACTGTAAATATTGCTTATTTAATAACCTAATTTCTGCCAATATCAGAAAAATCGGCCGGTCAAAGTAACGTTAAGTTACAAGCAACTTCTTTCATTTTCAATTTTAGCATTTTGTATTCTTTACTTGTTGCACTGTTTTTGTCAATTTATAAAATATTTGGTTTTGCTCCGCTGCCCTTTAATTAATGGAGAGCAAATTTTATTATGCAAGCTATTTTTTGTGTAATTTATTTTTGTACAGGACTCAACTTTTCGTACGCTCTATTTTATGTAAGCTATATTTGAATGCATTGTTTTATCAGCTTGACTATTACAGTATACCTGTTAAATCGCAAATGAGATCGTGTGACCATGCCAATATTATTGACCCTAATATAAAGTGCCGCGCAAACTAGCTGTGGGAATTTCATTAAACCACAGTCCAGAAATTGTGAACAATCAGAGTGTTTCCTTGTCCAAAACGTCATTAGGTAGCTGAATTGTACAACACAAAGCAAAATACGCTCAAATGTCTGTAGATTTCGCAATTGCATTATCTTTAGATGGGAATTTGTAGCGAGGAGGTAATGAACTTTTCGCCACGTATTCCCAACCTGCTAGGACGGTAAAATAATTATCATTCTGCCTATTGTTATCGTTACCTATGCTTGCATGGCAGCCTATAGGTATGAGGAATTGTTACGAAATAGTGTCGTCGAAAGCGGACATTTGGTTAGGTAATGTCACGATAATGCGGCGATAAAGGCCACCGGCGGAAGGATGATTTTGCGTTGTATTTGGATACGGTAGTAGCATGAGCGGCGACGACAGTAGTATATAACTAGAGCACTCTGAGAGCGCATACCTCCGCCAAGCGAGGCAACGGTCGGAAAAAAATTTAAATTGGCTCTGAAACCATAATTTTTTCTTTGTATAAACTTCAAAATCTAATCATTTGTGCCTTTTGATAGTAATAACAGCTTGTGCAATTTTCTTGAAGTTCCGTTCATAACTTTTTTGAGTTATACTGCTAACAAACGTTATGGCAAACATGAGTCAAACATACCTACAAACGAACGAACCGATCTGCATCCAAACTTGATCATTTATGTCTTCTAACAATACTAACAACCCCTGTAAATTTCATAAATATCCATTAATTATTTTTTGACTTATTGGGCTAACAAGCATAAAATTTAAAATAGTGACAAACGAACGAACGAACAAACAAACGGATTATTACAAAAATTTGGTCATTTACTGTTTGTTGGATGTTTAACAACTCCTGTTAATTTCATCAAAATCTATCCATAACTTTTTGAGTTATGGCATTGAGAAAAATGAGGCAGACAAACAAGCAAAGAAACGGATGGACATATCTTCACTAGAAGTTAATCATTTGTTCCTCCTAACATTCCTAACAATCCCGGTAAATTTCATCCAAATCGGTTCATAACTTTTTGATTTATTTTGGTGACAGACAGACAGGAAGACAAACAAACACGACGACAATATAACCTCATTGGCGGAGGTAATTATATATAGGCTGCGGCGGCGATAGTGCTTGATTAGGAATTACTGTAAGTGATGCGTAACAACGCCTAACCTCTACGCATCGAGCTGCGTTTCGAGTCAGCTAACGCCGCTCAGCTGCATGAAAATTTCGTCCATAAACTCTGCACTTTACTTATTGTTTAAAAAGTTAAAAGTGTGCCTAAAAGTACGTCCTTCTGTACTTTTATCTGGATTTTAAGGAACGTATGTATTACAGCATTAAGGCGGTTCAACACAATAGTTTTGTAGTCCACACAGGTCTTAGCGTTCGAATGTTTTACTAAAATGGTATTCGTTACATCAGCTGGCTTACCTACCAGTGGCCACGAGTAAAGCTTTTGTTATATTTCTATATTTCAAGCGAATTGTTTTTCAGAAAGCTGTGCTTTTTTTCTACTGTTTCAATGGACACAACAGTACTATCGGACAATTATGGGGACCAATATAGACTGTCGTATGAACCCTTCCCTACATAGCTGCGGGTGAGACCTAGGTACCCAAAGGTTCATCACAACGCGTCGTCACCTTTCGTGTTTTCTGCTCAGCGGAGACCGATGATCGTGTGTGTATGTTTGTGTGTGTATATATACTGGGCTTGAATTACTAGCAGATGGACGTTTGTTTACTGAGCCCTTGATTGATAAGAAGAAGCTTTTACCCGAGAAGCCTAGTCGAGCTTGTCTTTGTTACTCAGTGCCGCGATCTATACAAGGGCCGCTCCTGGCAGTCGGTGGTGCCCCAGGTGGGGCACACGCCCCCCAGGGGGCCATTGGAAGTTTAAGGGACAAGTCGAAAGTAATATCGTTGTGTGTGTTGCACGCCCCCAAGCCTGACATACCTCGGCTGTTGTCCACTAAAATCTGCTCTGTCCGCTTTATACAAATGATATTTAATGTTGTATAGACCAAGGTATAGGTAGTGTATTTACTCTAGACTACATCAACGCAAGGACGCTTCACTTTTTTGAATAGTAAGAATTGCCGATCTCCACGGAGACAGGGAGTGGGGTTCAGAATGGTAGGTCTGATCAGGTGGAGCGTTGCCCAAATAATGTGAGCCACTGTAGGAGCATAAATTGGATCATAGGCTTTAACCTGGACTGTTCGGAGGCACGCCCCTTAATGAAGTCTTCGAGATATCTCTTTGCTTTCTGTTTTTCTTACCCTTCCTTGTTTTTCTCTTTTACTGTCAATCTGAGTTCCATTCTTTCTCTTCGGTTTTTACTCGTGGGTTCCCGTTCGCACCCTGCAGCAGTATTTGCGTTCCCTGTTTCACTGGACTTACATCGTAATCGAACATTCTAAAAATCAGACAAAAAAGATGCATTCTTTCAATAGTGCAACTCGACTGAATGAGAGTAGGTGACTGAGGAAATGCGTACCTAAGCATAGAATAATAAATGTTACATCTACTCTACAAAATTATCCGTAGCTATAGATTTGGCCCGGGGTAGCTACTGGCCGGCTAGAGTGCTATAGAGAACAAACGCAGGCAAGCGAGCTCTTGCAGCGCTTGGCGTGCTTACTCAAAATGTATCTGCACAGCTGCCGCGGGAGTGCTAACGTTTCCCCGAAATATGGAGGGTCGGGATAGCATGTGTCGTTGCATAAGAGCCTTCCGTCGATGCCACCATAGCTCTTGACGAACCGCGGTCGACTGCAGCCGTACACTCCTCTGGGGCCAGTTGACCTAAATTTGCAGCACGATTCAGTGCGTGTCGGCTTCCTAGTGGTGTGTGTGGTCAAGCTGACTTTTTACTTTTATGTATACTACGACTCACCTGTTAACTCTTCATCGAACAAGTGACATGTGGTTATTTCCACATTGCTAGCCCTATACGGGCGCTTTCTTCAGGCGACCGGAAAAGGTTGAGGCACTAAAAGGCGGCGACTAGCACCAGCAGCTAACTAGCTGCTGTAATCATAAAGACCTAAAAAGACAGGGCGCCTTCCTTGCCACACGGAAGCAAGTCCAGCTTTATTGCCTTGTGTGAACTGCCGGTGATCATCGGATTTTTTTTCTTGTCTAGCTTCGACACCTAATTGTTCCAGCAACCTATGGGAATTGAGTTTTTATATGTGACTTTCATATCCCATAATAGATTTTTTATTCGAACGTCTTTGAGTTAATTGCATTTGGTTTCCTTTTTTCTGTAGCTGCGATGATACTGGTAATAGTTTCGAATTGAATATTTTTCGTTTTAACTGTTTTTTCGTCTTGCGTACCTATAGTAAGTACTCATAACTAACACGTTTCAGGCTCTACTGCTCTCCTTAAAATCTTTAGGACAAGCACACCAGCTGTGGATGTTGTCCATCCCTTTCCACTGAAGACTTCGGTGCTGAACTCGTCAGTGCTGTTGTTTTGTTGTATGACCAGAAGACCCCAGCTCTGCTGGCGTAGATAATCTGCGCCTCGTCATGCGTTTTGCAGGCTTTAAAATCAGCTGTAATTGTTGTTTAGTGGTGCTTTTTCCCAAGGTTTTGGTGCTTCTGAGGGTTTCATGTTCTTCGGTGCCCAGGCATGTTTTTTCTCAACTCTGATACACTACACCCGTCTGTTCCATTAAGAGTAAACCTACAATGCTTCTCGCGTGTAGCGAATCCTTCACTTTTCTTCATAAAATAACACGCGCCTTACTAATGCAATATTTTTATTTTGTAGCTTTTGGTAGTTTAGGTCATGAACAGCAATTCGACCACCAGAATGTCACAGACGTTCACCTACAAGCTGTAGCGTGTAATCTTAGAAAAAATTGGATATGCCTAACAGAGTTTTTGGCCACCCGAGCAGAGAAGCTGCCTCGCGACGAAACTTCTGGGGCGATCATAAATGATATCCTGTGATATTCATGTATTTTCCTTGTGCGTGGCCACGTACTGTATTTCTGTGACTGGATCCTGTAAATATTGTAGTAATATAGCTACTTGTAAGCGTATTTGTTAAACTCTTTTATATTTTTGTGCAAGTTATTTGCTTCGATATTATGGTACGAGCTTAGAGCCTTTAACTAGGAAATCCAGAAGCGAAAATTAAGTAGGTACAGGAAAACGCCTTTATACACTAGTCTCTAATTGACATAATTTCCGTAAGTACTTTTGTGACTATAGACAGTGAGTCTTCAATGCCTGCCTTAATTGACTGCTGTTTACCATTCAATCATGTTCTTCGCTGGCCTTTTGAAGATACTAATACACGATATTTATTGGCATTCTTCGGAAGCGTAATTTACAAATTTCGTCTTAGGAACGCAAATATCGTGACTTAGAGCGTTTTGATGCATAGTCTTCGTACGAGAACCCTTCACGGATTGTGGCAGCAGTCGGGCTGCCTCTTTGTCTCGGGGCTTTTCGTATGTCGCGTACCAAAGGTGTAGGTGTCAAACGTACGCGTTGTACTTATAGGTGAACCCTACAAATGGTGGCGGTCAAGAGCTGCTGTCTTTCTCTCCGCCCTGCAAGTGCTTTCTTTTACGGAAGTTAATTTCGAGGAATTTGGTGCTCACTTCCGCTGTGCTGTCTTATGAGATCGACGCCTCCCTCCGTAGGGACTCGACAGTGTTCATTTCCTAATAGACGCGCCAAGTCAATTCTGCTACGAATGGAGACGCTGCGCGTGACCCTCCTGTCCTGTGTGGCTGCACTGACGCTGCGCGTGACCCTCCTGTCCTGTGTGGCTGCACTGACGCTGCGTGTGACCCTCCTGTCCTGTGTGGCTGCACTGACGCTGCGCGTGACCCTCCTGTCCTGTGTGGCTGCACTGACGCTGCGCGTGACCCTCCTGTCCTGTGTGGCTGCACTGACGCTGCGCGCGACCCTCCTGTCCTGTGTGGCTGCACTGACGCTGCGCGTGACCCTCCTGTCCTGTGTGGCTGCACTGATGCTGCGCGTGACCCTCCGGTCCTGTGTGGCTGCACTGACGCTGCGCGTGACCCTCCTGTCCTGTGTGGCTGCACTGACGCTGCGCGTGACCCTCCTGTCCTGTGTGGCTGCACTGACGCTGCGCGTGACCCTCCTGTCCTGTGTGGCTGCACTGATGCTGCGCGTGACCCTCCTGTCCTGTGTGGCTGCACTGACGCTGCGCGTGACCCTCCTGTCCTGTGTGGCTGCACTGATGCTGCGCGTGACCCTCCTGTCCTGTGTGGCTGCAGTGACGCTGTTTTTTAAAACCGCTGCCTACGAGAGCAAAAAATGCTAAACGCTCCAAATTTCGGAAGAAAGGTTTCTTGACCACGACTTTAATTTGACGTGTTTGAAAATTGCTGTTAAATATAAGTTTTGGCCAGGAAAAATTACCGAAACTTATCTATTGTTGGCGCTTGCTGTGATTTGAAAACTACCTTAATGGCAAAGATTTTGAACAGTTTTTTGGATATTATAGCAATTTGTCAGGTGATGCCTTGCTCACGGCAACTTCGTTGGAAATGCAAAGAACGTTGCGCATATTTATGCTGTCGCGGGCATCGGTATTTGTCTTGGTAGAGGCAGCGGTCGGTACCTGCAGCCCGGGTACAGCTGCACCTGCTGCCCGGCTACAGTTGCACCTGCTGCCTGGGCACAGCTGCAGCTGCAGCCGCAGCCCGGGTACACCTGCAGCTGCAGCCTGGGTACACCTGCAGCTGCAGTCCGTATACACCTGTATCTGCCGCCTGGGTACACCTGCAACTGCAGCTCGAGTACACTTGTATCTGCCGCCTGGGTACCCCTGCAGCTGCAGCTCGAGTACAGTTGTATCTGCCGCCTGGGTACACCTGCATCTGCAGCTCCAGTACACTTGTATCTGCCGCCTGAGTACACCTGCAACTGCTGCCCTGGTACGCCTGCAATTGCAGCCCGGATATAGGAGTTAAAAGTACCACAAAGGTGGCCGAAATATGCTGGACGGCCCGAGGAAAAGATCAGCGGGCCGCAGAAAAAAGCCGATAACCCTCACGAAAGAGCGGATAGCCACTGGAAGAGGCAAAAGGACCGTAGGAAGAGGCCAGAGGGCTGCGAAAAAGGACATTGAGTCGCGAAAACAAGCCGTATGGCCGCTGAAAGGCCTGAAGGCCGGCGGAAAAGGGTGAAGAGACGCAGGAGGTCTGGAGGACCGCAGGAAAACTCTGGTTACGAAGGCCACAGAAACATGTCGGCCGGAAGACCGTTGAAAATCCTGACCTGGGGTGTATTTTTTCACTGTTTTGTTGATTGCTTGTATGACTACATATGTGCAGGAGTAAATTGGAAAGATTTCATCTGGTGAAGGGCAAGAAACCCTCTGCCTTACTAAATTATTGAAAACGAAGGACTCAAGATATCTAAGGTACCTGTCCGTGGAGGCATAGATACTAGATTGTCCTGCCATTTTATATATTTCTGTTTAGTTCATATGCTCAAATTGAGCAGATGGACCTTCGAAGTAAAGGGGACAAATATTCATGAGATCTGAACACGAAAAAAGCGAAGGAAACTGAACCTTTTTAAACCCATTCAAAAATATACTGTATGAGCATTTATCGGCTGCCTACGAGTAAATAGGGAACGGCGATATCGGATAGTATCGGATAAATGCCTATAAGTTTCCTATTGGGACGTAACTTAGCATTCAGTAAATTTTTTTCTATTCTATTACTTTCGTATCAGTGGCGTTTTGAATATACCGCGGCATTTTTCTAGAAAGTCTTGCTCCCCGTACAGTGAAGCTACTTTGTCGCCACGGCTATGCCACAATATATGCTAAGAATGCGTACGGTACATTACAAGTCCTTCCTATAATGCGACAGTTCGTTCATTCAAATGCACCATGATACGTTCCAAAAGTTTCCAACCATAGCAGCTAAGTGTGGCATCCACGGTACCAACTTGATAGGGAACCGGAAAATCAAGCAAACAACCAACGAATCAATAACCTGTGTTATTATATACTAGCTGGACCCGTGAAAATTTTCACGGTTTACCAACTTTATTTTGAGTGTTTGGAAAATTTCATTCTACCGGTATGCTTGTTGTTGGATTTTACTGTAATTAGTTGCGCATCTAATTTAATCGTGTTTATTATTGCAAATCGGTAGTTGCCCTCCTGGGGGTAGTTAACTTCCCAGGGGTTGTTGTCCTCCTAGGGGTCATTGTTTTCCCAGAAGGTAGTTGTCCT
>LQNS02278174.1:14692257-14711766 GCA_001587735.2 Parhyale hawaiensis
TTTCTACAGTTGATGGCACTCGGGTTTTCTGCAGTATACCTATTCTAGTGCAGGAATACTCATAACCTGCAGGAGAGATTCCATTCTCTATTTGCATATATATTGCAATGAGTGTCTCATGCTTTCCTGTCTCTTGCACTGTCTCTATTTAAATGGTGCATGCATGGCGTTCATGCATAGATAGACCAGCGGTTACGTGCATTGTGAAGTTAATTTAGTGCTAGCACTCCGTTTGGTCGCTAGCTACGACGCATCAGAAGAAACTCAGTATTGTTACTCCACACACGTGAGGTGACGTGAAGAACGTCGCTTGGACTTCGCTCGTAGACGCACTAGGTACTGTGTAATGGTGCATAACAGTACGTTGTGACTTCTGTGTGTAACAGTGCTTACTTGTAGTTACACCTCAGTAGTCGTAACGAGTCTTGTCTCGTAGTGCGCTCGTAAAAATACAAGGATGAGTCGCAACGCGCGACGACTGCGAGTTAAACGAGAGCTTAATACGAGCTGACGCGCAGTGTCTGCCGGCTTTTCAGCTGATTTTGTTATATTTGTTTATGTTAGTGAACGCGTGGCACCGTAGATTAATTTGAATTTTGTATCAGATTTTCCTCGGGTTCTCTTCCCAAACAACAACAGCTACATTGTCATGTCTTTTCTCCTCGGAAATAATTGATGTGCAATCCGCTCCGTTTCTTTATTATATAGTTTGCGATAGTTCCCCCTGACGCAATATCCGCGCCGGTCGTTAGCTTCCACCCTCATTTCCATCTTGCCCATGAGTATTATTTTCCAAACTTCCGACAACATTAATATCTCTTCCGTGTCTTTATTTTGTTTATGCTCTTCGCGTGATGCCAATTAGCTGATCTCCTCATTCCCCTCGCAGCTTGTGTTCGGGACTGCTAACAACGTTAATATACCTTCTCTGTCGTCTACTTTACGCGGCGTATCGCTTTACCTTCGCAAGTTACACTAGACGATCACACCTCCCTTGCTCGTGTTACCTCTCGCTCTCTGTGGTACGTTTCCATTTGGTGGAAGTCGACGGACTTGGATCTACGTGGCGAATATTGGCATTCTTTGCTTAAGAGGCAGTTTTGGGATCAAGATCAGAGCAAAGACGATTGATCTAAGTGACATCCGTATCGATTAAAATTTGATTTGAACGTTTCGACACTGTAGGTCATCATAAACAGTCCGAAATAACAAACATCAATAATAATAATACACTTGTTTGAAATTAGTTACTACTCAAATTACCTGCAGAAATGATGTTCGTCTCATGGGGGGGAGAGGGACTATCCTCAAAAGAGGTAGTACGGCTGCTAGTCTGTAAGGTTTAGCTTCAGTTTTCTGATAAAGAGCGACTCCAGCAGTCGCAGGTCGGTAGGTACATAAAGTTGCAGAGCTGGCATCAAGAATTTTGCTCTAAATTAGGAGAATTGCATTGTTCTGCACGCGGGCGTGTTGCTCATGTGAGGTTGTAGTTAAGGGGTTGCCTGTTCAATATACTCAAAAATCTAAGCCTCAGCATAGCTTATCTTGCAATGAAAACATTGAACCAATCCTCAAGTTTACTAACACAATTCGAAAATCAGTGCACATGCATAAAATACTTGTTTGCTAAGGATATTGACGGGTTTATCCGACTGAGGATCTAAGAAGGGCAGAGGCTAAAAGCTTTTTTATTCTTAGGTCAGAGCCACTGTTTCGGAAGAGACCTTAATTGCTATCTAAAAGTGTCTCTATCAAGTCTTAAAACTAAATAATGCAGTGGATAACAATTCTTGGAACGTACTCCTTTAAAGAATGAATTCTTTATGTACTTATAACTGGTCGCATCAAACTTCATATTCCCGGAAAAGTAGCTACGTATTGTATCTATGCATTAATGCATCCTTATTAGAAAAATATGTAGC
Source organism: Parhyale hawaiensis (assembly GCA_001587735.2). Taxonomy (NCBI): domain Eukaryota; kingdom Metazoa; phylum Arthropoda; class Malacostraca; order Amphipoda; family Hyalidae; genus Parhyale; species Parhyale hawaiensis. The sequence continues at coordinate 14,694,180 of LQNS02278174.1, forward strand.
CCCGGAATTGCTAAAAAAAATCAATCGGACGTGTATTCCAGGAGACGGGAAGGGATTAAGCAAGTACTCATGATTTCATGTACCATTTTACCGAGGGTGTTCCGTTATATACTTTTTGGCTGTAGATAAGAGTCATCTGCACTTTTTTTTTTGTGGGGGGGGGGCTCGTGGGGATGCTCGAAGTTATTTCTATATTTGTTTTGCGTGTGGGATTTTCACCGGTAGGTCGTCATGTCAGGATTCCTGCCGCTCTTCCAAAGCTTGCCACACTCATAGAGCTTCTGTTTTCCTAGTTCGTTCCTCCTGCATTTGTACTTCTTCACGCAACGTCACACTGCGTACGTTTTACTCAAAACTTGAATTTTTCATGTGCGGATGAATGACTAATCATTGTTTTTTTTATTATAGGTACCCTTCGTTCTTCTGAAATTCCTCTCCGCAGTGACATATATATATCTCTATGTTTTTATTACGTTTCGCTTATTTTCTTGAGAAAGTTGAGAAAAGCGCAAGCATCACAAATTAGATACAATCTTATTTGATGGTTTTTATCGCATCAGTTGTTCTTCCAAGGGCAATGCGTCTTCTATAATTTGTATTTTTCAATGATTACCTTGGGATTTTTCGTTCTTTTTAAAAACGACACTACCCCCATAAATGACATTTTGTTTCATAATTTTCATCAGAAGATTTGCTCGTCTTGAAAAGTAAGTAGTACAATCCTAAATAGCTAATGCACTTTTCTGTGGCTTCACCAGTGGTTGTATATTAGACTGTCTTTAAAAAATGGCACTTACATCATACAATACCTACCTTTATTCTTGTGTTTTTTTATCAGGATAATTCTTTTTCAAATGCGTACTAACATCTTGATCATTTTCCTTTATTTAGAATAGGCCCTATATCTTTCCGAGCGATAATTTTGATACAACTTGTATGGTCTTGCTAATGGAAACGGTTCGAAAATTGCTTGGTTTGTTCGTGACCTTCAGACGTTTCTTACGGCACGATACACCGCACCTTTGTGCGCTGTATATTTATACATCTATACGGGACACAGCAATTTCCTTACGATACACTAATACTGTTGTACTATCTATAGCTATATGCGTATTTATACATATACTAGAAACAGAAATTTTCTTACGATACACTAATACTGTTGTGTTATCTTAGACCTATCTATACTGGGTGTTCCTAAATTCTTTCCACAAAATAAAACTATAGGTTCCTTACGATAAAATAACCATATTTTACTCTGTCGATTCATATCCGAAAATGTCGAAAATGTCTACTTTTAAAGGTACGTTAAGTTAAAGTTAAACCTAGCCCAGAATCGGCGAATGTTGTAGGGTAAATGAACAATCTGTCAGACTATGTTCATTTAAAGAAAGTTGGAGGTCATATGTTACATAGTTACAGAAATTGTTCAAATTCTTCCCATCAGCAGCAATACCTACATGCGCGAAGGCGCCGACGTAGTGATTGCCGAACTCGTTCAAAGATGCCTGGAGTTTCACAAATCCTCTCACAGCCGTCAACGATCCTACGGATCAGTTCGGACGGTAGTTGGTTCATGGTCGTCTGAAATCAGGTACGGTGCAAAGTCATGTGATCAATGTCTACAAATGACCGGTGTGCATCTTTATCTTCGCTGTAAAGTGCAGTAGTCCGCCGATTAAGTGAATCGCACTACTGAACTTGAAGTCAACGTATTTTCACTAGAAGACATTTTCGGATATGCATCGATAGAGTAAAATATGGTTGTTTTATCGTAAGGAACATATAGTTTCAGTTTGTGGAAAGAATTTAGGAACACTCGGTACATATATATGAAGTATTATACATCTACTGGAAACACTAACTTTTTTCCCTATTTTATTACGATATATTACACTCATGTGCTCTATGTACATCTAAGAGAAACCGCAAACGTGTTTCCTTAACTTGGAAATTAATGACACATACTTTACGGTTTCGCAAATTTGCTCTACACTTCGCAGAGAGTAGGTAATCAATGTGCGGTATTTTCAATCAGTTGTCTTGTATTGGACCTGTGGTAAGATTTTAATTGGAGCTTTGTGAAGCCTGTAATGAGCTGAACTTTAATTACCGTGAAGGACTGGCGGAGCTTTTCGTCGGATTAATTGGTATTAGGAACTAAGGTTAGGAATTTCTGCCACAGAGGAATAAAATAGGTAAGATGTTGCTGCTTTGCACTTGCAGGCCACTGCCAATTAGATGCTGGCTTTGAAGGGCTTTCGAGATGCACTTGAGTGTTAAATTATAGAATATTATGATTGCGTACTTGGCAGGTTGCGCTTTAATGCACAGTTAGTTACCGTTTGTTTTAGCGTAAGCATGGCTGCATTGGGAACAGTGTGTACGTCGGTTTTCTCAACTATCGTAAAACCCCAACTGAAGCCTGCGGCCCCACTGAAGCCTGTTTTTGTCCATTTTTCCTTGAATGAAGTCATCATAGTTTTCAATCTTCCTTTGAAGATGTTACATTATTTCCAACTATGACATATAGCCTGTCGTGCAAACAGACAGGCTCTAATGATGCATGTCATAGCGGCATAGCGGGCTGTGTGTATCTGGAGGGACTGTAGTTGGAGAGCAAAAATTGTTGCCGGCTAACTGCGTATATATAGTGCATCGCAATTAACTTGCAGGGTGATTTATCGTGCACAGATTATTACAGATTAGAAATTTTTAAATGCTTACTTAATACTTATATATGAATGACGCTGTTGAGTTGCTGTGATGTTCTGAGGTTAAAAATCTTTGCTCTTTGGGTAACTCCGTATGTGGTAGGCCCTACCTACTTGGTGAACTCGGTATAATGCTGGGATGGCGTGAAATCGAAAATAGTGTTACCTACTCCGTGTTGTCTCTGTTATGACGCTATCCAGGTAAACTACTTGTTTAGGCAAATGGACGATATCTACAGTAGGTTACTCACTCTACTCAAGAGTGTTGTCACGTAATTTGTGCTCTGCTGCGTGCTGTAAGTTTCTGCAGTAGCTCTATAGGTGCTTACTGCGTCCTTATCTATGTGACCTTGTATGTGGCATATGCTGACTTGAAATAATTAGGTGCTGCTTCCGTCGGAGACACCTTTTAGCTGGCAGGCTCTTGTATATGTTTGACATAACTGCAATAGCTCATACAGGGCCGGAGCGTAAGTCCCGGCTGCTCTATGGGAATGGGCCGCTTGGTCCGTCTACTATCAGCTATCTAATCTAATATATACAAAGTTGATTTGCCTCTTTGTCAAATTTATATTTTTGCTCGTTTGCTTTGTATACGAGGTAACTTCAAATTGCATATCATCTCTGCTAAGGATCTTAGTAAAATAATAACTTGCTTTCTCTTTGTGAGCGCCGAGACTTGGCATTGTAACTATAATTTTGACACGTTTTCCTAAGATTGTTATTGTTCATATTCTCTCCTTATCACTTCAAAAAGCGTCTAAAATCTCTAAATGGAAGGAAGTATTGGCAACTGTAGGTGAGGTGGGCTTATTCGTCCTGTATTCTGGAAATTATTGTGCTTCTAGCGTGCAGCGCCTATGCAATTTATTCCGTCGTAGTTTGGTGACCCGGAATGTTGCATTTTATTTCGACAGCTCTGATTCGAAAACCAATACAACCCGATACATAATATATTCATTTCACAAACACAAGCAAGGTGGTCGCTTCCCTGGGTACCTAATTCTAGTGTAAAGTAAGGTATAAACTAGGGTACGGCAGCTGAGTAAAGTTTTGAATTCATCGAGTAGTATAAGAGATACGGCGACTTATGTGAACAGCTTCACTTACTTAATTGGGTCATAAAATCACCAGTGATTTTCGTGAAAACCAAGATATAGCAAATAAACACGAAACTTTCATGCATGTAGGCAACATTTTCAGAACTTTGGTCACTGCTCGGAAGAGGTCAAATGTCATCTATTTCAGAGCTAATGCTATCCCCTGTACTGTAACTCACTTTGGTCGAACTTTCAGCAGCAGACTATTGGACGTCTTCAAGACAAGAAAATGTGCTTTCCGTCTCCAAATCAGGATAGAAAAATCTTATAACACCTTGCCCAAGGGGATCTTGAAAAGCCTCACATGTACATTGTACAGCCGATGGCAGCGCATACTATGTCTTACCAAACGGGCCAAACAGTGGACCGCAATGCTGTGTAGTTTGTAATTGTGGTATTACCCGATCTACGTGTCTAATGTAACCCTAGTAATAAGCTGTGCCTTGGGTACCATGTCCCTATAGTGCAAACCTACCTACCTAATAAAACATATTTATTGTTTTTTAAATTAATTTAATCCCATTTGGTACTAGGCGAGAGGAAACGAACCCCTTCCATACTTAATTCTCCCGGTATCGATCAATATCGTTCTACGATGCCTTTTTCAAATTTTATTACATGCAGTACTTAATTTACTTTCATATATTGAATATGAATATAACCGAGAGAGAATAAATGGACTAATATTTCGGGAAGTAATGAATGACAATGCTAGCACATAAACGCAATACCGCAAACGAAGTTATTAACAGTTTTGAAAGCCTTTGTTAGTTCACCAGACCTGAATTTTGGTAACGAACATGCATGGTTAACACTGATTTGTTTGGAATAACACATTGATTTCCTTCGAATAAGATTATGCTTGACCAACCTCTCCTGTGAACTTCTTGATGACATTTGCTGTGACCTTCCACCGTGTGTCAGGCCTCAGGTCTCCGCTCTGTGATACCATGCAAAGGGACGTAAACATTGGTTGCCGTGCAGCCAACTCCAAAGTTCACAGTATTGATGGCTGGATAAAGAGCTCGTGTCCACACTTCTGATAAACACCCAGCCCTCGAGCTGTGAGTGTGGGCTGAAATGTTCATAGGCTGACGCACACTTTTGAAGTAGTAAAGTCTTTCTATTGCCGGTCGAGATGAGACAACTCATGTCAGCACTTCATCTCTAAGCTTCAAGCTCCAAGGGTGGGCTGATATGTTCATAGACTGAATCGGGCTGTTGAGTTCAGATCATCGTATTGAAGTTAAAGAAAGGAACACCTCTCAACGCTCCTTATAAATGGAGGGTCTCCAAACTCATTGGGTTGTTTGAAATATTAATAGGCTGAATCGGACGTTTGATATTCTTGTTGGCAGTCTGGGCTATACGTTCTGGATGGTAGCTATTCAACAGTTGTGGTTACGATAAAAATCCATTTGGACAAAATGAGAAACTCTTGTTATTATTTTTTGTGTATATTAATGATAGTTGTTGTACTTTTTTGCACCTGTGACCCGTGCGTGGTCATTTCCGAACATAAACTTTGAGTGTTTCAATATAAATATCACTTAGGCTAAGAGAGCATGTTTAATTGATGATTTTTTTCTTAGTAACAATAAATGCTCCATCGGTGAAGATTTATTCCACCATCAGACAATATGACAATACTCCTTTTCATTCAACGGTTTCCTTTTACTGTCAATTTCTTTGAATGTTAAATGTTGGAAATTCACTCTACTTTTTAACGTGATAGGCACCGAAGAGCCAAGTATTCGTATAATTAGAAACGCTTCACGAATGTACGCTGTAGTTATCTAGACGTTTGTTCGATACTATAAGGACGTAAATATGGTTTATCACGATTGTCTCCATGAAGCCTACTGCACTCGAGAATCGAAACCCAAGAACGTTTCACTTTCCTGCAGCAAAAGTTTCTGTGACCGTGACTACATCTCAACGTGTTTGAACATCGCAATGAAATGTACGTTATTGCGAGCTAAAACTCACTGGAAGTTAAGAGAGATATTCCAAACTCTGCATTTGGCATTTGCCGTAGAAGAATTTCTGCAATGGCAGCTTAGATTTTAAGCCATTTTGGACCGTTGAAATTTTGCCAAGCCGAAGTTGTACCCCGTAGCGACAAAATCGGATTAGTATGAAAAAACGTTCCCGTGTTTCGACTCTCGTCTGCAGTTAGCTTAAAATGCAGTTGGGAAATTTTCGTAAATTTCACGATGCTGAGCAAAAGTGAGGTTGTTCAACACAACACAAACCACGTGACTCTCTTATTATCACGTTACAAGCACTGCAAGTAGACGTCACAGGCTCTCAGCCAATCAGCGGACGCAACTTACTCCCCACCTTCTGCTCCTCACACCAAGAGGGTTGTATTCGCTGATTGACTAAGAGCCTTGGACATCAGCTTGCGGTGCTTGTTACTTGATTTAATTGTGCTGCGTTAAACAACCTGATCTGAATGCAACTAGGCTACGTCTATAAGGAGTAGTTAGGATTCTCACGATTGTCTCCATAAGATGCAGTAAGATTTCACAAGAATGCCTCTAGAAACGCTTCTCAGGCTGTGTTCACACGTCCCTCAACGTATTGCGTTCAGTCAAACTGATGGAAGCGGCTGCAGCAAATGCGTTAGACTGAAGGATGAAGCACGTCCGGTTTTCCAACGAGCCGCGTCTTTCAAGTTCAGTAACAAAATCTATAAATACTAAATTTATCCTCTATAGAGTTTTCAAATCATGAACAAGTTGACAAAAATGCGTTTTTATCGTCACTTTAACGATCAAAATCACTGTATTCCCGTTTAACGCAAGAAAACTAGTTAAGCTGAAAATGAACTACGAACACAGACGCCATCTTCGATTCTACGGAAGCAGGTTGCTGCGTACTGGTTTCATATTTATCAGTTTATCAGGCTAAAAATATTTTAAAAATAGGCTGTTCCTTTCAAAATCAGGCTATAAGACTATGGGATACGAATGTGATTTCAAATCGACGCGTAAAATAAGGGACAATGTAAAGAAACGAGATCATAAGTGAACGCTTGGCGACATTCATTTGAAAGGACACTTCTTCTTCGTGTGGACAGCGACAGTAAAAGTTGACGGGCGGCTCGTGTTCATTTTCGTGACTGAACGCGTTACGATGAGGGACGTGTGAATTGGTCTTAAGATTTGTAGCTAACAGTTGCAAGATACAGTTGAGAATACGGAGACATAGTTAAAATTTCTAACAGTTGATTTTTCTACCAGGACATAGGTAACCCCATCTAGCTATATACTCGAACTTGTTGAAATTGTAACTTCTATTTTTTATTTTTGTCGCCGCTTCACCTTATTCACGATGGACTGTTTCCTAGGAGCGCTGATTTTAGGCTTCGTAATGCTTGGGATTTTTTATTATACCTCCAATTAAGGCAATCTAATGTTTAAATTAAATGACATTTTTTGGAAAGGTAAAATCATCTTGGATCTCAATATGGTTTACTGTACTGTAAACGAAATTCAGTAAATTTTACGGGAAACTTACTGGCAGCAAAAATGCTAAGAAAATCCCGTAAGGTTTACGGAATCCTGTTATTTTTTCAGCAGTACGTCGTGAAAAAAGGAGGGCTTGATAAAGATTCGAACTCTCGACATAGCCGATCAGAAGTCAACATCTGTACCGATTGCGCTGTCAAGTGCTTATAGGAATATGTTAGCTGTATTAATGCAAATGTTGCATGCTTAAATGTTCAGGCTATATGATATTAATTGATGCATTTTCTCATTTCTGTTTTGATACAAAATTAAACGCATACGTACAATACGTACCGTAACTGCTGACTGTTTCCTCTATGGGAATATACAATTGTACATATACCTGGCTTACAATTTGTTCAGCTTGAATAAGAACTTTTTTCTGGCACAAACTTTGTCAGGAAAACGATAGTGCTCGGTTAAATAAGAATTAGGCAGAATTTTTGCCACCATGCTTTATAATTTTCGTTCAGTTTACTAATTTTGTCCGATTGTCCCTTATAATAAAGTTTAGATGATGTACGTAGGTACCGCCTGAGTCGTAAGGTCGGCACACACTAGGTATATTTTCGAAAGAAACAAAGGAAATTGCAAATGAGATCCCACTTGGTACATCGAGTAAGATGACAGTTAACAGGGAACTGCCATCTAGAACAACCCGAAATAAGCGTAAGTTTAGTCAATAGCCAAGGAGAAAATACGCAATTTCTCCCGTAAACCAAAATGCGGCTGTTTCCTGGTACAATTTATGGAGTTTTCTCCTTTGAAGTAACGAATTTTTTTCCCATAGTGTGTGCTCACCCTGCTTATTTGTGACATTTTTTTTCTTTGTCGTCGGTATCAGTGCTAGGCAAAACTGAACTGCATTCTGCCTTTTTAAGTTTTTCACCCTTCCAACAAAAACTTCTTGACTTAATCTTACCTTTGGAATTACCAAAGGTGGGCCATGGCAGCAATCTGCGGCCCACATATGCGTAAAAATTTTGGGCTTGCGACGTTATAATTTTTTTGGTTGGGGGGGGGGGCGCAATTGTCTACATTCAGGCGCGCACCGCTGAAGGCAAATTCACTCGCTAGTCTTAGAATTACATCCACACTTCGCAACGTTTGAATGTGTTGCTGTTGCTATACTACATAATTGCACTTACTAAATGGACATAGTTGAGAGCGAAAATTTCAGCCAATCTTTTAGCGTACACAAAAATGTGAGTGTAGGGGCGCTACACAACATTTTCATATATTGAAGCATGATTGTAGGACATAAGACTAACGTGTGAACCAGTGGACCAGATATAGAATAACACTGTAACGCTGAATGTATTCTGCACCGAAAGGGTACCTAGAGCCTTACATATTCAGGAAATAAGTTCTGTAGCTAATGGCTGGTACACACGCTAGCAAGAAAAAAACGAGTTTCCTCGGCTAATCATCTGAAATTAAGTCTTGTTGAACCCAACTGAACACAGCTTTGAGATTTCAAAAACGAGAGGCAAAAATTTTGACCGTCAAATTCACTGCGTTCAGCAACGGCCGTTAGTTCTGTTTCGGACATCACTTCAAACTTGTAGGGAATTATATTTCGAAATTATTTTCAAGTGTGTGATATATTTTAATGGATTCAACAGCACATTCGCTCACGAAAATGATACCCGTTCTTGTGACTAGCGTGTGTACAGGCCATAACATATTTGTGACTTGTTTTTACCTCGCCGGCGCTGTGTTTTGTAACGCTAAGCTCCTTCCTATCGGCTCTACTTTTACACCTCGCAAAAGTTCGGTATTTTTATGCAAATCTCGTGGACTCATTAGGGCGCCGGTCCGACTCTGTCGCAAGGAACAGGGTTGCGATATTTGTTAATTCATGGCATTTCTTTTTACCGATGCGCCTGCCAATAAAAGCTCCACCGAGGCTTCTTTTGGACAAGATTATTTTCGATAATATTGGTGTTCCATGCGCCGTACATGGCCCTCAGCAAAATAAAGCTGTTAATGATATGTGCAATATCAGGGTGTAACAATCACAGCTGAACAAAACCGCTGTGAGAAGAAAATAATGTGCGTCATGGTGAACTCTATCGACATTCGGAAGCGTTTGCTTATCGGTTATGTGTAACTTTTATTATGCCAGTACTTATTATTTTGTTTAGAAACTTTCTCCACCTTCCTAAAAATTTGTAGACTGTCAGTGGTCAATCTTCTTAAAAATACTCCGGAAGAAAAGTTTGCAACTGCGTGCAATGCTGTATTAAAATCGTTGACGACGTTTCGGCGTGAACCTTCAGCCATTTTCAAGTCAATAAAACCTAATATTTTGTAAAAAGATAAAAATAATTCATTTTAGCACACACAGAGTGAGGTAAAAAAAAAGGAAAATTGTTTTTATTGCACAGAGAAAGTATTAAATCTAAATCTAAAGTAGTTTTTAAGGAGATTGACCACTGACAGTCTACAAGTTTTTAGGAAGGTGGAGAAGGTTTTTTAGATTAGATTAGATAGGCGGCAGTAGACGAACCAAGAGGCCCATTCCCAAAGAGACATCGGGACTAACACCCCGGCCTCTTTGAGCTATTGCCATTATGTTAATTGGATATAGAGCATTGGGGAAACGGGAGGAGAAAAAACGGAAGACGAAAGAGAAAAAAGAGAAAGAGAAAATAAAACATAAAGAAAAGAGGGGGAGAAGAATCTCCGCCATGAATGCCTTCAAGCATGATCGATTGCCGCTGATATACGGAGCTTAAATAGGTAGATGGAGTGGAAGTGAGAAGAAGTCAGCATAAAATGACCTGGGAAGATTTGGGCGTTAAGTGTTTGCGACTCGTGGAGGAGGCGCTCTTAGCTGAGGAGGATATCTCTCCCAGTGTATGTCAAGACGATTTTTAAACGAGTTGACCGAAACATATTACCTTCCGCAGAAACAACATCGGAAGGTAGTCTATTTCAAATGCTGACTATGAAATAGAGAAAGAACTGCTGACTTAAGGTTGTTCTTCGAGCTTTATGCTTGAGTTTTTGACCGTTGATTCGCAAGTGATCATTAAGGTCTCTTTCAAAGAGTCCCGTTATGGGTACGTCGTTGAAGCCATTCAAGTACTTGAATGTTTCTATTAGTTGCCCCCTGAGTCGTCTTTGCTCGAGANTATGAGAAATCTAAATAATTGGTACATTTCGTAAATAGGTGTTGGAAGGGCGTAATCAATATTTTGACATTTCGTAAACAGACCCTATGAGTAACAGTAACATTATATTGGGCAATTTGATAAAGGGACATTTTGGGGTGAGATGTCAGGGGCACGGGAAAATAAAACGCCGTGCTTATGACATGACATCACTTCAAACTTGTAGGGAATTATGTTTCGAAATTATTTTCAAGTGTGTGATATATATTAATGAATTCAACAGCACATTCGCTCACGTAAATGATACCCGTTCTTGTGACTAGCGTGTGTACAGGCCATAACATATTTGTGACTTGTTTTTACCTCGCCGGCGCTCTGTTTTGTAACGCTAAGCTCCTTCCTATCGGCTCTACTTTTACTCCTCGCAAAAGTTTGCTATTTTTATGCAAATCTCGTGGACTCATTAGGGCGCTGGTCCGACTCTGTCGCAAGGAACAGGGTTGCGATATTTTGTTAATTCATGGCATTTCTTTTCACCGATGCGCCTGCCAATAAAAGCTCCACCGAGGCTTCTTTTGTACAAGATTATTTCCGATAATATTGGTCTTCCATGCGCCGTACGTGGCCCTCAGCAAAATGAAGCTGTTGATGATGTGTGCACTATCAGGGTGTGACAATAACAGTTGAACAAAACCACTGTGAGAAGAAAATGATGTGCGTCATGGTGAACTCGATCGACACACGGAAGCGCTTGCTTATCGGTTATGTATAACTTTTATTATACCAGTACTTATTATTTAGTTTAGAATCCTTCTCCACCTTCCTAAAAATTTGTAGACTGTCAGTGGTCATTGTTCTTATAAATACTCCAGAATAAAAGTTTGCAACTGCGTACAATAGGTACTGTATTAAAATTGCTGACGACGTTTCGGCATAAAAATTCAGCCATTTTCAAGTCAATGATAGCCTAATATTCTGCAAAAAAAATAAATAAAATAAAACATATCGTTTTCGTACACACATAGTGAGGTAAAATTGACAATTGTTCTTATTGCACAGAGAAAGTATTAAACCTAAATCTAAAGTAGTTTTTAAGGATATTGACCACTGACCGTCTACAAGTTGTTAGGAAGGTGGAGAAGGTAAAGGCTGATATACAATTTCTATACTTATTATTACCTCCACCAAGGATGTTATGTTTTCGTCTGGAGATTTTGTCTGTGTGTCTTTTTATCTGTCTGTTTGCTTGTCACCAAGTTAACTCAAAGAATTATGGACAGATCTTTGCGAAATTTACAGGAATGGTAGGCGTGTTAAGAGTAATAGATGATTAACTGTTTGAAGATCCGTTCAACTGTTCGTTTTCTGCCTTTTTTCTTGGTACCATAACTCAAAAAGTTATGAACATATTTCTATGAAATTTACATGAATGATATATCACGAGGCTGAAATGATCAAATTTTGTTGATGATCGGCTGATCTGTTTGTCTAATGTTTGTCTGAATGTTTGCTAGCAACATAAGTCGAAAAATGATGAACGGATCTTCAACAAAAATTACAGCTCTTATTACTGTTAAAAAGCACACATGACGATATTTTGGTGCTGATGAAAAGGAAATCAAAGTTTCACAACCAATTTTAATTTGTCGTTAACGTTGCTTTGCTTGGCGGAGATGTGCACTCTCAGAGTGCTCTAGTTCATCTTAAAATTTATGCTTGTCCTATAGACCTATACAAGACGCGGTATTACTGCTCCATCCCTGACCACGTCCTGTAAGATAAGCAGTAATATCTATGTTGATAATTAATCCAGCGCCCTCATCTCCAAGGTCCACAGTGACGCGTATTCTATATTGTTCTATATTGCTTATTAGGTTCGTCTATTATTGTTTCGCCTAAGGCAGTATTGACGATCGTCTACGATATACCTACGTAGAGCGGTTCTATGAGAAATACATATTAAAAGCTTTATGTGACTTTTACGTGATAGTTGGTTCTTTATGTGATTTTGGTGTTTGTACGATACTGAGAATGTGTATGGTATTGACGTTTCGTGCGATATGTACGGTTAATTGTGCATTGACTGGTAATGCAACATTACTCAGTGCCCTTCACAATCTCTTTTCTTTTGATGCAATTGATAACTGTGAAATTTCAGCCCGCGAAAGTGAGACTGTGTAGGCGACACTATCGTGTGTGTGTCCACGCTCCTATTCTGGGAGCAGCGTATGTTCGTTGCCGACTAATGTTATCTAATATTGTGCTGTACTGCGGGCTGTGGATTTCTGCGAGGACGCAAATTCGCTTTCGTTTAATCCCGTCTTGTTACTCTTGGCTCGTTCGCATTTCCTCCACCGTCGCCTGTACGTTTTTCGAACCTGCGTCATGCTCCATTGCAAGGGCGGATCCTCTTTAACGCTGTCTTTGTATTCTCTATTGCCTGTTCATTGCGTCCTGTGAGCTTTTCCGGCGATTGATATTAAGGCAACGGACGCTGGTATGCGTTTCTCTGAGAGTGCATACCATACCTACTTTCCTTGCCGATGTCAGCATAGCCGTTGCTGTATCTGCATTTCTTTGAGCCATGCTTGCAATTTTCGCCTCTGATATTCGCTACACTTCGTAAAACTTTCACGGAAAGTCATAAGTTCTACTTCGTATATACTACAGTATTCTACTTAGTACCTATATGTTGTTGGAGGCGCCGTGGCTGAATAGTGCATTTCAGATTTCTTGATCAGCAGGTTGAGGGTTCGAGTCCGGCAAGCGTCTTAATTATTAATTCCCGGCGTTTGGTGAGCAAAAGGTATTAGTCAAGTCCAAAGTCTTGGCATTAGCCGGGCACCGTCCAAGCCCGTAATCCTTAACTAAGAGATCTGTGAGATCGTGGCATAAAACCAATTCATTGATTCATTCATATGTTTATTGTGTATTTATTTCAAGAGGAATATGTGTATTCGTGAAAATTATGTTTATTTGGTAACAGCTAGGGCTTCCCCCTTCAGTGGAAGAATCAGATGCAGTGCTTTTTGTGGAGTTGTGTAAAAATAAAGGCTCAATTAATTATTACAGCAACATCATATGCGCTAGCAATGCGTTGTAAGTAGAGAGTAAAGCCGCGAAATACCGGATTTTGAGGGTAGGTTCCCCTCGCGCCGCCGGGTCATCCCGGCTCCCCAGGCCCCGCCCACTTCCGGTTTACGCCCCCAGACCCCCGCTTAACCGGTAGTGCATTGGCCGTTATAAACCGGAAGCTCACGCGCGAGGGTAGGTTACCCTCAAAATCCGGTATTTGTCGGCTTTACTCTCTACTGTTGTAAACTTTATTGTACAGTGCTGATATCGTACGAGTGTGCCCGCGCTGTCAAAAATAACAACGAGGAATTTGTGGTAACCATTCTTTGCTGATCATACTTTCATTACTAATATGATTCTGCAAGATGCCCTATAACGGCCAACGCGTATTGTCATAAGAGTTGAGCGCTCTCTGTTTTAATCTTGAACAGCACACTCCTTCCTTCCTTCCTTCCTTCCCTGAAATGATATGCGAAAAAAATTTATTAGCTGGCAGTGAAGCATCACTGAATCAAGGCCCCTTCGACACGTGCTGGTTGCGTCTCTGGTTGTGAATTGTGCCAAAGAATCTTTTCCTTCAGACTCAATGCTGGTTAAAAGACAGCGGGATGTCAGCTCGCTTTGTTAGCTGACACAGCGATCGAGCAGAGAATTTAACTACGTGTAACATTTTGATACAAAATAGAGAGTGCTAATCTACTTGAAATCCCAGCCGTCTGTGCCATACAATTCAATTGAAAATCAGTGGTTTACTGTAAATAATATCTCAGTTGAGGTGGATGGGCTCCCTGAGTCCCCGTACTTAGAGTATCTCAGAAATCCTCCATTCTATCTCAAATCTCATTATTTGTTAAAAGTTAGCTGTTGCTTTGCGTGGGCAGCATCTCGATTAATTTTCTTTAACGCATCATGAATGTGAAGTGACTTTTCCACTCAAGTTATACTCCGTTAAAAGCTCGATATTTAGGTACTCACATTGCAAGTTCGTGATTTTCCTGATAATACCTATTTGTTTTAATATTTTCAGTCAAGTAGACTTTAATTAAAGGAATGGCAGTTACGATATTCGAATGAGTGAGAGTGAACTGGTGTGATAAGATTATAGATGTTACTTGATATCTTATAATCAGTTTCGGTGTGTGTAAAGTGTAAAGCTATTTCCGAGTATTACTAGTAATGAAGCATGCAGTGGAATTTTTTAATTAACCTCCTACTTTTTTCGGTATACTGCAGAAAAATTCCCTATTCTGCGCGGGTTGCAGTCAGGTGTAGGTAGGTACCTCACGCGGACGTGCTCTTGCACGTAAGCCTTTTGGTTGACAACCTTTAATTGTTTTGAGTCAGTATGCATTACCATAGTTATGAAATTTTTGTCCATTCTGGACGAGGTGCCGTCTAATGTACCGTACGTAGGTACCTCGCGCGGGCAGATGCACATACATATGTAAAGAAGCTGAGATCCCACGCACCGTCCAGAGCTCCTGCACATGCATACTGGCAGAATAATCCTGTATTCCGCCCATGTTGCACGTACTCCAGTGCAGCTCTCACCGCCAGGCGTACTTAATCAAACTTCAAAGCAAGCAACTCGTTTGTTGAAACGGGTCCATAACGAGTTTTGCTCCCGCCAACACGCTCCTGTTAGAGCTTTATTGAGTTTTCTTTTGCACAAGCTCGGATTCGCTGACAGCTTTATGCTATTTTCGAGGCTCTCATCCATGTCAACTTTTTTGAGTTATTTGTTTGGTGATGCTCTCTCGTCAATTTTTATACGCAATCCATGCAGCTCAAGGAATTTCATCTCTGTGCCCTTAATTGAGTTTTCTTTTGCAAAAGCTCCTATCCGTTAATAACTTTCTGCTCTTCATTTGTCTCGCGCCGTTTCAAGCTGCTTTCAACGTTTTCATCATGTCAACATTGTCTGCGTGAATTCTTTGCTGGGTGATGTTATCGCACCGATTTTTGTACATACTCCAGCTCGTGAAATTACATTTCTGTGCATATTCGATCAATAGTAGGCTTGGCACTCCTGCAGTTGTACTTTCTGTCGCAGTGAAATAACACACTTGAGGAATAACTATTGTGTATTTATAGCACTACCAAGGACGAGGTACTGCTTTAACAGGACGTGCACAGCCTGATTACAGGCTCCGCTAGCAGAGGCCATTGCGTTTTAGTAACCTAGCATTTTCTATTGGACAAATTCATAAAATTTGACTTCTTCAATGCAATGTAACTGATTGTAAGCTTTTATTTTGATATTATGAACTATTCTAATGCACTGTTTTGTTTCTAAATACCAAGTTTAGGCCGACCTAGCATGTATTTTTGTATGAAGTTAGTGGCAATTTAATCGCAACCCAAGTTGCTGCAGTTTTAAACTTTATAAAATGAATTATATATAGTTAAGCCTTCGTCATTGCGAGCAAACAATCACACAAACAGACACACATGCAAAAACTTACCAACTGCAGCGATTACCCAGCCAACCGGGTCCACCAGAAAGTGAAATAGTTGACCGAATCTATTCCTCCTCTACCAAGAGAAACCCCTTCTTCTGCTGCAGTGTCTGCCAAATGATTTTCTCAGCACCTGATCCTTCTGAATAGATGAAGTGCTGTCTGCAGCTTGCGTTTACTTGGCAGCACTAAAACGTCTCCGAGTAGTTTATACCTAACTCGACTAGAGGGTATGATTGACAAGCAAAGCAATATTCATGGAAAAACTGCTTCTGTGATAAAAGCTTCAATTAACTGACTTGTCAAAAATACCAACTTCTTTTCCTTCTTTGTGTCCATATTGGCTGACTTGTGAGCTTGTAGAAAAGTGATGGCTTTCTGGATCTTTTTGTCTAACGGGATGTCATAGTTCATTGCTCAGCGCACAGCTTCGTTGAACTTAATGTACAATCTCAAACCATTACTGACATGGAATTTCTTACTCAGTTGTACACCAACGCCGTTCATGAACATACTGAAGGTCAGTTGGAAACACCTACAATCACAGACAGGCTGCATTCATTGAAGTTTTCCGTCATGAACAGACACACACAAACCTTTCTTCCGATCTGAATGATGAAGTACTGGCCGCCATGAAGTGGTGTAGCATTGAGAGCAGTGAAGTGATACAGCACTGGTAGCCGTGAAGTGATACAGCATTGGTAGCCGTGAAGTGATACAGCTTGGTAGCCATGAAGTGATCTAGCATCTTCAACAGTGAAATATTGTAGCATTGGCAGGCCAAGAGTGATCTAGCATTGGCAACTGTGGAGTGATGTACGATGTAGCAGTGGCCGTCGTAAAGTGATCTAACATTGGCAGTTGTGAAGTGATCTAACTTTGGTACCTAGCTGTGAAGTGATGTAATGTAGGCCACCATGAAGTAATTTAACTCCAGCAACCATGAAGTGATGTAACATTGTCATCTATATACATGCAACTAGGAAGTGATGGAATATGTCATTTATTAAATCAAGTAATTTAGGCAACCATGAAGGGATGTACAATTGTCGTCCACTCAATTATGTAGCTAATGTAGGCAACCATGAAGTGATTGAACATAGTAATTAATTTATTTATGTAATGTAGGTCTAGGCAACTATGATGAGATGTACCAATAACATATACAACACGAAGTGATACAACGTAGACAACCATGATGTTATGCAGTGTAGGGAACAACCATGATATTATTCAACTTAGGCAGCTATGGAATGATTCAACTTACGCAACTAAGAAAGTGAGACAAATTAAGCCACCATTAAGTGATGTTACATAGGCAACCATAAAGTGATGTAACATAGGCAACCATGAAGTGGCGTACCTACCTACCTACCTTGAGTATCTTGAAAGTCTTCGGAAAAAGTCCAGGTGACGTTGCTCACATCACCTCACGTGTGTGGAGTCACTCTGCTGAATGTCTTCTGTGGTGCCGCAGTTTGCAACCAAGGAGAGAGCCAGCAGCGAATTATCTCCACAGTGCACGTAACCGCTGACCGATGGTCTATCTGGTATTCTTCTTAAATGTGAATCCAGCAAATTTTTGAACTCTACAGTTTTGATATC
>LQNS02278174.1:14712695-14728754 GCA_001587735.2 Parhyale hawaiensis
TTTTTAGTTCATGGCTACTATTGTGGCTTCATTCTGTAGTATTGCTGTGGTTTTAATTAGGTTTTTCAGTATTACTGGGATTTCTTATCCTTCCTTTCCTTGCGGCTATAGGGATGAGCTCTACCGAAAGCTCTACATACATCAATTTCTGAGGTTATTGATTGAAATCCGTCGTGGGAAAACACCTCAATTAAAAGTCATAGTTGTATGTGGGAATGGCTCCTGTAAGCTCTAGCGCTTCTTGAGCCATGTAAAATAAAGGATAAAACTAATGTAACTAACAAAGCACAGACTAAGTAACACTGATAATAGTGTTCTCGACACATATATACAAATAGTAAGTAGGGTAACAGATACATCAATAGTGGACATGGACTAACTTTTTTAATTCGTTTTTCAGACGGTAATTGGGCATAGGTAATAACAAGGGGTCATCGACATCATTGATTAGCTTGACCAGTTGATAAAATGTTCCTTGCTTAACTACTTCCAATCTACAAGGTGGTACCCTTAGCCTATATTTCCGTAACTCGTAATTGTTTAATGGTTCAAGAGGTAAAATGTAGCTATTTATTAAAAGCCTGTTGGTTTCCATTTAAAAACCTACGCCCTAATTTCAGTAAAAATATCTATATATGTCGTCTTCGTCGAATTGCAATAAGTTTAGTGCCTTGAACATTTCATCTTTATGAATCTCAGGTACGAAGTTAACTATTTGTACTTTTAGAATTGCACGTAGAATTTTATTCAGTAGGGTCGAAACCTTATTCTCCGAGGATGGAGGCACACCTCCCCAAAGTTCAACGCAATATATCACATGAGGATATACAAGGCTGTAGTATAGGTCCCTGAGAGTAAGAACTGGCAGTTTGTTGGAGATGCAGTAGAACATGCCAAGGGCCTTGCTAAGTTTTTTGCACACATCCGCAAGATGCAGACTAAAGGACAGTTTTGAATCAAGAGTAACTCTTAGATACCTAATATCCCTTACCCACTCGAGCTTGACGTTATTAAAAAATACGTCTGGGAGGTTAGGAGTATCTCTAGTTGTCAACAACATAAGCTTTGTTTTTCTCTCATGTGGAGCACATCCAGCCACTTCTGCCTCTCAGAGATTCAGACCGGTCTTAAGACAGTCGAAACCCTCATCGCCTGTTCTCCTTATTGGACACGTCACAACACCACACTTGTTCGGCATTTTGACGACACAGAATCAACAATAAACTTTGCTGCAAACAAATACTATTCACTTCGAAACGCAGCCATATTCCTCGGTATAAACAACAATGCCTGATTCAAACCGAGCGACAGATACCGACTCTGCTTCAACCTCAGCCACTTCAGTAACCCACTGAACTGGTCTCCGCCGGCGGAATCAGGACTCTAGCTCTGCACGTCCTGTAATCAGCGTAGTCCTTGAGCACTACGTAAATATTCTATGCTATAATACTATCGTAGAGCCAAATACATGTTGAACTCAATTTGACCTCATAACATAACTGTAATATCCTGATGCACTAGTGCATGTTCTAGATTAATCTACGCTAGGCCCATGGGAGTGCCGCCCTTCTAAAGTGCAGGCGTACATCACGAAGATGGTCTGCCTTGTACTGTCCCGGAACAAATTATTAGACGTAGCCTGATATTTCTGGTACCTACTCTGCCTAATTCTGGCTTATCTGAATATAAGACTGAAACTATCGTAATCTATAACCTTTGACTAATTAAAGTAAAGTTTTCTGTACTAATATGTCTAAAATATATAGCATAGATACTAAAAATATCAGGGTGCGTCTGATAATGTGAGTTATTCAGAGACTGCGCGTGATCGACCATTTTTAAGACACAGACAATGCAGGCTTGTACTTCAGGAGGCCTTGGGAGTGTAGGGTTGCACCGCTGCAGTCAACCAGGCGGTCACAGCCGTGGCTCTGAAGATATGAGTATGTACTAGCTATAGTGTATCTATATGGAATGCCACTACTAGTATTCCGTATTATACATTGGAGTATAAGTTAACAGTGTACTTAGTCTAGTCCTGGGTAGCAGAGTCTGATGACTAAAGTCTGATTCTAACTTCTAGTTATCGAGTTTTTTCGACTCCAACTCCTGGTATTTCTAGTGGGACCGACTCCAACTCCCATGGCCATTAATTTTGACCAGCTACGGTACTTTTTATTAAAATATATGCATGCATTATGCTAGAAAGAAGTGTTTTTTGACACTTACGCAGATATATAGCTACTTTATTAACACTATTTCGAATTTTTAATTTCATATGTAGGCCCTATTTATAAGTCACAAATAATTGTGATTTAAAAAACTGTTTATTCAGCCCAAGTTCTTACTTAATTTGAAAAGGACACACTCGCTTTAAGCTTGAAGTATTTTATGGTATTTAAAATGGACTCTTGCGTTGAAATAAATGATTGATTTTTACAATATAAGTAAATATACTATGTCCATTTTATCAAGGCAATTCGGTCGTGGTCAAATTCCCCTATAGCGGTGCCAATTCTATGGGTATTTTTGAGATTTCTCTACGTACAGGTACTGGGCGGGGCTAAGATTTGGGCCGAGCAAAGTCTCAGAATTACCCATAGCATTGGCAACGCTATAGAATAATCTGATCAGGCCCGAACTACCTTGATAAAATGGACAGAGTGTAGCATAAGACACGGCCCTGGCTGGACCAACTAGGAGCTCACTGACTCACTGTTATAGGTAAACACATGAGTTAAGCCATAAAAAAATGGACATTTGTATAGTAGCTACATATCTTCTATAATTTTTACGATTCAAGACTAACATTTCGGAATAAGTTTCTAAAACATATATTTTCTAAAGTGGATCTCCGGAATTGGAGTCGGGCATTACACCCCGACGAAAATCCAGTGGATTTTAGACTCCTCATATCATCCGACTCCGCAAACCTTGTGTAGTTGTAAGAACATGGTTTTGGCCCTTAAAGCTAACACTTTCTGTTGGTCGCGCTGAAATAACAATTTAGAGTACAAGTAGTGTTGTACCTAAGACCTTGCTCTTGCCAGTTCCAACTTTCCTATGGCGTTACTGAGATCGCAAACTGACCTTCACGATGTAGCTACATGTCTAAACCTGTGAACAGAACGGTTTTATTATGCTTTATTGTGCTATTGCAATCTTCCGTAATTGCTTAGGGTATCCAACAACGCTCTAATGCAGCACAAAGACTACAGTTTATGTGCTACACGATCACACAAAAGCAGGTGTTATCCGTCGGTGCACGGGTATGCGTGCTGGTGTGGAGACGGCACTTCTTTCTGTGTAGTATTTCGATAGCCAGCGTTATGTTGCCCTATCAAATTATATATCCGAGTGCAGCGTAGACCGACGCACTCGCATTACGTTCGTTCTTTCCTACAACGTCCTGTGGGAATACTGCTTCCAGTGCTGCAGCCCACCTCCACTAGGCATTCTTTGTCCAAATGTTGCATCAAAGCGAATTGCAGCAGCACTCAGAGGAAGAGTATTTCAAACACAGCTGTCCAGATGTTGGCTCCTGCTCTTATTCTAGTAAAGTGTTTTTCAAAGTTGGGGTAAATTCCCACAGAGGGGTAATGGTCCTTTATATTTGGGGCAATATATATTGCAGTATATGTAATAATTATGTATATACCTCATCAAAAGGTTAACCACTGACGATGCCAGATATCTTTTGCGAAACCGGTCATCGAATTTTATATATAGGGCTACTTTTCCATTTTTTAGATGATAGTATAGAGATCTTTAGGAAAATGAAGAAAACGGATAGACAAATAATTTTAACTAAAACTGGTCAACATTTTAATGAGATTTGCCTGAAAGAAGCGCTGTTCCCCAAACATACATATTCATATCTATCTTGTGCAGTTCACAATGTGACTACAAAAAATAGGAAACATGCGACATTACGGGGTCTATGTTCAGTGGGGTAACTGGTAATTGTGAAACTGCGTATTACGGTACCTAATTTGAAAAACGGAGAAACGACTGTTCTATTGATTAAAACTTGTTGGTGTTCATCATCACTCATTTATGTACCAACTTTTTAAAAATGAAATCACAATAACATTTGGAATGTCGCTGACCATATAAGGCCTAAAGTTTCACAGAAGTAAATAACGCTGTAATCGCTTTTATTTTCTCATTATTATTTGTTTTTCTACGCGCAAGAACTGATTGTATTCATTTCATTATTTCTTTTTACTATGGCACAATTGGTATGGCAATGTTTCATAGCAGCGTCCGGTAAGACATTATGTGAACTGTTTACCATAAGGCATGGTAGCTGAGACTCTAAATTAAAAATATTTGCTCTCTTATTACCTCCGCCAAGGAGGTTATGTTTCTGTCGTTTTTGTATGTATATTTGTCTGTCACCAAGATTACTCAAAAAGGTATGAGAGGATTACGAAATGTACATGGATTGTTAGGCGTGTTACCTAACAGTAAGAGATTATTAACTTTTGGTGAAAATCCGTTCATCTGTTTGTTTGTCTGCCTATTTTTTCTTAGTACCGTTACTCAACGAGTTATGGACGGATTTTCATGAGATTTACATGAGATGTTAGGTATATTATGAAGAGCAAATGACCAGATTTTTGTGATGATCTGTTTCTTCGTTCGTTTGTTTGTCGCTGTGTTTAATTTTATGCCTGTCAGCACTATAACTTTAAAAGTTATCGAAGGATCTTCATGAAATTTACAGGAATTGTCAGTAATGCTAAAAGACTGTTTGTTTCTCTGTCCACCCAAAAAGAGTCAGGGAGTTGAGCTGCCAGCATTACAATCTTTTTCTGAGTCTGCTGGTTTGACTGATGAAAATCTAGAGTTAGCTGGCCCTTAAAAATGACTGCGTTTTATTTGCCCCCTCACTGCGGGTGATGGTCTTACGCCACGAGTCGTTCTAGTTTGCTGTCTGTTTTGGAATGTACCTATTTTCATACTTCACTGTCATGATACGAGTCTAGGTGTAAATGAAGAGTAAAACTTCTGTTCTGTGGAATTCTTGCATGTCTAGCGTAGTTAACACAATGAATGATAAGTTTAAAGGTGAGAGTTGAATCTCTTAAATTCACCCGGGTAACCCTCTACGACAAAAGCTCAAGTGGGATTCGATTTCTGTTAATTCTAGGAAGTACCTCCAGAAATTATGATGTACTGTGATATGACAGTAGGCGTTGATTGAATCCAACTTATTATTATAATTCTGGACCTTTAAGCTATTCTGAAATCCTCGTGCAAGTTTGTGATCATATTTTCAATATTTTTTATTTTCATATTTTTCATAGCTTTTTATTTATTTTGATCTGAGTATGGTTTGAGAACTGCAAATTTGTGATCATATTTTAAACATTTTTATTCGTAATTTCCTTATTTTTTATTTCATCTGAATAGGGTTGCATTATTTGTGACAGTTTGTCGATCCTAATCAGTTCTGAGGACAAAAACTTGATTAACTTCATAAGGTCCAGTGTACTTCATAAACAGCGCTATTCCGACGAGAAACTGATCTTTATTTGGTCCTCATAGAGTTATTATTTTGTCATCATAGCGTTATACATTCAGTCCTCATAGGGCTGTCTTTTGATTCTCATTGAGGTATATTTTTGGTCCTCATAGGTTTATGTATTTAGTCCTCATGGGGTTATATATTTTGTCCTCATAGGCTTTAAAAATTTGATCATATATTGGGGTATATAAATGGAAGTAGGCAGTGGTTTTCCGGCAGGGCCTTTATATAGTAAATGGTAACGTCGATATAGTCGTGCATGTTACAGGAGACCTGACGATGCAGAGAGGAAAAGACCTCTTACTGTGACCAATACAGTACGAGCAGTACAAATAATTTCCCTAAAATTACCTGCGCTATACAAGGAGGTTATATTTTTGTTGGAGTTTACCTGTTTGTCTATTTGGTGTTCTAGGTGGGGGATGTGGCTAAATGTGGGCAAGACTAAGACCATGCTCGTGTCCAGGTCACGTACAGTGAGACCTCCTTTCCATGCATTCATTCTGGATCTGGATGGTGTATCATTTCATGTGGTTGATGACTTGGTAATCTTGGGTGTCACTTTTGATCCAAAGTTGACGTTTGAGCCCCACATTCCATCGGTTGTCTCACGTGCATCGCAGAAAATTGGTCTGATGAGGCGTGCTTGGAGGGTGTTTGGCTCGGTAAAATTGACAAGTCGCTGCTTTAATTGCTATGTCCTCCCTCTTCTCGAATACTGCTCCGTAGTCTGGGGTTCTGCTGCCGATTGTCATCTGTGTTTGCTTGACAAAGTGGTTCGTCGCTGTGCGTTCATGCTGGATGGTATTGTGCCTTGTGATCTGGCGCATCGTCGTAGAGTTGGTGGGATCTGCTTTTTGTTTAAAATTTGTAACTGCCCTAGTCATCCACTGTCTGATTTTCTTCCAGAGCCATTTGTTCGGGTGAGGTATCCTACTCGGCGTTCTGGTGCTCTTCATGAGTTTTTCTTGGAACCGTTACGATGCCATACGGGCCAGTATTCTCTTTCGTTTTTTCCATCGTGTGTGGATGTTTGGAATGGTCTTTGATGGCTCTGTCTTTGCTGGTGCGGGTATTGGCAGCTTTAAACGATCTGTACACAGAGCTATTCTGTGATCTCGGATCTTCTCCTTTTTTTTCTTCACTCGCTGGGTTGGTTGCGTGGGGTTTTGTCAACCTTGTGGAATTTCTCCGTTCCCACGTCGTCCGTCTGGCGTGATTTAATAATAACAATAATATCTCTTCGTCTGTCACCAAGATAACTCAAAAAGTTATGGACGCATCTTTTTAAAATTTATAGAGATGTTGGGTATGTTAGGAGGAACAGATGATAAGCTTTCGATTAAGATTCGTTCAACCATTTGTCTTGCTACACGTTCTGGGTTAAATTGCTAAAAAATAAAAAATTACGTCACCACTCCCCCCCCCCGCCCCTCTTCATGAAATTTCAGAAATTTTGGGGATGTTACAAAGCGCAACTGACCAAATTTTTGTAGCGATCTGTTAATCCGTTTGTCTGTATATTTGTTTTCCTGTTTGTCAGAACATAACTAAAATGATAGCGACGGACCTTCATGAAATTTGCAGAAATTGTTTAAAATCTTATAACTAACTGACAAATGACCAAATTTCGGTGATGGTCGGTTCGTTCGTGTGTTTGACTGTATGTTTGCCTTAGTATTTGTCAAAACGCCGCTGAAAAGCTTACTAACCTTCCTTCCAGAAAGCTTGAGTCCTCGCGGAACCCCACAGCCCGCAACATTGCCGAACCTCATACTACAAGAGTATGGCAAGCACTCAGCCAGCGCTCTCTTACAGTTTTCCTTGACTGATCCCCGAACTGACATTACTGACAAGGTACTGTTGACTAGACATGCTCGCTTTCTCTCTGCTTGAGTGTGATACAGTTATCGCGTGATGTCGGAATGAGTGTATTGGATTAAATATTCCGTTAGCTAAAAATATCACCCGAGTCTGACAGGAGATCGAGACGCTTAATTGGGATACACTGCGGCTGTTAGACACTCGGAGTGTCACGGACATACGCCAGGCACCAAAGTATCTCGAACTTTACCTCGGCGTCCAGCTGGAGCTCAACTTTGAAGAGCGGAAAATCGAACGAGCAGAATTTGCAGCCCTGGAGAGAAGAGTTTCCTTCGTGCAGTCCAAAGTTTGGAACTTTCATTACGTAGCGAACGAAGAGATATTGCGTCATTTGGTTCTTGGGTTTGTCTTTGCTCCGGTGCATTGCAGGAGGCTCATCCTATAACAGGGAGTCAAACAGGTGCGCGTAACGCTCTAAAAATATATCTTATGAAATGTAATGCTTGTTCAGTTTGGGTATTATTTTCCGATGCGTTGGGATGGAATTCATGGTAGGGATCCGTTCAACTTAGCCGTGGCTGCCTTTTTTTTTATCGTTTCGGGCTTCCTGCAGGCGTTGCGTAACGGTGCATTGAGGTTCTACCAGTCTCTTAATGGAGGCCCAGGCGTGTAGTTTCAATATCATTTTGGATAGGTAGCTGTATAGATTAGATAGTTGGCTGTAGTCTGGCTAACAAGCCCATATCCAAAGAGTAGCTTGAACTAACTAATGCTCCGACCCTGTGTCAGGTATTGCCGCTATGCCAGATGACGTAGATGTCTGAGGATGAAGAAATGAGATGAAGAAAAAATAGAAAAAACTATGCCAAGCCGAGGAGGTGATCGTGCAAGCGCAATTAGTTTGCAGCAGACTTGCCACAGACACGGAGACGTTTCGTTTAGTTGGGGCATAATCGACGATGGTGTGGCGTCGCCTCTAAAGCTTAAAGTCTTGGCCGTTAACAATTTGTGACTCCTTGAGGTGGAGTTCCTTGCTGCGGAGGTTGTTACTCCCATTGTTTGTCAAGGCGGGTTTCAAACGCGTTGACTGTCTCTGCACCGACAACTCCGGAGGGGAGTCCACTCCAAATGTTCACACTGCAGGACGGGAAAAATTGCGGGCTGACAGTAGTTATTCAGTGTTTACGTTTGAGTTTTCGGCTCTTGTTTCGGAGGCGATCGTCGATTTCTCTGTCACAAAGTCCCGTTATAGGCATGGCGTTTGAAGCTATTCAACTACTTGAATATTTCTGTTAGTTGCCCCCTAAGTCGTCTTTGCTCGACAGACACTCCAAGTACGTCAGACTTGCTGTGACCGACACTCGTCTGTCATGTTTCGCTACTGAGGTGTCAGTTTTGCTGCTCTGCGTGGGATTCTTTCCATTGATATCGTAGCATTGATGTGGTGACCAGAATTGGACAGCAAATTTAAATTGTACCAAATATTCATGGTACCATAATGAGTCCAAGTGTTTTGGTTGCCATTTTCACACTCACGCCTACTTGCTGACTGTGTTGTAGTTTGTGATAGTTAGTCCTTGGTCACATTCTTGGGTGATAGCATATGTTTCTATTCCGTTCATTTCCAGTCGGAATAATGCGTTTTTTTGGTCCAATGTGCATGCGTTGCTGAACATTTGTCAATATTAAAAATCATTTACCGCGTTGCGGCCCATTCCACGAAGCGGTCAATGTCTTGGGGCTTTAATCTCTCGCCGTCTGACACTGTACTATGACATGACATAGTTTATTGTCAGATGCAAATTTGCTGATATTACTGTGGATGTTAAGATCTAGATCACTGATGTAAATTACGTACGTATCCCTATGGTTCTGTATTGAGGTCACGTTGCTGAGTTTCCAGTCCTACGGAACTTCTCCAGTGCATATATTCCTACCAATTGAATGTTTCGAGGAGTGGCACTAAGATAATTGGAGCCATTTCCCGTAAAACACAGAGAAAAAGATTATCTGGGCCAGTGGATTTATGCACGGTGAAACATCCATAGAGGCTCCGTAGAGACCTCTGACATCCAGAGAGGGTCTTTGAGGATCTCTAACATGTCAGAAGTTTCTTAGAGACTTACATCCGCAGAGAGTTTGTGGAGACATCTGACATCCACAAAGGGTTTGCAGCGACCTCTTAACATCCACAGAGGGTTCGTTGACACATCTTACTTCTACAGACGGTTAAGGGAGAACTTTGATATCCACAGAGGGTTTGTGGAATATAAATTCAGAGAAATAGCTACTGGCTACAGGCATTTATCTGTCTCGCTTGTCAATTGGTCGTTAGAGTCATCACCAAGTACTGCCACCTTAATTTCAACTTCCATCCCCACCAACACACATCTTTACTACGATATTATGTAATTAAAACGAGCTATTTTTTTTTTACACTACAAAATTATCAGCATTCTCAGTCAACAATGTTGTTTGGTATGCACTGCTACCGTGGGGGTGCTTACCTTGCCCAGAAATGGGAGACTAGGAGATGTGGGGGGGGGGGGGCGAGTCGCTGAACCTTCCGTCGATAGCGCCATTGTTCATACCGATCCGGGATCGACTGCAGCCGTACTTCTTACTTCCCTGCTGTCAGTTGGGTTATATCTGCTGCACGAATCAGTGCGTGTGGGTTTCCCACCGGAGGGTACGGTCAAGTTGATTTTACCTTTACCAAAACCAGTACGCCATACCGTGTACTGCTGCTTCTGCGTTCCCAAGGTACAACAAGGCATGCTGCTGTCCCAAGACCAATACGCTTTGTTGCGCACTAGCGGTTGGCTTAAACAGGGCACGGCAAGGCGTGTCAACGGATAACCGTACGGCAAGGCGTACCCACGGATTATAACACGCATTACTTTTCTCAGTGTCTTCTTTATCGTTGTGCAAGTAAGTCCAGTGCAACCCTAACAGGATTTTGGGCCGTCCCAGAAGCTGAAAAGTAAATTAGATGCTTGAGTGGCCAAAAATGCTGTTAGGGGAGCATATCCCAGACTTCAGATGCAGCCCGGAGTCTGTGTTTTGCAAAACGCAATTACGTTTCCCTGTAGTCCTGTAAATCACTCGCTTTGCTTGGAGAGGAAGTGCTGCACTTCTCTCCCCCTGTAAATCACTCGCTTTGCTTGGAGAGGAAGTGCTGCACTTCTCTCCCCCTGTAAATCACTCGCTTTGCTAGGAGAGGAAGTGCTGCACTTCTCTCCCCCTGTAAATAACTCGCTTTGCTTGGAGAGGAAGTGCTGCACTTCTCTCCCCCTGTAAATCACNGACTCCTTGAGGTGGAGTTCCTTGCTGCGGAGGTTGTTACTCCCATTGTTTGTCAAGGCGGGTTTCAAACGCGTTGACTGTCTCTGCACCGACAACTCCGGAGGGGAGTCCACTCCAAATGTTCACACTGCAGGACGGGAAAAATTGCAGGCTCGCAGTAGTTATTCAGTATTTACGTTTGAGTTTTTGCCTCTTGTTTCGGAGGCGATCGTCGATTTCTCTGTCACAAAGTCCCGTTATAGGCATGTTGTTTGAAGCTATTCAACTACTTGAATATTTCTGTTAGTTGCCCTCTAAGTCGTCTTCGCTCGACAGACGTGAGTACGTCAGACTTGCTGTGACCGACACTCGTCTGTCATGTTTCGCTACTGAGGTGTCAGTTTTGTTGCTCTGCGTTGGATTCTTTCCATTTATTGATATCGTAGCATTGATGTGGTGACCAGAATTGGACAGCAAATTCAAATGTTGGCGCACTAGTGCTTTGTACAAAAGAATTATGTCCTTGAATTGTGCTAAATATTCATGGTACCATAATGAATCCAAGTGTTTTGGTTGCCATTTTCACACTCACGCCTACTGGCTCACTGTGTTGTAATTTGTGATAGTTAGTCCCTGGTCACATTTTTGGGTGAGAGCATATATTTCTATTCCGTTCATTTCCAGTCGGAATAATGCGTTTTTTGGTCCAATTTGCGTTGCTGAACATTTGACAACATTAAAAATCATTTGCGCGTTGCGGCCCATTCCACGAGGCGGTCAATGTCTTGGGGCTTTAATCCCTCGCCGTCTGACACTGTACTATGACATAGATTATTGTCAGATGCAAATTTGCTGATATTACTGTGGATGTTGAGATCTAGATCACTGATGTAAATTATGTACAGGAGTGGGCCAAGCACGTTATCATTTGGAACCCCAGGTGAGAGTGACGTCCAGTCGCTCGTCACTCCTTGAAGTTTAACTTGCTGCTGCCGACCAGTGAGCCATGCTCGGATCCAACGTAGTCTCCGTGGATACCATGTGTTTCCAATATTTTCATTGACCGTTGATGAGGGACTTTGTCAAACGCTTTTTGAAATTCTAGGTGAATGAGAGCCACTCCTTTCCTTTCCTTTCGTCGCTGATATCCGTAACTTTCGAAAAAAAGTCAAGTTGGTGATGCAGCTTTTCCTATCCCGGAAGCGGTGCTGGCTGTTAGAAACGAGCTGGTGCATCCTCAGGTGGTGAGTGATGCGTTGCTTCGGGAGGCGTTGGATGGTTTTGCTGACAACTGAGGTAAGACTGATTGAACGATAGTTGCTAAACGTTTTCTTATCCCCATGGTTCTGTATTGGGGTCACGTTGCCGAGTTTCCAGTCCTACGGAACTTCTCCCGTGCACGTATTCCTACCAATTGAATATTTCGAAGAGTGACACTTGAATAATTGGAGCCACTTCCTGTAAAACACAGAGAAAAAGATTATTTGGGCCAGTGGATTTATGCACGGTGAAACATCCATAGAGGCTCCGTAGAGACCTCTGACATCCAGAGAGGGTTTTTGAGGATCTCTAACATGTCAGAGGTTTCTTAGAGACTTGCATCCTCAGAGAGTTTGTGGAGACCTCTGACATCCACAAAGGGTTTGCAGAGACCTTTTAACATCCACAGAGGGTTCGTTGACGCATCTTACCTCTACAGACGGTTCAGGGAGAACTTTGACATCCTCAGAGGGTTTGTGGAATATAAAGTCAGAGAAATAGCTACTGGGTACAGGCATTTATCTGTCTCGCTTGTCAATTGGTCGTCAGAGTCATCACCAAGTACTGCCACCTTAATTTCAATTTCCATCCCCACCAACACACATCTTTACTACGATATTATATAATTAAAACTAGCTTTTATTTTCACACTACAAGATTATCAGCATTCCAAAACTACTCATGTACCTTACAATAAAGCCAGTAATTAATGCAGCCATATTTCCGATGGTGCACTTTTTATAAACATCGATATAAAATAAATGTAAAGAGTAAAGGCTCAAGGCAAAATGAAAAATCTCTCAACTGCTGCCACTGTATGCGAGGTTATGCATGAAAAAAAGTGTTCTTGCTCATGGTAGCCGTAGCCTTGCGTGTTGAAGTGGTGTGCTAAGGAACCGAGATCGAGACATATATAGGGAGGCGAGTCGTTGAACCTTCGGTCGATGGCGCCATTGTTCTTACCGATCCGGGATCGACTGCAGCCGTACTTACTCCCCTGCTCTCAATTGGCTTATATCTGCAGCACGAACCAGTGCGCGTGGGTTTCCCACTGGAGGGTGCGGTCAAGTTGATTTTACCTTTACCAAAACCAGTACGCCATACCGTGCCCTCTGCCTCGGCAATCTTAATGTACAACAAGGCATGCTGCTGTCCCAAGACCAATACGCTTTGTTGCGCACTAGCGGTTGGCTTACACAGGGCACGGCAAGGCGTGCCAACGGATAACATTACGGCAAGGCGTACCCACGGATAATAACTTCTCAGTGTCTTCTTCATCGTCGTGCATGTAAGCCCAGTGCAACCCTAACAGGATTCTGGGCCGTGTCAGAAGCTGAAAAAGTAAATTAGATGCTTGAGCGGCCAAAAATTCTGTTAGGGGAGCATATCCCAGACTTCAGAAGCAGCCCGGAGTTTGTGTTTTGCAAAACGCGATTACGTTTCCCTGTAGTCCTGTAAATCACTCGCTTTGCTTGAAGAGGAAGTGCTGCACTTCTTTCCCCCTGTAAATCACTCGCTTTGCTTGGAGAGGAAGTGCTGCACTTCTCTCCCCCTGTAAATAACTCGCTTTGCTTGGAGAGGAAAGTGCTGCACTTCTCTCTCATTTGTGAAATTACCAGAGTTCTTTTAATGGCCATTAGCGCCACTGTAAGCTTCCTTTTTGATATCTAAATTAAGCGAAGACCGAGCCGAGAAGTACCGGCAATTCCGTGTCTGCAATGAACTCCCCTGCGACCCATCGACGGGCGCTGCAATTGTGCATTTGCTGTCGCTCCCCCGGCGCTGCAACACTTCAAACGCTTTTATATTGGCCCGTCCCTTTATTTTCTCGATGAAATTACCCTGCAAATTTTTACCCTTCCTCAATTGAGAATGGGTGCCTGCAAGAGGAAGTTTTGTTTCGCTTGACTACTTCTTTGTGGAGTAGCTGAACGTCTGCGAAATTGAGTAGCTGCTCCCTTCTTTCGATAGACTTTGAAGCGGCGCATTGGCTTCGCTGCTGGTTTCTGGAAAACACTGCAATGGAAAGTTTTACAAGTTTTGCTTTACTTGAATATGTCTCACTGTGAAGTATCTGAACGCTTGTGAGTTGAACTCTCCCTAGTTTTGACGAACGTACGGTCGATAAAATTGCATGGGAAAATTTTGCCTTTAGTTAAAGTCTGGAGAATTGCCTCGACTTACAGTATGTGGTTGGATATATCTTTTGAGGAGGACCCGAATGCTTGCGAGTTAGATTATTTACCTTTATTTAGCTGACCTTGAGAGCACTGTATACGCTATCCCGTTAATTTTTTCCGATGAAACGAGAAACTGGGGACTTCACAGGGAAATTTTTGTTTATACACTTCATGGAAAAGTGTTACTTCAAGTTATGCTTGAAGTTAGGTACTTTTCTGTTCCGTCATATAGGCATCGCTAGGAGATGATGGTTGGAAGAGTCATATGAATTTTTCCTTATTCTGTGGCATTTTGAGCTCCGAGTTTAGTATTGAATATACGAATATAATAGTCAGAATAGGCAATTTTGAACTCAGTTTGGTGAGTGAAATTATTAGAGCTGTATCGATACTAGCAGTAACTGTGTTGGCCGATATCTATTCACGTATCGATTCGAAAAGTGTTTTCGGTATGTCTCTACAATTGACGTAAGTGGAGAAAAACTCATTATTTCTCGCCTGGCCTCAGTCAAGTTTTGTTTTTTCAAGGAACATAATTCTTAATAAATGCTTATTGACGTGTTTTAGAACTATAACATTTTAGCAGCATCCTAATTATTCTGTTCTTACGAGCGAAGCAAAATCATGCATCGAATACCGTAATTCAAAGGATATCTTGCCATGATTGGAGAATGCAGTCCATGGTAAAAAGAGGATTATTGTAGTACCTATGAGACGAAAATTTTTCATATCGTCACGTCGGGCATTCTCCGTTGTAACTTCACTTCTTTGTTTTCCAAACATCTGCTCTTTGATCTTTTTTTTTGCTTTCTACTTAAAAATATTCCTTACTGATCTTGACAAATCATTGGCAGGTCTAATCCTTCGCCATCTGAAACTTTGCTCTTTCAAGAGTTGAGTTATTTCTTTTCTCGTGGAAAATGCTCCTAATTGGTCATAATAAAGCATTTCTCTATTAATTAGCAAAAATTTATGCTTTTTGACTGCAGCCAGTGTAGATGCCGTCCGAGTTCTTACAATTAAAGAGTTCCAAAGCGCTGCGATTGGTGATTTATAATTGTGGCAACTGGAGAGCTCCTCAAAAGGAGAAAAATACGTGGAACTTGTTTGGTAGCGTATGATAAATTTCAGATGTCTCATCTAGTGAGTGTTGTTGAACGTTACTCTTCTAATGCCCCTAGATAAGCTCAAAACTGCCGCTAGATATCGAAACATACTGCAAAAATGTGTTTTTGCCTCTACAGCTATTTC
Source organism: Parhyale hawaiensis (assembly GCA_001587735.2). NCBI lineage: Eukaryota > Metazoa > Arthropoda > Malacostraca > Amphipoda > Hyalidae > Parhyale > Parhyale hawaiensis. Next base: position 14,728,029 of record LQNS02278174.1, read on the forward strand.
TACACAGTATCTGACATTAATTCACATTAGAAGTGTTTTAATAGCAATTATTTTAGTTTTAGTTTTCGTTGCATATTTTAAAAGACTCTTCATTAATTTTTACTTACAGTGGTAAAACGCAAACCACGAGCCGCCAGATCGATGAGAAATTTTGTCACGAACTGAGCTCCAAAATGTCTGGATTGAGCGACCTTATTATTACCGCCGCCAAGGAGGTTATGTTTTCATCGAGTTTGACTGTTTGTCACCAAGATAACTAAAAACTTTATGAACGGATCTTTATAAAATTTACAGAGATTGTTAGGCTCGTTAGCAGTAACAGCTAATTAACTTTCGGTGAAGGTACGTTCAACCATTTGTTTGTCTGTCCATTTGTCCTAGTACTTCAACTCAAAAAGTTATGAAAGGATTTTTATGACATTTATATGAGTTGTTAGGCATAGGCTATTACAAAGAGTAAGTGTACAAACTTTGTGACGATCTGTTGTTAGGAGATGATGAGCATAAGTTTGAAAAACTACATAGAAAAACGGAACTCTCCCGAAGCAACAGAAGATCAGCACATAATCCAACTATACTACAGAAACCAAATGTCATCAGCATACAAGACAGATGAACGTGTCATCAGGACCATCATCAACAACAACGTCGCTTGCAGAACTCCAGAAGACAAATTGAAGCTCACAATATATTACAAGAACAAAAAAACCTCTCAACTGCTCATGA
>LQNS02278174.1:14735873-14777790 GCA_001587735.2 Parhyale hawaiensis
GCGCGATCGATCGATCGCGCAAATCCATCAAACGCGCACAACATATAAATATTGAATCGCTTCTCTCCTACTGATGAGAAGGGCATTTATTTTTCTTACAGTTGATGAACATTGATCTCTTGCCTCTTGCCAACGAAAGCGATAGTTCTACTTGCCACGTTGAACTGTAAGGAAAAAATCGAGTCATGAGGGCTGTTGTTAATATAAATTCGTGCCACGAAGGGCACTAGATAAAAAAACATTTAAGGAGTGCATTCTAAATTGCTGTTCGCGCCAGTACAACTGACTGGAGGTTTTTTATACACTGTGCCTCCTTATAAACTGCTAAAATAAACAGTGCAATTCTTGAACCCGTAGTTAAACACTGCACTGTATGCCAATAATCATAACAGTCTTATTTTTTCCCGTGTACTGTTTTCCGTGTTTATTCAGACGCCTAAAAATAGCTCTGCAGACGCTCACATGGGATAAGATACAGGAAACTAGATACTACACTTCATGCGGGTAATGCCGCTGTTGCCGGCTGTAATAATTTTCCATACTGTGCACTGCGTGTCTCTCTATGGACGACTAAAATAGAGTTATGCAGCCGCTCGTCTCGAATAACTAGAAATTAAAAACGGCCCTGCATGCCGATAATACAGCAGACTTGTTTTAATTAGAAATGCAGCTCACAGACGAGCTTCTCTGTCCGTGTGATTAAAATCTTCTCATTAAAATGAGTCGCAGCCAGAGCAGACTTTTTGTGTTTGTTCGTATTGGCGAATTCCTGTCTTTGATCGGGAATATCTGAGGCACGAAGCTAGTAAGTTATCAACAGCACGGGACTTTGTGGATGACTAAAAGTGGTTATAGGATTTGAAGCTGACGGTGACTATGTAGGAAATCATCGCGGAAATGTTATTTCAAAGAGTTAGTTTGATTGTCGTCCGAAGAACAAAGGAGAAGAAAAAAAACGTGATTGTCGGCTAGTACATTCCGAGGTTTACCGTAGTATTCAAAAAGCGTTTGAGATAAGTTATATAGCTGTATTAGTTTCCATAACTGGGGGTCAACTGAATATTGTTATGACACGAAGCCTGCTCATCTTCGAAAGAGAATATTTAGTGTGATGCGATTTAATGATATAAGAAAACGTGGTATGAGTACAACTGAAGGTTGCGAAGAAAATGTGAAGCTTACTCTAGTGCGTAAAAATTAGCATCACACATAGGGAGAAAATATTGCATCGAAGGTTTCTTTCAGGTACAGCGTGATTAAATTGTATGCGGCAAACCATGCTGGTTGGTGGAAGAACATTTTTTTCTCTCTATGTATAGACCGTGGCGAAGCTTACAGTATGACTTAAATGACAGTTATAAGGAAAATCGTCTGTTCAGTATTTTAGTTTCAGTGCGGTCTGATGACTTTTTAGGAAAATATAAATGCAACAGGATGGCTGAATTTTGACTTGAATACCAACAAGCTTACGGTGATACTTATAGAACTTCATCTAAAATATCCACGAAAATTGAACTTCAGTGCAGGATATTTGCAATGTAATACACCGAAATTCTTCATTCTATGTCGAACATTTTTGTACGCTACTTGATTCACTTTAGGTATTTTTATTAGTTCCAGCATAGAGCGCACCCTATGTTCCAGGTATTAGTTCTAGTGTCTTGATTTCGTACGGAAATGGTGTAGTGGAACAATAATTAATATCTAGATTTATGCATTGAGAGTGTTGTCTCTAAACCATCACGCCTTCCCGTGCACTTGCCCAAACGTGCTTATACAGCAGGGCTACCTAATGTTACTCCGTTAGTGCACGGGAAGACGTGCTGACATTGGCACAAAACTACACAGTGCAAACTTCTGGGCAACATCGGACCCTGAGTAAAATGTCCCAGTGCAAGCACGCATGCCCGTGCACCGGTACCAAATACGTACTTGCTTTAGTGTGCTGGTGCAGCACGATAGCTGTGATTTTTGTATTGCACAAGAAAGCCAAGGTAGTCATTGCTCGTCAGTGCTCGGCAAAAGACGTCCTGTTTTGGGATATTACTTTTATGAATGACTAGGTCAAGATTCAGAGCGTTCAGAGCATTGAATGGCACACTTAATGTAACTGTGTCCTGGACCATTTAAGCGAATGTCGATACATTAACTACCTAGTGAATTTCCGAATCCTGTTTGATGTTACATTGAACACTCTAATGATTAAATATGCCCTGACTGTGTGCTGTGTATTTCAGTAAATAATTACAGCAAAGTAGGGAGCTCGTGTGTTTTATCGACTAATAATCAAATAGTGCGTTATCATTTTAAGTATCCTGCGAACGAAAGTGTTATGCTGTGACGGTGTACGTCCCGCTATAGATATTTACCTCCGCCAAGCACTTTATGCTTTTGTCGAGTTTTCCTCTATGTCTGTGTGTTACAAAGATGGATCTTTGCGAAATTTACATTAATTTTTAGGTATGTTCGGAAAATATGATAAGCTTTTGGTGAATATCCGCATAACTGTTTGTTTGTCTGCGTCTTTTTTCTTGGTAGCATAACACAATAAAGTTAATGTCGGATCGCTGTTAAATTGGCGGAAACTGTTAGAAAAGTATTTAAAGTAGAAAGACACCCGCTTATCACCCGCGTGCGAAACGAAGAGCGGTAATGATGTTTTCAGTGAAGATTTAAGTATATTTGCAAATTGGTTTGTCTGTCCTCGTAAAAAAAGGGTGAAGGAGTTGAGCAATGTTCATAATTTCTTTGTAGGAAGTCAGGTGGGTTGACATAGATGTGAAAAATGCCAAAATTCTAGAGTATGCTAGCCATAAAAAATAACTGCGTTGAAATTTGCTCCCCCCTCCGTGGATGATGGTCTTATGCCACGGGGTTTGCTTCCTTCCTGATTTCATACTCCTACTTGTAATGCTTTCTTCTGTTCTTCCTCTTCTTTCCCGACTTGTTGTTCCCATGCGCGTTGATTCTGTATGGGAACATTTTCGTGCAGAGGTTCCTCGTTTCTATCGACATACTATATGTCCCGTTCTCTTTCCTCTGTGATATCGTTCCACTCGGAAACGGAGGTTTAAACTTTCTGACTATAACTAACTTATGCCACGGGGCGTTCTAGTTATCACCCACGAACGATGTGACAAACCTACCTACCGTCGCCCCCACTGCAAATGAATGGGACGGTATTGGCTGCTGTCACCCAACAACGTGACTTGGGAATCACTATTACAAACAAGCTACAACACAGTAAGCAAGTTGACAAGAGTGTGAAAATGGCAAGCAAAATCCTGGCATTCATCACCAGAAATTTTGAATGCAAGTCCAAAAACATCATCATTCCCTTGTACAAGGCGTTAGTGCGGCCACACTTAAAATTTGCTGTTCAATTCTGGTCGCCACATCTGTGTAAAGATATCGATAAAATGGAAAGAGTCCAACGCAGAGCAACGAAATTGATACCTCAGCTCCGAAATAAGTCGTATGAATGTCGCCTAAAGGAACTGGGTCTGATCTTTCTCGAGCAAAGACGCCTCAGGGGGCAACTAATAGAAACATTCAAGTATTTGAACGGCTTCAACGACGTACCTACAACGGGGCTCTTTGAAAGAGACCTCAATGATCGCTTGCGAAACAACGGTCAAAAACTCAAGCATAAAGCTCGAAGAACGACCTCAAGTCAGCAGTTCTTTCCGTATTTCATAGTCAGCATTTGGAATAGACTCCCTTCCGATGTTGTTAGTGCGGGGTCAGTCAACGCGTTTAAAAATCGTCTTGACATATATTGGGAGAGACATTCTCCGCAACTAAGAACACCTCCTCCGTGAGTCGCAAACACTTAACGGCCAAAGCCTCCGAGGCCACCTTAATCCGTCTCCTTCTCTCTCCCGCTCCAACTACACAGTTTGATGTCTCTAAGCTCCTCATGTCAGCGGCTCTTGATCGTGCTTGCGTGCATTCAAGATCGTCTCTTGGGCATGGACCCCCCCTTTTTTTTCTCTCTCTTTTCTCCTGTCCTCTATATCCTACTAACATAATGTCAATAGTTCATAGAGTGCCGGGGCGCATGTTCCGGTGTCTTTTTGGGAATGGGCCTATTGGTTGGTATACTGCCGCCTACATAATCTAATCTGAAAGGTAATAATGTTTTCGTTGAAGATGTAAGTACAGTATATTTGTTTGTATATATATTTGTCTGTCCACCCAAAAAGTGTTGGAAGGAGTTGAACAATGTTCATAATTTTTAGTAGAGAGTTTGGTGGGTTGACCTAGATGTGACCCATGCAAAAAAATAAAAGACTTAGCTGGCCATAAAAAATGACGACGTTAAATTTTCCTCCAATGTGGCAGATCGTCTTACGCAACTTGGCGTTCTATTTTCAACTCCGCCAAGGAGGTTATGTTTTCGTCGAGTTTGTCTGTCTGTCTCTTTGTCTGTCTGTTTGCTGTTTGTCTGTCACCAAGATAACTCAAAAAGTTTTGGACGGATTTTGACAAAATTTACTGGGATTGTGATATATTTTAGGAGGAACAGATGATTAACTTTTGGTTAAGATCCGTCCATCCGTTATTACCTCCGCCAAGGAGGTTATGTTTTCGTCGTGTTTGTCTCTCTGTCTGTCTGTCCGTTTGTCTGTCACCAAGATAACTCAAAAAGTTATGAACCGATTTGGATGAAATTTGCTGGGATTGTTAGGTATGTTTGGAGGAACAGTTGATTAACTTTTGGTGAAGATATGTTCATCCGTTTGTTTGTCTCCCTCATTTTCTCGACGCTATAACTCAAAAAGTTAGGGATTTATTTTGATGAAATTAACATGAGTTGTTAGGTATATAACAAAGAGTAAATGACCAAATTTTGGTAATGATTCGCCTGTTCGTTCGTTCGTTCGTTTGTCACTGTTTTTTATTTTATGCTTGTTAGCACAAGAACTCAAAAAATAATGAATGGATCTTTATGAAATTTATAGGAGTTGTTAGTAATGCTAAAAGACATAAATGATCGAATTTTGGTGCAGATCGGTTGGTTCGTTTGTATGTTTGACTCCTGTTTGTCATAACGTTTGTTAACAGTATAACTCAAAAAGTTATGAACGGATCTTCAAGAAAATTGAACAAGCTGTTAATAATATAAAAAGGCACAAATGATTAGGTTTTGGAGTTTATACGAAGAAAATTATGGTTTCAGAGCCAATTTGAATTTTTTGCTACCGTTACTTCACTTGGCGGAGGTATGCGCTCTCAGAGTGCTCTAGTTTTATTTTTTTTGTTTGTCTGCCTCATTTTTCTCAATTCTATAACTCAAAAAGTTATGGACGGATTTTTATGAAATTCACATGAGTTGTTCGGTATTTAGCGAAGAGTAAATGACAAAATTTTGGCAATGATCCGTTGGTTCGTTCGGTTGTCAGTGTTTTTAATTTTATACTTGTTAGAACAATAACTCAAAAAACAATGAATGGATCTTTATGAAATTTACGGTGGTTGTTAGTAATGTTAGAAGATATGAATGATTAAATTTTGGTGCAAATCGGTTCGTTCATTTGTATGTTTGACTCATGTTTGTTATAACGTTTTTTAGCAGCATAACTCAAAAAGTTGTGAACGGATCTTCAAGAAAAATGCACAAGCTATTAATACTATCAAAAGGCACAAATGACCAGATTTTGGAGTTGATACGAAAAAAATCATGGTTTCAGAGCCAATTTGATTTTTATGCTACCGTTGCCTCGCTTGGCGGAGGTATGCGCTCTCAGAGTGCTCTAGTTTCCTATGTTATTATTAAGAGATCTCAAGGAAGGGGGGGGGGGCGCTCTGCCCTAACCTTGCTGCACACATCATCCATATGAAAAACTAGGATTAGCTGGCCATCAAAATGACGTGGTTGAATTTACCCCCACCGCGGGTGATGGTCTTACGCCACGAGGCGTTCTAGTTAACCATATGTTTAGCAGCATATAACTCAAAAACTTACAGACGGATCTTAAAAAAATCACATAAGCTGTTATCACTATCAAAAGGCACAAAAATGATCAAATTTTGGTGATGATAAAAAGAAATCCTGGTTTCATGATCAATTGGAATTTTTGTTTACATTGCCTTGCTTAGCGGAGGTATAATAATAGCGTTCTGACGGCTCTAGTTTAATTTAAGTTGCTTCCTTACTTCATTTGTTTATTCTACTGCAATTGCAGAACAGTGCAGCGTAGGCAAAAGCTAGGCTGTATTGCAAACATTATGAGCGTTTATTGCCCGCAGTAGCGTGACTGTCTGTACGGCGTTCCCGCCTTCGTGCGTCTTTGACTGCCGTAATGGGAGGCTGTGCTGTGCTGCTGGTTGGACTTATCTGTCGGTGTATGCCCTAGCAGTCGGCTCTCTGTGCCACGACGGATTCTAGTCGTATAGCATATCATTATTCTATATACCGTACAAGACTGCGGATAACAACCATGTTGATGGCCCACATTTCCAAGTTACCGTAATGTATAACGCTCACTGTTACACACCGACACGCATGTACGTAAGTATATAATACTCGTTTTACTGCTGGAACCGATCATATGCACACGTTTCTTTCTTTTAATTAACCTTTGGCGCTGTTCTCAGGAGAAATAAATAGCAAAAAAAGAAAAAAAATACGCTTCTATATTCAGTGTCGGAATTAAAGGCGATCATCCGATCGCACGCGCGTCGTGCTCCTCGGCGTTGCTGTCGCCGCATCGTCTGCGTTGAGCGTACTGACGCCGATCTTCTTAATAAGCAGTGTTGGTGGAGTCGGATGCTTCCAGTCGGACTCCGACTCCTGGTTCTATCCAGCTTCTCCGATTCAACAACCCTGCTAATAACCCTGTAAAAAATATAATAAAAACTCGTTATTTAACTATGTTCTATCTAGATGCTGTGCCCTTCGTTTTGCAGGACACAGCGCCCTAACATTGTACTTCCTTGGTACTAACATGGGGAGAAAATAACATTATCTGTTGGCATGTAGACGCACAATTGTGGACGATGTTCACAGGTGATTAGGGACATACTGGCACTACAAGTAAGACGAGTATCCTCAAGGGGAGATGCTTGTTAACAGAACTTTTACTTTAGGGTGCTGAGCACATGCCATTAACGCTGCAGGGTCGAATACCAACGCAGGCAAACGAGCTCTTGCAGCGCTTGACGTGCTTACTCAGCATTTGATATCTGCGCAGCTGCCGCGGGGGTATTGACCTTTCCCAGAAGTGAAAAGGCCAGTAAAGAGGGCACATGTCGTAGCATTAGAGCCTTCCGTCGATGGCGCCGTACCTCTAAATAATTCGTAGTCAACTTCAGCCTTACACTCTTCTGGGCCACTTGGTCTGTATCTGCGGCACGAATCAATGCGTGTGGGCTTCCCAGTTGGAGGTGAGGTCAAGCTGACATTACCTTTACGGTACCTTTGAAATGAATTGGTAAGATATACGTAACCTACTCAGCGTGAAAAAGTACAAGAATAATTAAAATAGTTAATGAACTGACCAAGATTCTCATTGGAGGTATTTTTTTGGGAATTAGTTTATAATAATATATTCTGTCTTCATCCATCCCGGTTGCGCCCGCTGAATTCATAGATTGGATTTCAGCTTGTATTTCTTTCATCACCGAACGTAGTTGCACCCTCCTGTATTGCCATCGTTTAAATTAATGGTGTACAGTTCAACTAATCTCCGTAACATCGCCCATTGGGGTTGCAGTCTGTGGTACAACCGGCAATTGGATTATTGGTATACATGGTCGACGTGATTTTCGTCCATCGCCGATGATCCAAGTTGCACTTTACGGCAGGGTTGGCACATGCCGTTTATGGCACGCTATGCAATTAAGGGTTAGATGATAATAATCATTTAATGTTTTTCAACTAATACTACGTACCTCAATCAAAAAGTAATCTGTTCTTGGTGGTGCAATGAATTCTGTTTATCAGCAATAAATGCACATTAATTTCGTAAAGACGGGTCAGCCGCGGACGACAGTGACTGCATGCTTGGACACCGAAATGAACTAAAATAGATCAAATAAACATTATTGTTTATCGATGACTGTGTTGGCGAATGCACGCTTCTTCCTAATAATTGCTTACATTGGCGGCAGTGTTTGGTATCCAACCATCTTTTATTTTTTAACCAGTTGTATAAATAACGCACGCAGTGTTAATGAAAAAACAATTGATGCTTGATCAGACTGTCGCTGGACCTATCTGGTATAGGTGTGGACTATCAGGTGTATGTAGTATAGCACCTATATCTACCTTGAGTACCGATTGGATTGTGTGTCTTCGGACGAGGTCCAGGTGACGTTCCGGATGTCACATCTCGTGTGTAGTCACGAAGCTGGGCTTCTTCTGCTGGGTCGGAACTTGCGTCCGAAGGGAGTACCAGCAGCAAATTATCTCCACAGTGCACGCAACCGCTAATCGCTTCTCTATCCAGCATTCTTTTAATCAACCATCCAGCAAATTTTTTAATTTTCTTACTGTCATAGCAGTGGCATTTCTACGTGTGGTCGGCTTGACTTCAAGCACTGTACCTATTACCATATTATTTTCACTCAAATGCAACTCTATAACTTCGTTACTTGGTGCACCGCACGTGAAAGTACCGCAGTCATTCGTAACTTATTACCTGCTTCATTAACCAATCTAATTAGCATGAGCGTTCTACATCCAATGTTTTATGTTCGCCTCGCTGCTGGGTATTTAATATTGATGTGCAAACGCTAGCGCTTCTGCAGCTGCATAGACAATTATTTAGCCTTGGTTACTGATGTAAAGCTTCAAAGAGCGTTGCTTTGTATTTATTCTTACAATAAAATGGGACAGTTGTGCCGCGCACGAGAAACTAAAATATTTATTTATAAAATTGTAAGCTAAAATGGCATCACTGGTACTTGTCGACTTGATGTTGATGGTATGAACATAGCAATGCTAAATCCTGTTATTTTTGTATACTGAGAAAATTGGTGTCTCAAACTCAACACGCTTTCCCGTTCAATGACGCGAAGTACCTGCCTCGGCGTACCTTTGCAACACGGAAACTACAAGTTTTATGGTTCACAAGCACGCCAAATGAGGTATTTCTCGTCGATGCACGAGAAACGGGCTGGCTTTGGAATTATGCCTTTCACAGTGTAGTGCAGTGTGGTATTTGTAGCTCAAAGTATGGCATTGATGCCCGTAACCTCAATGCCGACGGTTTTTACGTGCATGGGATTACTAAAGTCATGTCAATTAGTGGCTCTACATTTACAGATACGCTTACTGTATTTCCTAGAGGTTTTCAAAACTTCGACTGGATTTTTATTAATTTAATTGGCATGAGTAAGAAGCTTACTGTATTGCATGGTGCCAGTAACCGTGATGCTGAGGTTATTGATTTTGGGTTGCAGAATCGTGGCAGCTGCACATTTTGCAGCTGTAGTCAGGGCAAATTACAACGGATAATATTGATACAGAGCTACAAAACTGTCCCAGTCGCGTAGCCGTGGTAGTGCGGCACTACCGACATTACGGAATGTATTGGCGTAAGTGACGAAGCTGGAAATGGTATTTCATCAACCTTGGCGTACTCAGAACACTGTTACAAAGACCCAGACCAACGAGTGTTTTTTATGTAATTGCATAGATGTACCTATTTCGGCCCCTCTTCTCTGTCAGTTCAGTATTATTTGAACTAAGCTGCATGGCAGGAACTGGAAGCCACGATTGAAATCGTGGACTTTGTGGACTTTTATCTTGAAGACCATGGGGAGGGGGGGGGGAGCTTGACTCATGTAGTAAAGAGGATTTGGCTACGCCTAAGACGCAGGGGTATTAATTTCTAAGAGTTTATTTGTATTGTTTGCCGCGAGCGTAAACATATACGGGGGCTGACACAAACGTTTATTAAACTTTTGGCTACCGGGTTCACTAGATAACCTAATTTAAATCGGCAACTTCAGTTCTCTACAATGCCCGTTGGGGTAGGCTATCAATTATTTTTATTTATTAACTCTTTATAACTTCACACGGGGAACCTTGTGCTATCGTATGTCTATTCGCCACAATCCCGCCGTTTCATTTGCGTACATAGATAACAGTGTTTGGTATCCAGCCAACTATTGTTTAAATAACACATGTGATTTGCCGCCTAATGCTGATTTAAATTAATTAAGATAAAGGCCAACCCAAGCGCTATGTCGGTTGCTCAGTGAAATAATATTAATAACATAGTAATTAACCAGAGGACTCTGAGAGCGCATACTTTCACCAAGCAGAGTAATATTAACGAAAAATTCATTTTGGTTCTTAAACTCTGATTTTCTCTTCATCAGCACCAAAATCTGATAATTTTTTGACAATAATTGCAGCTTTTGTAATTTTCTTGAAGTGCCATCCGTAACTTTTTGAGTTATATTGCTGACACACATAAAATCAAACAGAAACAAACCGACAAACAAACCATTAAAAAATTGGTCGTTGATTCTTTGTGACATTCCTAACAACTCATGTAAATTTCATAAAAATCCGTTCATAACTCTTTGAGTTATGATACTAATAAAAACGAGGCAGACGGACAAACATTCAACGGGTCTTCACCGAAATTAAATCATGTGTTCCTCCTAATATGCCTAACCATCCCTGTAAATTTCGTAAAGATTCGCCTTATTTTGTTGAGTTATCTTGGTGACAGACAAAAAGACCGACTCGACAAAAACATAACTTTTTTGACGGAGGTAATAAATAATAGTAATTTAGTATTAATATTATTAAATTCATTTTCCTGGAACTATGATAGTAGCAACCGGAAAAAAAATCCATAAAATTTACTACTGGTCTTTCGTAAATTTTTAAAGAAAACTATTTCGTTCTGTTCAACAGAAAGTGGACTTCCATTTTTTGTTTATTTACCCTAAAGGTAACGATAGACGGATAGACGTAGAAGTTTTCAGAATACTCAGTATTTTTACGGTGTCGGTAAAAAATATAACAATAACTAAAAAATCCGTTATTATACATGGGAAAAATTATGCCAACGTAAATGAGAAAAGGTTTGTAAGATCCTAGGAAATTAACAGCGCACTATTTACCCTCTAATTCATTTCATGATCTTACCTTTCCGCAATGTTAACACTTCTATAAGTGACGTATGCGATACGGTACACCAAAAAAAAAAAAACAGTTGAAAAACATGCTTATAAAATACAATAATACTTGATACTTTTTCAAGCAACTGGCCATTTCTGCTCTGGATACTGTTCTGGTATGCGAGGCTATGTACCGTTCCTGAGGGCTTGCTGCAATTTCATGAATATCTTTTATGTTGATACGCATGTCTCTTATGATCGCTGACAGGTATGTCCTTGAGAATACATAACTTTGCTTATAAACGCAAAGTTTTAATGGAGATGGAATAGATGGGAAAGGTATTTTGTTTTTGCAAAATGTTATCCTCCGTAAGTAACACATCACGTCTTATTTTCCTATACTTGTTATCTCATTTACGCTATACGTTTGATATTATTCTCAGAATCGGTAGTGGGCACCTTGCAGTTTCGATAATTCTAATTCGTATAGTGTTCAGATTATCTATTTTCTCTTCAGTAATCCTTGGAAGAAGATGCTATTCCTTTTGTAATGCTCTCGATTAATGAACAGGCATTTTTTGACTAAAAATATGCTTATTGTATTAGCTCATCAAAGGTACTACTTTCCTTTTGTCAGCATTGCATCGCGTCGTCGCTGTAATTTTTGTCGAATTGTTCTCTTGTTTCCTACTTATTTGCATATGTTATGTTTAACCTGCATGAGAGCCGCAGTACTAATTAGTATTTAGTTTTTAGAATTGAAGGTTGACAGATAAAAATTAAGGCGCAAGATAAAGCAAACTTAGGAATCAGAGCGCTTCGAAAAGCAGCAGTGCCGCGTGTTTTGAAATGTGGTGGAATTTTTATTTTTTGTGATGTGCCGAAATAATTTCATGCGAAGCGAAATTTCCTAAAACATTAATTGGTTGCACTAATTTCGACACGATTGATNAGGTAGCTACCGAAAATCGATTGAAATTCAAACGGTGTTATTCGTGTGGTGAGTGTAAACTTACTGTGGCATTTATTAAACGAATTTCATCTCGATTTCTTTTGAAAAATGTATCGACTGATGTTAGCCAACCAAGCCAACAACTTCGTGTTGCCTATTTTAGGTACTGTACATTTTTCTTGACATTCTTCCAGACTCGAGTGATAGCGCGATTGCAGTTTTAGCAACTGGGCGGTCTTGGATTTAGTTAGGGTTCAGTTTATTTTTTTTTTTAACTTTTTCTGCTTAAACTTTGTCTCAGTTACCGCTTTTGTGCAGTTCTTGTGCCATATTCTGCTCTGATTTCGGCTCGACTGCGGCTTTCGTTAAATTTCTCTGGCTTTGTCTACTTGAATATTGGCTCGATTTCCGCACGGCTAAATGATTATCTAGAAAATATTCGGCTGACATAAATAATTATACTGCATTGTTGCCACCGGCCCTCGCTGCTCTGGATGCAGAGAGCAATAAGTCATGCATCATTCATCGCGTGCCTTCGCGCTCACGTTTTTTTCCCCATCAGAAAAAAATTTTCTGATGCACCGAAGTTGGAACCGCTATGCATGACAGTTACTGTTGTTTTTGTGCGCGGGATTTTACCGAATGGTCTGACTAGGAAGCAAAAATCGTAACGGGAGGACTAACGATAAACTAGTATCGAATAGTGAGTGACGTCATCCAGGACGTCACATGGACTAACGGTACGGCTGAGCAGCCTTTGAGCATTTCAATTAATTTCACCAGGCAAATCGTCGTGAATTGGAAGATTTCATCCCTTAAGCGCGTAAACAAATGAAGAGAACATACTCATTGAACAGTAATGAATTATCAATAAAAACTGCTATGGAGGCGGGTGGAAACTTTCACAGCACCAGAGACAAACGAGATCTTGGCCGGTATGGCGCCCTGATTTAGCATCTTCTTTGAAGTGAAGCCTTATTTACACTTCATAGTCAGTTCACAGTGCTCTTTTCAAAACATATTTAAACACATCACCGTGTTTTTCCCACGTACTGCATTCACTATCCCTCTGACTAGCCAGCTATTTGAGCTGGACCTATAAACAAGACAGGATAAAATGGTTGTCGTCGAGTATAGAAAGTTTGAGCAATAACTGTTCCTACGGTTTCTCTCACGTCGAGAATATAACACTGCTTATATTTTCGTCAGGATAAAGAGCCCAACCTACGAAAACCTGAGGTCCGACCCTCAAATACTTCGACTTTTCGCTCTGACGTCATTTGGCTACATGCGGTCACGGCTAAGTTTTATTTTAGTCCCATTGAGTCCTCCCGTTACAGTCGTTGCTTCTTGGGTCTGGCATAAAGTAATACTTCTGCGTGCACCGCAAGAAAGGTAAAGCAGTGATGAAAATAGTTAGTGCTTTTTTTTTGGGGAGATTGTGACGTGCTGTATAGCGTTGTAATGAGGTTTTGCTACGCAGCAGGCAGGGTAAACTCTAAACGCAAATTAGTGACAGCATTTTTGGAGTCTGGGGAATTTATTTGCTGCGTCTTCTGAGCAGCCGTCGCTAAATTTATATAGTATTATTATTAAACCCCTGCTGTGTAATCTAGTTACTGCGTCTTTTGAGACTGGAACAGTTGTGTCCCCGAAAGTAATGTTTTTGCTGCACAGCGACAAAACTAAAAATTTTTTATGGAGAGCAGTTGCTGTAATTTTTGGGAACCATAAGATTCTTCGCAGCGTCTTCTGAGCAGCCGTACAAAGGCTGACGCTTCTGGTGCCCGGTTGTAAACTTAATTTTAAACTAAAAAAAATAGTTCCTGTATTTTTGGATTGTCAGATACTTTACCGCGTTTTCTGAGGAGCTCTATAGCATAAAAAATGAAAGCTTCTGACGTTCTTTGCCGAACCGAAGAATGAGACGCCTCTTATGCGTCGGATTATCGGCCGTCGAGCTCGACACTAAAAAAAAAATTTTCACCGAAGTTCCGAAGCCCCAATCTCCTGCGAGCGCCAGCGGATGACGTCTTCCCAAAAATGACTGTAACAAAGGCACGTTCTTAAATAAAGCGGTGCGTCTTATTATCGTCTCACAATCGATAATTACCGCTATGTTCTGTTAAGTTTTCTTGTGAATAGCTGTTGACTATTTTTGTGACAGGCTGAGCTTTCTCTTAACGTCTCAAGAGTCGATAATCACAGCGATGCCATGGTAACTTTTTAATAGCAGAATATGGAAGAGAAAAAGTGTTTCATTATCGAGGTAAAATATTCTCGCGCAGACATTGCTTATAGCTTCTCCGTAGTCGAGTGATCAATAGCTTCGACTGCGAGCTGCTGTAGCCTCTGTAAACTGGATTTCACCTCCAGCGATTCACTGAAGAACTTGATGAATTTCGAGTAACTTCAAAGACAAGATAGAATCAAAATGGGGGGGGGGGAGGGTACGGTAATTATATTTCCTTAGGAAGAATGTTCAAAAAGTAAACACGACGTAAATGTTTCTACAGCTTCAGAACTACTCGGCAATATTGATGCATTTCCAAAAGCTTTCAGACTCTTAAAAATAAAGCGAAGTGCGACTATACATACCTATGCGCAGACCCAAATACAAGTTTCTGCCTCGTATGCCTAAACTCCTGGTATAGCTACGTAAAGGTAGCCCCTTCGTTGGACGAGTTTGCGGCTCTACTGCGCGCCTTGCTCTAAAACGTCACCTGGCTGGAGACCTCAAGCGCGGCTAGTGCCGTTCTTTTGTGTGTTTATGGAAATAATGTGAACAAATAGACCCATATTATCGATTGTTTCTGTTTTTTCTTTGCGCATAAGATAATGAAGAATCGGGAATGGGCTCTTTTTAGATATCCCAAAAGATATAAATCTACGCGCAAAGATGATAAATCGGCAAGTTTTTGTAGCAATTTGGTTCTATTTTCCGCGACATGTTTTGCGTGAAGCATAGTTAAAAATTGGCTTCGTCTACAGCTATTTAAAGTATTGTCCTACCGAGATATATTCGAATATAATCAGACTGAGATCTTCATGCCTTAGCATATGCACGCTATTGCACAGTTAAATAAAGTGGGCGCAACGTGAGGTACTTGCCTAGTTTACCTTTCTTTAAAAGAAGCACTTATAGCTAGCATGCCATTCGTTTGCAATAACTTATTTATGCATGAAATGTTGATATCACGTAAAAATCTAAAACTAACATTTTTAATCCAGCAAGTTTCTCTAACGTTTCATCTGTGAACTATCGCTATACTGACACCGCAACTTAAAGCGGCGTAATATCCCTCTTTTGTAACAAAATATAGAAACAACGGTTTTGGGTAACCAATTTAAATTTACAGATTGATTTCATTTACGGGCTTCTGTCGATACGTGTTCTAAGGCCGAGTTCACACGTTATTCATCTCAACGCATTCACTCGTCCGAATGTTTTGCAGCGTCGTTGTCAGCACAACTTTGTTACGCAAAATTTAACCGTTAAATCTTTTTTTTTTCTGCAAGTATCACTATAAGCCAGTCACGGAAATTTCTTCAGTTTTTGAGTGGAATAAAATTAAAAAACAGTGCACCTTTCTAGCTGCTACTTCTAGGGCACATTAATACATTCAGACAAGTGGATGAACGAACGCGTGGATGAATGACGTGTGAACTCGGCGTAGCAGCGCCTACCTAGCTTGTCCTGTAGTTGATATACACAAGTATTGAAAACTATAATTTTTGACAAAAAATTTATTGAAGTACTGGGCTTTCAAAATTTATATATTTGTTTCATTATTTCCATAGAATGTCTAATGTTACTTTGTTTTCTCAACTGCTGCGTTGAAATATAAGGTAAAACAATGCATTGGTAGACTCAAGAGGATTCTATTGCAGTGGTAGCAAGACATGGACAGGACTTTTGAAATAAATTGCGCAATTTAATTGAACTAGTTATGCCTTGTGATAAGTGGAGAAGTAAAGAACGTTTAATGAAACGAGAAAACGAAAATCGTAAATCGTCTTCAGATTCCAACAAGTAAAGGGGATGGAGTCGGAGATGCACGTCAGGATACCTTTACGTAATTATACCATGCCTGTACTGACAAAAAATTTTTTTTTCTTTCGTTGAAGGTTGGTTGTCTTTATGGAGTGGAGCTATAGAGTTGGACTGGGAGTGAATATATAGAGTACGGTAGAAGCGTTACTTTTACTAAAATCTGTTCTTTGCATGTGCTTTGAAATTTCCGTCCAATTCAGTGTATTTTGTAAACACTACATACACTTTTACATCTAGATATATAATCGATCTGTCTGTATATTGTTCACTGGTGGTCAAGACGAAATTTCAAACAGCTGAGTTGATTTAGTAGACTCTTTCACGAGCAGCCAAAGCTAAAATTTGCCACAATCACCCACACTCCCTCTGTTTTGAATAAGTTATTCCACAGCCAATAATTTCAATTGCCTCATCTTGATACTCTCTGTGTTCTGAACTTTGTGGCTGTGGAAAAACTATTTTAGAACAGTGGGTGTACTAAACTTTACATCTCTTAAATCCTGTTCCTTCTGCCCGTAGACTTTCACTAGCTGCCAAATTAATTGCACTTAGTCTTACGAACGCTCTCCCCTGCATCAAATTTTGCCCTTGCCCTCTACGGTTTAGTACGCAAACCTCGATCAGTTTTTTAGCGACTGTGCGGCATTCTTTATTTTTATCAGTTTTTCCCTCCGACTTCCTGTTCTTTATCAAATTTCAGGTCTTCAAAAATCCGTCAAGTATGCGCGCGCCACAATATTATGCAAATGCCGTTCTTTAGGGAAAATTGTTGCTTTTTCCCCTAATTTGGGACTAGAACTTGCTACTGATTTGTGTCTGATGCCATTCATTTTTTCCTGTCTATCCCTAGCTTGTGATGTTTCGCTGCAAGGGATTCTATCTGCTGCTGAAATTCTATAGGAGAGGAAGCCCTTTTGAAAGATAGCAAAGCTTAAGTAATATGAGATTGAATCTTTTTATCGAGTGTTATGTTTTCAGGTAATTCTAGTTCTACGGGAAACCGATGCTAGTGCTATGGGAATTCAATCATAACCCTAATGGAAACCAATGCTAGTCCTATGGGAAACTAATGCTAGTTCTAAGGGAAACCAATGCTATTCCTTCGGAGAACCATTGCTAGTCCTACGGGAAACCAATACTAGTCCTAAAAGAAACCAACGCTACTGTTAAGGGAAACCAACATTAGTGCTCCGAGAAATCAATATTAGTATTACGGGAAACCAATATTAGTGCTACAGAAAGCCAATATTAGTGCTACGGGAAACCAATATTATTGTTACGGGAAACCAATATTAGTGCTAGGGGAAACCAACATTAGTGCTACGGGAAACCAATATTAGTGCTAGGGGAAACCAAGATTAGTGCTACGGAAAACCAATATTAGTGCTAGGGGAAACCAATATTAGTGCTACGGAAAATCAATATTAGTGCTACGGGAAACCAATATTAGTGCTACGGGAAACCAATATTAGTGTTACGGGAAACCAATATTCGTGCTAGGGGAAACCAAGATGAGTGCTACGGGAAACCAATATTCGTGCTAGGGGAAACCAATATTAGTGCTACGGAAAACCAATATTAGTGCTACGGACAACCAATATTAGTGCTATGGGAAACCGATATTAGTGCTACGGGAAACCAATATTGGTGCTACGGGAAACCAAAAAATATTAGTGCTACGAGAAACCAATACTGGTGCTAGAGGAAGCCAATATTAGTGCTACGGGAAACCAATATTAGTGCTACGGGAAACCAATATTAGTGCTACGGGAAACCAATATTAGTGCTACGGGAAACCAATATTAGTGCTACGGGAAACCAATATTAGTGTTACGGGAACCAATATTAGTGCTACGGGAACCAATATTAGTGTTACGGGAACCAATATTAGTGCTACGGGAACCAATATTAGTGTTACGGGAACCAATATTAGTGCTACGGGAACCAATATTAGTGCTACGGGAGACCAAAGCTTGGAGTTTTATGACTCAATTCCATATTGTTGTTCGAGTTCCTAACGTGGTGGATTGAAATTAGTTAATTTTGAAATTTTCCGGCATATTTTGAGAAGGCTTTATCAATAACATTCATTAGTAATACTAATATAAATGTCAATAATTTTTATAAATAATATC
Organism: Parhyale hawaiensis; assembly: GCA_001587735.2. Lineage (NCBI taxonomy): Eukaryota > Metazoa > Arthropoda > Malacostraca > Amphipoda > Hyalidae > Parhyale > Parhyale hawaiensis. The sequence goes on from LQNS02278174.1 coordinate 14,754,100, forward strand.
AGAGGGATTTGTCAGTGTTAACAGGGATTTTTTACGCATGATGTCAGTGGGATTTGTAAATGGTATTTGTCAATAATATCAGGCATAGGTACATAAGGCATGAAATCAGAGAGATTTGTCCATGATTTTTGTCAACAGTATTAAATTTTGTCAGTAATATCAGTAATATGTCAAGCACAATATCAGAGAAATAATTCGATGATATTTGTCTGTAAGAAGATCAGTAAATTGTCAAACACAGTATTAGAGAGATTTTTTCAATCACATATGACAGTAGTAATGTCAGGGATTAGTCAGGCATATAGGCATCAGAGGGATATATCAATTATATTCGTCAATAATAATATCAGCAGGGGCGGCGGAACGTCAAACATATTGGGGGGGGGCGCAGACGCTGAGCATGGTTGGCCAGCCGCTACCCCCTCACCGCCCTCATGCGACTTCTCCAGATTTGTGTTGATACAAAGTGTCACATCGCATCAGTCCCTATTTTCACTGTAACCTCCCAAAGCGCGATGTAAAATCCCATGCCAGATTATTTCCTAATTTTTGTCTGCTTTTAGTTTAAACTCCAGACTAGGAGACTACTTTCCATGGTTTCTATACAANTAACTAAAAACTATTCTTTGCATATTCTTTCGAAATTCCGTCTAATTCAGTGTATTTTGTAAACGCTACATACACTTTCACAGCTAGATATATAATCTATCTGTCTGTATATTGTTCACTGGTGGTCAAGACGAAATTTCAAGGCTGAGTTGATTTAGTAGACTCTTTCAGGAGCAGCCAAAGCTAAAATTTGCCTCAATTACCTACACTCCCTCTGTTTTGAATTAGTTGTTCCACCGCCATTAATTTCAATTGCCTCATCTTGATACTGTCTGTGTTCTGAACTTTGTGGCTGTGGAAAAACTATTTTAGAACAGCGGGTGTAATAAACTTTACAGGTCTCAAATCCTGTTTCTTCTGCCCGTAGACTTTCACTAGCTACTAAACTACACTTAGTCTTACGAACGCTCTTCCCTGCATCAAATTTCGCCTTCGGCCTCTACGGTTTAGTACGCAAACCTCGATCAGTTTTTTTTAGCGACTATACGGCATTCTTTATTTACATCGGTTTTTCCCTTCGACTTCCTGTTCTTTATCAAATTTCAGGTCTTCAAAAATCCGTTAAATATGCGTGCGCCACAATATTATGCAAATGTCGTTCTTTAGGGGAAGTTTTTGCTTTTTTCCCTAATTTGGGACTAGAACTTGCTACTGATTTGTGTCTGATGCCATTCAGTATTTTCCTATCTATCCTTGGCTTGTGATGTTTCGCTGCAAGGGAAGTCTATCTGCTGCTGAATTTCTGCAGGAGAGGAAGCCCTTGCGAAAGGTAGCAAAGCTTAAGTAAGATGAGATTGAATCTTATTTATCGAGTGTTATCTTTTCAGGTAATGCTACTTCTACGGGAAACCAATGCTAGTGCTAAAGGAAACCAATGCTATTCCTTCGGAGAACCATTGCTAGTCCTACTGGAAACCAGTGCTAGTTCTAACTTCTAAGGGAAATCAATGCTAGTCCTAAGGAAAACCAACGTTAGTGCTAAGGGAAACCAATATTACTGCTACAGGAAACCAATATTAGTGCTACGGGAAACCAATATTAGTGCTACGTGAAACCAATATTAGTGCTACGGGACACCAATATTAGTGCTACGAGAAACCATTATTAGTGCTAAGTGAAATCAATATTAGTGTTACGGGAAACCATTATTAGTGCTATGTGATACCAATATTAGTGCTACGGGAAACCAATGTTAGTGCTACGGGAAACCAAAGCTCGGAGTTTTATGACTCAATTCCATATTGTTATCCGAATTCCTAACGTGGTGGATTGAAATTAGTTAATTTTAAAATTTTCCAGCATATTATGAGGAGGTTTTGTCAATAACATTCATTAATAATGCTAATAAAAAAGTCAATATTTATAAATAATATCAGAGGGATTTGTCAATGAAATTTGTCAATGTTTGTCAGTGTTAACAGGGATTTTGTACGCATGATATCAGTGGGATTTGTAAATGGTATTTGTCAATAATATCAGGCATAGGTACATCATGAAATCAGAGGGATTTGTCCATGATGTTCGTCAACAGTATTTGTCAGTAATATCAGTAATTTGTCAAGCAAAATATCAGATAGATAATTCGATGATATTTGTCAGTGAGAATATCAGTAAACTGTCAAGCACAATATTAGAGAGATTTTTTTAATGACATAGCCTATGACAGTAGTAATGTCAGGGATTTGTCAAGCATATATATAAGCATCAGAGGGATATACCAATTATATTTGTCAATGATAATATCAGTGATTTGTCCAGCATAATATGGGGGATAATAGATCAGCTAACAATATACCAGTAGCCCGCCGAGGTTTAAAGGTGTCTATTGTCAACTCCTTGATTGTCTGCTTAAGCATCAAGTCAGGTATTGAAAAATATTACGAAGACGAAATATAGCTACAACGGATGACTGAAAAGTGCGGCGCTTCCTGGTTTACCGTTCAGGGTACCAACGAAGAACGATTGACTGAATTTTTACAACAAAAAATACCGTATTGATTGCTGGCCGTCTAAGTTGCCATCATAAAAAAGAGAAACATATTTGAAATTAGCCCCTTGTCTGGAGATTCTGTTTATACTTCTTATTCTTCCTTCCTATTTCTGAATAGAATAGGCTTAACTTAGAAAAGATATATGAAGGATTCTTTGTTCGGTTGACGTACGCATAAATCTACTTAATTCCTCCCCATTCCCCTTAAAAAATTGGGTAAAATTTCACAAGTGGACCACACTCGAATTTAGTATTTTGTTGCATAGTAAGGTAAAAGAAGGTATTCTAAAACATTTTTTCAGGAATAGAGTTTTGTCGGAAACGCATAGTTTTCGAGATATTTGACTTTGAAGCTCCCATTATTTTTCATTGAGAAAACAACCGGCGATACAATAAGCTTGCCAGCGACCGTTCAGGAACCAAACTTAACCTAACCTAACCAAACTTAACCTAACGTAACCCAACGAAACCAGACGATAACACTCACCTTTTCGGGAGACGGTTCCTCTTCTTCTTCTTCTTCTGATTATGAAGTCTCTGGACAAGTGGAACGTTCGTTTTCCTATTAAGGCGGATACAAAATTTTTGCGAGAGTGAAAAATTGATGGAGGAGGTTTTTTCTTGGAAAAGATATTATGAATCTATAACGTGTAATGTACTGTTTTCAATATTTTGAACAAATTCCTAGCCTTTTCACCCACTCTTTCAAGTCCCTCCAAAGTGTTTTCATGTTCTGCGTGTCAATGGCTTGATTTTCGGCAGTAACAAAAATTTCTCAACGATTAATAACGCGGCGAACATAACCTTTGTCGGCAAGTGATCGGTATGCACCCGGCGCGTCACTATGACTTATGTTGCCCCTTTTCAATGTACTTTTTTATTAATGGTAACAAATTATAGCACTGTCCCTCTTTTCACCCTCTGCGCTGAGAGGTATTACAAATTAACGTTTAGATTGCCTTTCAATTCCGCCTAATACCCAAACTTGACTAAGAATTCGGCCTTTTTCATATTTCCTTCGTGCAATAAGCGTTTCGTCAATTTCAACTTCATGCAATGTCTGGGCTGCCAATTGGCTCCTGAGTACCGAACCAATATTCAGTCACTTCACTAGAAAATGTCCTCCAGTCAACTGTAGGTCTCGTTCACAATGCGAGACACTCGTTCAAAGTTTGGTGCTCCCAATGACGGGTTTAGAAAGTGATTAACACAAAAAGAATTAACTTCCAGGGTGGAAGGTGGCAAGAAGCGAGAAAGCTACCTTTGAAATCGCAAGAAGAATACTGACAATGCCTTCTGTTTTCGTCTTGGGAATCAAGTACGTATTCGTGCACCTCTAAATTTGCTTGTCTTCCCTAAATGTACACAAATTTTTACACTTCGAGCAAACTAAATTTGTGGGTAAAACACCGTATTTACGAAAGAATGCAACTGCATTACTGATATTGTCGTGAAAACGCCCTATTGTTTCATAATATAGTCATGTACACACACGCTTCACCAATTGACATGTTGCCGCCTCCCTAGCTTGGAACTGGCACCATCAAACACGTTTCGCGAACTGACGGTGAACACCTTTGTGCTAAGAGTGCCCGCGCTGTCCAAATTGACTGCGAAGAATTTGAGACGACCCATCTTCATTTAATATGCCTTTGTTACTAATATGCTTCTGAAGGATACGCTACAACAGCCGGCTCAAATGTCATAAGAGATAAGTGTCCGCTCTTCCAATTCATCTAGTAACTAGAGCACTCTGAGAGCGCATACCTCCGCCAAGTGAGGCAACGGTAGCAAAAAATTCAAATTAGTTCTGAAACAATAATTTTCTTTGTATAAACTCCAAAATTTAATCATTTGTGCCTTTTGATATTAATAACAGCTTGTTCAATTTTCTTGAAGATCCGTTTATAACTTTTTGAGTTATACTGTTAACAAACGTTATGACAAACATAAGTCAAACATACAAACGAACAAACCGATCTGCACCAAAATTTGACCATTTATGTCACTCAACATTATTAACAAACCCTATAAATTTCATAAAGATCCATTCATTATTTTTTGAGTTATTGTGCTAACAGGCATAAAATTATAAATAGTGACAAACGAACGAATGAACAAACGGATCATTACCAAAATTTGGTCATATACTTTTTATTATATACCTAACAACTCATGTTAATTTTATCAATATCCATCCATAACTTTTTGAGTTATAGCATCAAGAAAATTAAGGCAGACAAACAAACAAACAAACGGATGTACATATCTTCACCAAAAGTTAATCATCTGTTCCTCCTAACATACCTAACAATCGCTGTAAATTCCATCCAAATCGGTTTATAACTTTTTGAGTTATCTTGGTGACAGACAAACAGGCAGACAGACAAACACGACGAAAACATAACCTCCTTGGCGGAGGTAATAAGCAACACAACTCCCACCCTAAGTCACAAGCGGAAAAAATCTTACGCTATAACATACAGCAAAACATTACTGAATTTAAATAAATTCCTCACCGCGTATCCTTCCTACCGAATAAGCCTTCAGCACATCGAAGATTTTGTAATGAAACGAAAACTGCTCCGTCAAAGAAGACAACAAGCTGAAAGAAATAATTATGTGTACTGCCCTTAAAAAATCGTCGCTTTGTCTGCCCTTCGTTATTCAACTACTGAAAAATATACGCCGTACACTGAGAGCAAAAATATATTTCAGTATATGGAGAAAGTTATAAAAATTAGACTGCATGGCCGCGCTAAGAAAAGCTGTAATATCTTTATTGTTTCGGTTTCAAAAAGTTTTTTAAACAAGACGTGCATTGAGATAAATGAATAAGGATCACACTTTCGCCATCTTCTACAACCTAGCTGGTCATCGATCTCCGTAAAAACGCAAAAATGCAACCTACAGTATAGTTTTAAAATCTGCAACCTGATTTATTTTTCGCCTTTTTCTGTAAGAGCGTGACGTGACCCGAAGCATTCAAATGTGCGTTTAAATATATAAGCAAATAAACAAATGACGATGTTTATTTTATTGTTGATGTTGATCTTTTCTGAGCAATCTTAAAAGCTGTGTCTACGAGAGTTCAACAAAATGTTCGGATGATTAGCTGAAAAAAATCGTTCTTTTGGCTAGTGTGTATCACGGCCTTAAGAAATAATACTTATACATATAAATTACCATATGAACAAAACATTTGCGACGCAGAACACTATCATTTTCGTGACTAACTGCCCCAAAAACCTATAAAAAAGGTTTTCCATTACACTGTGCTAGTGGGGTTATTTTTTCTCATAGAAAACAACGGAAACGTCAGTCAAATATCTCGAAAACTAAGCATTTCCGACGAAACGTTATTCCTGAAAAAAGTCGTAGAATGCATTCTTTTACCTAAATATGTGAACAACAAGTCGAGTGTGGTCCGCTTATAACATAATACCAAAAATTTTCTATTTATCGCTCTGATTAATTACTGTTCCTATCATTTTACAACTCTGTTTTATTAATGCTTCTATCTTATTTTCTGCTCTGATTCATGTTTGTACCGTTTCTGTTTTATTATGTGTCCTGATTTGATGAAATACCCCCTCCCCCCTCTTAATTTGTTTGCTCCACTGCCATTTGAAGGGCAGTTAGTTTGGGATGGACGCTGCAACTCAATGCAAAATATTGCAACAAACAGTCATGGCTGACCTTAGCAAGCAACAGCTAGCGAGCTTAGCTCATCTCGATGAAACTGCCCAGTGCAAATACCTTAACCATCCACGCACATCATCCCTAACTTAGCTGCTCTGTTATGCTCTTTTGAACTTTCAGATGAACTTTTGAACCCCCCCCCCCCTCTCTGCATGAAGAGCCAGCTGAAGCCACTATGAACCCTTATCGCTGATCTCGTGTGCTTCAAGACGACCCTGCTGCAGTTTGTAGTGGCGATCGATGGTTAATCATTGCTTTTCAATGCGGCGACTGCAGTAATTGCTGTCCGTCCAATCGAGTTCCACCCTTGCAAGAGGTTCTCGTCGTGTTAACCGCATGCGGTCTTCTGTTTCGTCACTTCTATCAGATTTTCGTAGTATGTTAATGTCAACGTCCCCTATTGTACATTACCATGGTGCTTATCGTTTTGATCCGCACCCCAAACAAAATTTAAGGCCACCGCGTCGCCGCCGAAAAACTGAATGTCGGTTTTAACTTCTGCATGCGACGGCCCTGTTTTTTGATAGGGGTGTGGTCCCCTATTTCGTCATTTTTATGGTGTTCTCATGATTTTGGCCTAGCTGTGTGCCCCTCTCTCATTTCATCATTTTAGAGAAATTCTCTTCGTTTTGCCTTGCGTATGGGACTATTTTGCCGTACTCGAGATGTTGGTGTTGTTTTAATCATTCGCTGGTTCCGTATAGCCTATATATAATGTCAGTCCCTGGCGCATGGGTATTATAGGTACAGTACGTAACCCCATCCGGCAAAAGAAGGCAATATGAAGAGTTACAAACTTCACTATACTGTTCAATGACGAATTCACACTCATATTTCTGGCTGCACACAGCAGCCATTCGTATGGAATGGCATCCCTTTCCCCCGTTCACCCTTCTTCCCTAGGCACAGACTATACAAAAATTGTATGCAAAGAGTGTTACTTTAATGTTCATAGAATTCCTTTTGTGTGAAACGGTCCTGCACAATTACATGGGGCTCATTAGCATAGTACGGCTATTATACTAGCGTTATAGAGCTGTTCAAATTGTGGTTCATTATCTCTGTCGCTAAGCTTTGTTGTTTATTTTATCAATGCTGCGTTCATACCTCTATTTAATAGTGGAGGTTTATTCCAATATTGCGTACAACCCGAATAACTCAAATTCTACTGAAAGTAAATACTGTATAATTATTTTAAACGTACTCTGCAAAAGACGATAGACGGTGTAGGGCTAAATATGCCTACTTTAAGCTTATGTTCATATTATTGTGTGGTATAATTCACTCTAGCCCTTCCTGAAAAACTCTCAGCAATATACTTACCATGATTGATTTTTCTCACTGGTGTGAACAATATTAACAAAGACTGAACGTTCATATACTTTCATGCTGCATTTATGTTGGTTTCCTTTCACACTGCACTCTTTTTATTCTTTGCAATCCATTGCCTGTTGCTGCCTATTATTATTCTATTGTGCCGAGAACTGCTTCATTGGGCATAGCGCTCTCTATACTTGCGCCCACGCTTCAGATCGCGGCATTGTCGCTGTAGCTATTGGCTTGTTATGTAAGGCTCAAAAGACCCCGTGTCTCTTTGGGCTTGCGTACAATCATCGCGCTAATCAGGACTAGTGTATGTAACTCCAGATCGTCGGATTTAAGTTCTGATGAAACATTTGTGATCTGATTGTTTTTCTATAGATCATGTTGGCAGATTCGGACTAGTGTTTGTAACTCCAGCTGGTCCGGTGTACGTTCTGACATAGTATCCTTTTTATGATTAGTTTATCTATATTTTGACCATTTCATCAAGGCAGTTCGGTTGTGGTCAAATTCCTCTACATGTGCGTTGCCCATTCCATGAGTATTTCTGAGATTTCTCTAGTATACCGGTAAATACAGGTATAGTGGGCGGGGTTAAGATATGGGCCGAACAAAATCTCAGAATTGCCCATAGAATTGGCAACGCTATAGAGGAATCTGACTACGACCGAACTGCCTTGATAAAATGGACAGAATATAGATGTTATGTTGTTGAATCCGGACTAGTGTATGTACCTCCATATCATCCGATGTGCGTTCTCACGAAATATTTGTGATCTCAGTAATTGATTTATAAAGACATTATGTTGGCAAATACAGACTAGAACTTGCAATACAGGTTGTCGGGTTTTAGCTCTGGCGCAGTACCAGGTATGATCCAGTAGTTCCCGGAATACATCAGTAAATAAAGTTGCGTTATACCTGGATCTTATTCACCACCGTCACCATCTAGTACTCCTCTCAACAGAGCGTACACCGGTCCTAGCGTACACCGGTCCTAGCGTTTTTCCCATTGGCTGAAAGCTCATTGAAATTTATTTTTCTTGAAGCTGCTTTGTGCCACTTGCGATTTAACTGGAATCTCTTTAACTGTTTCAAATCTTCAGCTTAACGTGATTTTTATTTTGGAGAAAAGTCATGTGGCGCCAGGTTCGGTGAACACGGCTGATGGGAAGCAACCAGCATTTTATTTTTCGCCGGCAACTCCTGGCCAATGAATGCAGTGCCGACCTGAACTGCCACGACGCAAGAACAAATCTACCGTTCGCCAAATTTTCTGGCTGCCTTCTTCCCCCGTTATTTCTCAACCGCGTCAGAACGTCACGATAGAACAATGAATTGGCGGACTGACCAGGAAGCAGCAATATTTTGGAGCGTGATGCCGTTTGATGGTGGTCCATATTGGGGAACATCGTTAACCGATGTTTTGCCATATTCAAAACGGTTAAGCCATTCATAAATTTACCTGTGACTTAACGTTGGTTCCTAAATGCTAGTTTCACAAGTTGAGTGGTTCTTCAGCGGGTTTTCCAAGTTTGAAACAAAAGTTTATGCCGAAAAGTTCCCCCCGAAAATTCGCCATCGATAATTTCACATGCAAGTCTCACGCAGCAATAAATAAAAAGCGCATAACAACAATAAACGACCACCTGGCACACAACCTCTTGAGCCGCCGACTCTCATATAATCTATAAGATACGATATGGTTGGTGTTGGTTATATTTCACGAGCTAGTCAGAGAGTCCAGAAAGTTTCGGATTGCTTCTTGTATTCGTGATTTATTAAATTTTCTATACATTATATTCGCGTATGTGGCCTAGTTCATCCATGTAAAGGTAGAGTCAATTTTGACCTTACCCCCCAAATTGAAAACCCACGAGGACCGGTTCATGCCAACTGGCCCAGAGGAGTGTACGGCTGCAGTCAATCACAGATCGTCGTGAGCTATGGCGCTATACAGAAAAAACGGTCATTTTTCGACGACCTTTGACCCTTCTACCATCCCCATTTTGGTTAGGGTCACTACCCCCGCCATGGCATCCGGGTACTGTTGATGCTGACTGAGCGCGTCAAGAGTAACCAAGAACTAGCCTGTCTGTAACTGACTAACTCGAACTTAATACTTGAGTGTCATATCAACCTTCACTAGCCCCTGCTACTGCTGGTACCTAACTACAGGGGTGTGTCGCAATCAGCATTTTTTGGGTTACCGGTGCCACACCGCGTAACACCGGTAACCCAGCCAGTCGAAACCCGTGTCGCAATCATAGCTCAAGTGGCGATTGCGGCACGGGTTACGGCGATGTAGGTCACCGAGCACAAACGTCTATTTTGAATAAAAAGAGCACTAAATTCATTCAAATCCGCAACAAATAAGCTCCTTGCACCAGAATAAATAAACTAAATCAGTTAATTGAAATTTTTATTCTCAAAACTTTGAATAAAACAGAATTTTATTGTACTCGAGCTGACACCGTTCGTCGCGAGATGGCGTTCTCACAGTCACTTTTCGGGTTGCGGAAACCTTTTTTCAGGTTGTTTAAGCCCGATTTTGGGGTGATTGCGACCCACCCCTGTTCATCCGATATTCCCACTTTCACAGTATTCGTTTTCTGGGTAGTCCTTGTTAATATACTGTTGTATATAAATGTTGCGTTTAGTAGTCACAAGTATATACAGGATCCGATACATAATTCCATCGAGAAGTAATTGTGCCACTTTTGCCCAAAGTAAAAATGCAGTCTCAAATAAGATTTTATGGATCAAATTTGTTTTACAGACCTGCAGAGGTTTTGCGTGCAGTGTACGTGCATTCATGGTGCATTATGTCTACACATCGCCCCCCTTGTAGCTTCCTCTTCAGTTACTACTTTTATTGGCTTAATACAGCGTACGCACGTACATACGTACTAGCATGTTATGTTTGCTTATTGGTACACTGCCTTTCTCATTCAATTTGTAATTTAGTAAGAAGGAAAATTCTGTACTTGTCCTTTTTAAGTTACCCTTCCTTTTGTCATTTAGAAAGAAGGAAAAGTCCCTACTTCTAAAGTTACTCATTCCAGTTGCAATTTATAAAGAAGGCATATTCTGTACTTTTTAAGTTACCCAGTTTTGCGCAATAGTTAAATTTGTATTATTTCCAGCTCGTTAAGTTAAAATTATTTCCTATCATTGTCTTAGCACATCATCGTTGTCCTTAACAGTCGTCATTTCTGATACAGTTTTCAACTTGAGAAACATTTTCTTTCGGAGACATTCATGTTCAGAAATGCTCTGTTATCGGGTGTCAATTGTTATCTTTATCGAAATTGTTAATTATCTTATGTGATTGGTATAATTCTCAAAATGTACACTTAGGCGTAAATCTCTAAGTCTAGCTACTTATTTAATCCAAGTTCAGTTAGTCACATCAAAAATTTCAATAAGCGTTTCATATTATCTGTCGCTCCATAACATCAATTTTGCAGTGAGCCAAAATTAATATGTAATTCAACGATATTTTTTCTAAGTAACAATAATAGTGACTTGGATCGCCTGATGCACCTGAGCATCAGTTGTTCAATAAACCACATTTAATTATTAAACGATGTCCTTTTTTTCTAAGTGGCAATAACTGTGACGTAGAAAACAGCACATGTCAATAAATATATAAACAAATGAATAAATAAATATATATGAATGAATGGCGGAGCTGCACAAATTATGCCGTGGAGCCGCAGATGATGCGTATATATATAGCGCTTGTCTGAATCTCTGATGCCTGATTGGTTTTTAGTTGCAGGAGTACACATAACGGTCTTCATTAGGTCTTCGAAAAATTTGCCCCATAATTTCTATAGTTATGAAAAAGAATTTTCTTCATATTCTTGCACCGATGATCTTTGTATGCTTTTCGTTTCATTTTTCGTCTTTTTCATGGTTTTATATACCCATGTATGAATTACTCGTTTTGCTTGGCATGCTACATTACCTTCTGTCCTTCTTCCTTTCTCTCTTTAAATCGCGGTAAATAATCAAAGACGGGAGCGTGAACCAGGAGTGTCATCTTATTAACCATAATTCAATCGATATTCTGTACTTCAATATTTGTCAACCATCTTGCACTACTACAATTCATGTCCTATTTTATAAATAGTGTTATTGATACTCTAACCAATTGTTTTATTATTATGATTTTTATCTAGCTACCTTCATTCACTGTTGTAGCTCGATCTCGTCCTGTAACTGTAAGTACTTTGCAAATTATACTCCAATACTCGCACGCACAGTCCTTTCTTTAACTCCTCTTTAGCCTTAATTAACCCATTCGATGCTCTTAATTAACTGGTAGGACGTTTCGCTTTAATACGATCATTATCACGCGAGTGATAATTACATAAACTTAGTGACCGTTGGCGAAAAGATTTTGCTCCCATTCGGTTGCCATGGTTACCATTGGATGCTGTAAGGACCCTTAAGTTACAGTTCTATTATCAGGACTTGTTATGCAAGGCTCAGCATCGAGTTGTTCACGAGACGAAACCGATAGTGCTTTATTTAAATATAAATTCTGCTTCTCGGACGAATAACATTACGTGGAATGTGTCCTCTAAAGTTCGCTGGCCGTCGTTAGGCTAAATTTGTTTTCCGTCCTTGATCGAGTTCTACGGCAGAACTAGAGATTTTGGAATAGGTAACTGGGTTGCTGAAAGGTGATTGTAAGTGATGTACGGTTAGGCAGTAGTTTTCAGTAAAGGTTATTACCAACTTAACGCTAAATTACAAGCGGTTACCTCACATAGGTAGGTAATACATAACCTACTGAATCTCCATGTTTATAGCTGCTAGGGGGGTCACCCTTAACACCGAAATCGGCCGAAACCTACCGAAATCGGGTCACCCTAAACACCGAAACCGGCTGAAATCTGCCTAAATCTACCGACTCGGAGACGAAAGAAAAACCGCTTGGCAACGGTAGAGCCTGAGTTATAATCCAAATAAAATAGGACTCTTTTAGTGTGGGAATGGGAAAAAATGAATATATTTTAGGTAGAATTCAGTAGATTTCGGCCGATTTCGGTGTTTAGGATGACTGTGCTAGGGTGGGGAAACTTACAAGTAAACATATAAAATACTTTACGTAGGTATGATCAGGCGCTAGTTTCCTTTCATAATTAGATACCGTAATTAAGAAAAAAGTATGAATAATTTCTCATCAATACATTTAGAGTGGATTTCTTTCTAGAATTCATAAAAATTAGGTGCCATTTTTAATGAAAACACTGTTTTTGCAAGTCTAGCGTTGCTAAATGATAACCAAGAATAAGTAACCTTATAGTTTGGAATTTAGACTGCTATTAATTTTAATGTATTTAGGTGAATATTCCTCAACACTACGCTGTGAAAACTGAAAAGTTTATTTATTTTGGAAGTAAAATAAAAAACTTCCATGATGCTAGATAACCTTGTAACCCCCTACTATTATAATAGGAACTCTCCATCAGTACGAACTATTTACGACTGCTGAAGGAAAGTTTAGCTACAAAGTATGTAGTTTCGAAATAAAACTATGCCTTGTCTGCCGTCTGCGATACTGAAGAAATAATAACTGCTAAGAAAAAGCCTTCCTACAACACAGTCTCGAATTCTGCTCATGCCTTGCTTCTCAGCAGCCTCGTTACATCATCAGGTGCCATCTATAGAAGGTGCCTAGTATTGTCGTATCATTCGCATCTCGCCAGGTCTGTATGCCTCAACACCAGACGCTCGTCATTACAATGAGGCCCAATTTTAGAGCACAATGAGCCACTTCTGTTTCTCTGCTACCACTTGTGAAGATGAAATACGCAGTACCTGCTTCAGGCGAAGAATTTGAAACATCGGCGGTATTTGAGTAGACGCTGTGAAGTGAAAAATGCGAGGCATTATGTTGTTGCAAGAAAAAGAAATACCATTTTGAGATGAAAGGTGTGTGTGTGTATGGATGCGTGATGTGTGACATGCATAGCCCTAGAAGAAATAAGGTAAGATGAAGAATATCCTTGATATCAAGGAACTATATTTTCCAGAAATACACTTCGGAAAATATGTGCCTGAAACGCGTACTTTAAGCGCCTTGAGAGTCTTCGGACGAAGTACAGGTGACGTTGCACACAAAACCTTACGTGTTTGGAGTCACGATGGTGGGTTTCTTCAGTTAGGTCGCGGTTAGCGACTTATCGCCTCGATGCACTTACCTGCTGACCGCTGGTCTATCTGGTCTTCTTCTTAAACGAGAATCTGGCAAGTTATTCGAACTGTATAAACTTTCATATGAGTGGCGTTTCCAATATGCCGGGGCATTTTGTTAAACGGTCTTGCTCCCCGTACAGTGAAGCTAATGCAGTAGAAGATTTTATTGTCACGGCTTTGCCTCTGTCTCTGCTTGGGATGCGTAGGTATCCCAGAAGTCCTCCCAGTCCTTTCCGAGCGTGTGACGACACCCGGAAGACAGTCAAAGAAACACTCCTTGAATTGAAAACAGGGTACAGTATACATACCTGAATTTCTTGCTATGCAAAATATCCTTCTTGAATTACATCAACTTAATTCAAGGAAACACTCTTTCAATTCAATACAGAAAACATTATTGATTTAATACAGAGAAACTCTTCTTGAATTCACTACGCGAAGCATCCTTGCAGCTCAACCGAGGGAAGCTCTCGTCGCAAGCTCAAAACAAAAATCGCCAAAATTTCCGGTTACGGAATAAGCAGGCCATTATTTAAATGTACATAATAATCATATATAACATACTGAGGACAAAGGGCGTCTATTGTATCGTGATCGACCCATTCGCATTATCGAATGCTGCAGCTACATACAGTATGGGGAATATATTGCGTTCCAGGAACGAAAGCTTGAGTTATTCCAGAAATTTATTAAGTGCATATCGACACGCAGAGACCTCACTGTAGTTGATGTAACACTTTATATTATTAGGACAAAACAGCTAATTAATTATTCGTGATAACTGTAAAAGCTACACAGAATTAGATTTTCTAGCCTTTAAACTAAATGTTTTTCGTTGACTTGTATGATCACATAATAATTTATTAATTCTCTGAGTGTTCCATATTCATATGACAAATTCATTTTTAACAAACAGATGTATTTTTGGTTAAATTATTGACTTACTCCAACCCTGTAGTGCTGGTTGTACCGTGTACGTGTATGTTTTTTTTTTTAATTCCAGTACTTAAATGTTAACTAGTGAGTTTCTGGCTGTGTTACAAATAGCAATTCTACCAATATTTGTATTTAATTCCAGTATATAGGTGTTCATTAGTGAGGGTTAGGGCTGTATAATACCAAGTTTACTTTANGGTATTTTCCGGAGAGCCACCGCAGGCCCCGGGTAACTCTCGGGATTTGTGGCCTCTTTGCCTAATTCCTACCGTTTACTACTGATTGCGCGTCAAATACGCGGGAAACACGACCGAAATTTTTAATAGGGTAGGGCTGTATAATACCAAGTTTACTTTAAGGATCCATATGTAATCGAGACATATTGCAACTCCGAAGAAAAGTCTCTTGGATAACGAAAAGATTTGGCACTCGGCTACAACTTTTCTCACTACGCTGGGAAAAATTCGTTTAGTTTGGCGTTAAGGCATCTTTCTCGATGGAATTTATCTAACACTATTACTTTTACCATTTTTAGGAGAACCTTCCATCTTTACACCGAAGAAAAATGTTTCAATTTGGATGATGGCCGTGCGGAAGGGCTGGCATGAAAGTAACTTCTCTCATTGCACTTTGTGAGATGAATTCCTTGAAAAAATTCTTAGGGCTTTGCTTTCGCCAGTATTCTTAATTGGCGTTTTTGGTTAACTTTTCAAAGCTGCATCAGACGACGCGTCTACAGCCGTTGCCGACTGAGGTGCTCCTTTCTATTAGGGAAAAATCCCTCATTTTCATTTCCATTGAGGGATTTGAGCAGGGCGCTGTAATTAAATGACTTTTTGGTGAATGGCTTTAAATACCTTCGTAGGTCGCCAGGTCGGTCCTTTCTAATTAATGAAAAGAAATTCGCGCGAAGTGGGAGCCGTATTTCATGTCTCTTCCATGAACCTTGAGTTGCTCTTCACTTTATTACGCTCGTGGTGGAGATTGGAGGGGACGCCTTGGCAGAACAAGCGTGGGCAGGACGAAGACCGTCGCACAATGTGCCTTTGTTGTTACTCTAAACACTCGAGAAAATCTTGCTCGGAGATGGCCTGCTGTTGCTATTAACGATGTCGCTGCTCACAGTATCTCCAGATGCCATGAACGCCGTTTTCAATTATCAAAAAGAGAGCGTTGTAGTTGTAATCTGTAGGAAATCTTGAGCATGAACCGACGGCTGTTGCTGTTAATCAAGAAGTTACGTATATCATCTCAAAGACTTCTGAAGGATGTTTTTTTTTTAAATAATGGATGAACGGCGGGTTCTTTGCCTAAAACTACACGATAACATCTTCAGTAGCAAATCGATTTAAAAATTTTCGAAAATTTTATTTAATTGAAACCCTCTTTATTATTAAGGTAGTATCGTAAATGGTTCAAGAATTTTTTTTCCTATAATATCTGGTATCACATTCAGCTTAGGCTTACAAGGTCGAAATATACCTCGAACGTGTTTTGAAGGTATCAACAAAATCAAAGATAGAGAAAAGTAGAACTATCTAATAAAATGAAATGTTTTATGTATCTTCTAAAAAGTCGTTGGCGCTCGCTTGTATCTGTGCAGTGATGCGCCGATCTGTTGAGTCAAGGTCATTGATTGTGTTACTAGGAGTCGCATTAGAAGATAATCGAATGTTTCCCTCATCTGCCTCGTTGAACGCGCAACCATCGTGTTTGTCCCACGTCTTTCATGTAACACTGTTATATATCTTATAGGCGTTGAATAAATAGTTTTTGTTTAAATAACAAGGGTAAAACTGTTTCGTTGCTGATATTTTACGTTAAAAGTTCGCAACATTCTTAGAAATGATAGGAATCATATTGAATGTGAAAAGATTGATATTAAAGCAGATACGACTATGAGTTACTGTGAACATTAAGAGAAGCATTTTTAGGAATATTGTATAAATGTAAACAATGTAGGATGAAAATGATGCCTCAACAATTGAGAATACGTAAAGAAAATACTTTAGTTAAAAGTAACAAATTTTTATATACAAGGTGTCCCCCACTTTGGATCCCAAACTTTAACATAAGGTTGCGATCGTGGAAATGAACATATTTAACTCTATGAAGGTATGGTCTAAAATGTCTCGTTAAAGAGATACAAGAACTTGAAGTTGGACAGTTTTAAAAAAGAAAAAATTAGTACACTGTCTTGCGGAGGCGCTTCCAAGGCGCTGAAGTGTGCATGTTTGACGCGCTGGAACGTGTCTGGCGGGACGCATTTCCAGTAAATTCGCACAGACTCCCTAGAATTTCCATTTGCTGCACCATACGCTCGGTGCATATCCGCTAATTCAGCATTGGATATTCCCTCCATTGCCGGTGATGCATTTGCAGCTAATGAAGAACTAAAAGTAAACAAATTAATCTTTATCTTTGATGTTGAGGAGCACTCAGAATATCCGATCAAAATTAATTAAAACCCCTGTCACTGTCATGCATTTCATTTCCTTGCCGCGATGTTTTCGAACAACTGTCCAACCTGAAGTCCTTGTAGCTCTTTAAGGAAATATTTTAGACCATACCTTCATAGTGTTAAAAATGTTCATTTCGACGATCGCTACCTTATGTTCAAGTTTGGGAACATAAGTGTCGAACCCCCTGAACGTATAGCGCCAAAACTAGCAATTCCGTGCGAGGGCTTCGGCCAAGCTTGACTTGCAGCTCCATTGATTTGCTGTAGTTTACTTTTATATCGTGTTACATTTGATGTTGGTAATTGTAGATAGAAATAGCTACACCGAAAATACTGAATGGTCTATGGCACGCAGCTGCAATGTTGTGCCCTATCGTCTGTTGCGGAGGACTCTGCTATCTGCAGTTACTGACCACAGTATTACTAGCTAATTACTTGAGGTGGACTCACACGACTGGCTGCTGTTCCCAATACGTACTACTTAGCATCAACATGCGTTGTCGTATTCATTGAAATATTAGAAAAGTGTCGAGGTGTCTCGAGTCTTAATTTATGCAAATTTGAATGGAGATTCGAAACTGAACCGACTCGTAAACTGAGGAGGATGTGACCGGGACGGCATGTGGAGGTTGAGAGGCGATTGCCCTTGCTTTTGTATCCAGATGATGCCGAGCTTCTGAGTGAATGTGGTGAAGCTTGATGTTGTGAATGGGTGAATGCGGTAGAGGTTTTCACGTAATGTTCATTCGAGGAAAGAGCCAGATTTTAGTTACATATTTTGTGACTTAGGGTGAAAATGGAGTTTGGAGACTCGAAAAACAAGACACGGAATTAACGAAAGACCAGAAATTGCTGGGTGCATGTGTAGGTGGGGCAGTTTAGCTCCGCAAAACGAGTCAAGACGTCAGTAAGGTGTACAAATGGCTGGGTCGCCTGTGTTGTATCGTATGGTGTACCTTGATCTTTCCTCTGTGATATCGTTCTGCTCGGAAACGGAGGCTTAAGCTTCCTAACTATAACGTATGGTGTACTTGGGGGCTATAAGAAACTGGATGACCTAGTCGGTTGAGTGTAGTCCGACGCCGACTCGTGATTCGCCTATTTTCTTCCGCTCCGACTCACGGAGCTCCTAGGAAACTGACTCCGACTCCCCTCAAAGCCTTCAGTTGCTACCAATTTCGACTATACAACCCTTGTAAGTACACTACCTAGTTAGCAACATTAGTGATTAAGCTAAGTTAGTTGGTTAGTTAAATAGTTAGACAGTTGTGTAGTCTGCTGATAAATTCCTGTGCCCAGCAGCCCGAAGGTGTTTACCACTGGCAAATGAACGCAGGCGTGCATTTCTTATGTATTTTTGCGAGAAAATCTGCCACGTCCGTGACGTCACAGTCTATTGCATGTTTATATCCTATATTCGTATCCATGCTACCAGTGTCCTGAAGATTTCTCCAGCCGCAGTAAATTTTGCTAAAATTCAAAATGATTCAGACTGTTGCTCTTGTTTATAGAAGTCACGTTGCTGGTTCAGCGAGATAAGGGACAATGATGACGTCACCGAGGTCTGGAAGATGATTCGAGGTGCGCTTAGTTGTTGTACGTCTGTGTCGTCATTGTCTCTTCATCAGCGCATCTGGAGATGTCTCTACCGCACTGGTATCATGGCTACGAAGACAAGTGGCGAAATATTATTACACTATTATTACAGTATTTATACAACCGTGAATTGTCTCAAGCTTGAAATGTAGCGCATTGTTGATTTTGATAGTCTGATAACCTGTTACCAGAGACGATCCTTAATTTGATTTAGTATGGGCTCCAAAATTAAGCATTCGAGGCATAACTTCTTCTAAAACATAAAGTAACTGCGCCGGCTTCGGCCCTCTGAATTGGGCTTCACGCTTTGACCGTCAATCGTTAACCCTTTAAAGCCCAATGCAGACGAGAAACAAAAATTGTCGAGAGTGGCATTTCGCCCACATATGCTCCATCAGACTCGCCGAAGAAGTTGCCTGAAGAGCGAGTTCAAGAGGATGAGTCTAGGCGAATCATTTTCGTAGCTGTGGGGCAATTCAAAGCAACTTATAGTCCAGTTTTCTCTATTATCTGGTGACTACCTACCATGGTATGTATGTAGCGCCTCCGTTTTTCGTAAAACTTTACGTTAAATAGTCGCGATTGTAACTGCAATGTCAATACTAAAAAATGCGTTTGTCTCCAGGTTACAACGATGATAGCCGCAGAAAACTTACATCTCAAAACTTCGTTTACAATCTAAGAGCTAGCACAAAACATTCAGTTGCTGAGTACTGTGAACGTTAACTAAAAAACCGGCGTGTAAACAAGCAATAACATTTATTAAACTAATGTTTACAATTTCTTTTCATGCAACTTCTAGAAACTTTACCCTAGTGCATTGCCGCTGCAAAAACGTTTCCCCCGCTATGTGTGCATTGAAATGTCGAGCCAAACTTGACGATCCGATAATTTTGTTTGGTCGAAATCAGCGAAAATGTCGCTCGTCTGCGCACGGCATTATATAGTCTTCGAGAAACTCAGTCTTGCTCCGTGAAATGGACTTCTGAGCAGGCTCAACGTAATTGCGTTACATGTAATACTTGCTACGTGCACGTTTCAAGGTGACAAATCCAAAGCTTCTGTCTGAAGTTTCTGACAAGCAGAACCTCGAAGGCTCAATTTCGCCACTCAATCGAACGTGCCCATATGTGTACTGTGTACTAATTTACGCAAATGCAATTGAGTTTGGATGTATGTATATATATGCCAACTCGATGGCACTTCTACTGTTAGGTACTTTAGCGTCCGTCCCGTAAGTTTACCTAAGCTTGAATAACTATACGCTGTCCATTTTATCAAGGCAGTTTGGGCGTGGTCAAAATCCTCTACAGCGTTGCCAATACTCTGGGCATTTCTAAGATTTTATTCGTCCCATATCTTAGCCCCGCCCACTACCTGCATATAGAGAAATCTCAGCCACGCCCAAAATGCCTTGATAAAATGGACAGAGTATGAGTATGTGCTAATTTTCATAATTTATTCATGAGTCATAGTTTTCATAAGCCCGACAGCAGACAGATAACGAATGATATCCGAGTAACGAAGCACTGCTGGAATTCCAAAATGTCGACCCTTCTTCCACTTAATCATTATCGAGTGTTGCTGAACCCTGCCGTATTTATTGCTTATTTAAACTATATTATTATATTTATTTATCAGTTATTGTCTCAGTAATATATTGTATAATACTTAATGGATATAGCAGCTGCTAGTGCCACTTTTATCTGTCACAGGCAATGGACCCTTCAAGATTTATGGCCCACAACTGCCACAGCTCTCACAGAAAGGTGTTTTGTTTATCGGCCCGGTTGGCTTCGTGGAAATGAGGATAGTCAGCTGTTAGCAGTTTGTACAATCAAACCTTCGGCTCTGTTAGTTTCTCTGAAATTAAGACATTCAACTGTAAGAGGTTGTTCCTGTCAAGCAAGTCTTAAGCCCCAATTACTATCCGTAAAATAAAGGCATTTAGCAGCTAGCGGTTTTTAAAGTCCAGTCTTCGGCTCAGAAACCTTAACTAATGGATTGAATGACATTCAGCAGTCAGTGATCCTTTTAGTAATCTCTTTGAAATTTGCACTCGCTTAAAATATCCCTTGAATCTATTTCAATTTCCAGTTTACAAAACATTGTTGTCCTTCAAGACTCGCATATGCTGTATATATCTTGTATGGAACGCCTGTCCTTAATGCTCGATTTGCTCTACTCTTTACTTTCTGCAGCTGGGGATCTCATCTCCGTGGCTCCGTAATTTCCCAATAATTTGCTTGATTTTTTCTGATTTTTTGGAATCTTTCACTGGCAGCACTACAAAATGTAGCGATACAGCAACCAGTGTACTAGAACTCATCACAATTGCAAACTCTTCCCTCTGGCTTCAATTTTCGTTTTGCCGTCCATGATTTTATTGATGTAGCTATTCTCTTCGCCCCTTGCTTCTCTCACTTGGTATTCAGTAGTTACCCCTTTGGTCTATACAGGTCTTTTCTTCCGCTATAAAAGTTTTTTCTTCAATGACTTGCAAGGGTGAAGTTCCCTCCCCTTTTTATTAACACCTTTTCTATCAATTATTGTTTCTTTACGACCCTCAGGTGAGCTGATATAGAAGTGCTTAGGCCAGGTAAAGTTTCTTAATGAAGGAAGTTAGGCGGCTATGTTTATGAATACTCTGTTAGGCGTTGTCCCGTAATTAGGGAAACTTCCCTAAGACGCTCGTGAGGGCATTCAAGGTCTTGAGGGTAATTGCATTGGGACTTAATGCTGGGGTAATTCTTGTACTGGGAGTGCTGCTTGTCCTTGTTATTATTGCTGTTTTCATGGTGTGTTTATTGAGCCAATACTCTGTGTGTTGGTACACGGTATATGTGGGGGTAAGTATACCGTTACGGACAGGCAACTCCAGGTACTCTGATCAATATTTATTCCCATAGCGGATTTTCTTTCTCTGGTAATATTGAACAGCATTTCCAATTGCCGGCCGAACCTAACAGTTTTACTATTTCTGTTTGTTTCTTAGAATTACAATTTACGGTGATAAATGCGATACATTCTCTTTGAACATCTAGAATATGCTTCATACAGATGACTTCGTATGATCAATAAGAAGTGCTTTATATTAAGGGCCAAGTTTCGCGCGCCGTCATTACATGATGGCAGATAATAATTACTTCAGCGAAGCCCCGTTTCTGCTCTCAGGAAAATCTTTCCGGTTTCGTTCCTTTAGTTTCTGAGCTCAGAGAAGGACAATATATGTTCGAGGAACGAAGTAAATGCCTGTATCTATGCTATCACGTAAGAGGTTCTTGAAATGTCTTCGGTACTTACTCGTAATTAAAAAAAAAAAAACCTAAGGCAACGGCTCCCATGCCGTCATATCTCGGAGGTGGTATAGGGGAGACGACGGTTTGGGCTTAAGCTTCATTAACCAGCGGTCTACTTTCATGGTACGAGTTGGCTGGAACGTTGGCTAGAATGGCCAGTATCCAAGGAGGTTTGAGAGAAGGAGGGAGTACAGCCACATTTCACTGTACTGGCCAATGAAGTTCTTTGCTCTTTGGTGGCTACTCCCTTCCCACCGATCTCAAGCTCTCAACCATCCCTTCTCATCAATAAGAGGCTTCCAGCAGTTTCTGCAGCTAATCATCACGCCAGCCAGACTTTAGCCATGCCTGAAAAATCTGCTTCAGCAATCTCCGCAGGTGTTGCTACCTCCTTGTTAAACTCCTTGGTAGCATCGATGCATGTTGATATTCCTTGTATCTTAGAAAAACAGTATATTCATGCTTTTCTTAAACTGCCTTAGCTGCAGACAAGGAGCTTAAACAGAGGGAGCTGTCAGTGATCGAGGAGATCAGAAGCTGAATGTTTTGGCTAGCTGAAGCCTGGTTGATTCGCTGATTGGCTGCTCCACAGGCTAGGAACCTGTGATTGGTGGGAAGGGATGAGTGAGAACCTGTGATTGGTGGGAAGGGATGCGTGCGAGCCTGTGATTGATGGGACGGGAGCGGTTATCGAAAAAAAAACCCTGGACAGTACAGCGAAATAAGGCCGTGTTCCCCCCTCTATTAAGCCTCCTTGGGTGCAGATACTGTCCATACGACCAAGGAGCTTTAATATGGAGGTAGCGACAGCTGAGAAGATGTGAAGTTCATTTTTTTCCGGCATGGCTGAAGTCTGGCTGGCGCGATGATAGGCTGAAGGCATGGCTGAAAGACTTTTTGATGAGAAGCGATATTTGAGAGTTTATGATTGGTGGGAAGGGAGCAGCCACCGAAGAACAAAGACCATCATTGGTCAGTACAGCGAAATGTGGCTCTGCTCCCTCCTATCAAACCTCCTTGCACACGACTAAACTTTCACATTTTTAATTTTTCTGTGCACTCGACGTAGCTTTATAGCGCTCGGTATCCAAGTTACGACGCTTCCTAAGTGTCCATCCCATTCTCACTCCTCACTCTCCAACCCGCTCATGGTTGAATAATTAACAGATGGTGTGCAGGTCAATCAATTGTGTCTCTTATTATCTAAAGTAACTACGAGCACTGAGCTCATTGGGAAGCCGCTTCGGAAGCCACCGCGAAGTTTTTAGTCCCACTGTCGAGGACTTATGGCGTCTTCCCTATATAGAACTAGATGACATCTGAGCGTATAAATATATTTCCTGTAACTTCCTACAAATATCTTCTTTAACTGAACAGGCTGTGCTATACCTGGTGCATGTATTATTTATAGTTCTGTTAACATCTTTCTATCTTTTATTAAGTCAATAAAATAACTGCATAACATCTGAGCGCATATTTATTCCTTGAATTTTTTCTAACTTCCTATAAATATCTTTTATTAACTTAACAGACTCGGGTATAGCTAACATCTGAGTTTTTTT